>OZ010797.1:18907548-19058548 GCA_963932465.1 Maratus speciosus
GTTTGGGGCGGTAGGAAGAAAGAATGATTTATTGGAATTAGGTATATATTGAAATACTGCTGCAACATTTAATATTTCAAAGTTAAATGTTAAGTTTTTTCCAAAAGAGTTTTGTGTTATCTATTAACATTTTAAACATATGCTATCGAAAAGAAAATAAACCAATAAAAGCTTTCTCTTCCATTTCCTCAAAAGTTAGTTTTTGTTACAATAATGTCTTCTTCCACTAAGCTCTTTGTTACTTTCATAGAGCAAAATAAACTGAGAAGGATTAGTTACTGTATATACTCATGTATAAGTCACATCCCCCCCCCCCCTCCAATTCTTAAGCAAAATTTTGAAAAAAAAAATGAATTTTCGTGCATAAGTCGAACAACATTTCTGGTAGTATGCTGAAAAATTATTTGTAATTGAGGATAAAAAAAAGTTAGTTTTCTTTTATTAACTTTGTTTTATTCATTTTAGAACAAAAAACTTTTAGGTAGCTTTCATTACAAAAAGCTACCTATTGCAGCCGTTCGAAGGAAAGAGATTTCAAAAAATTTTGGTATATTTTCATCGATCATGACCACCAGACCCCGAAACCACCCTCCGTTCAAAAGTTGATATATATATATATATATATCCGTATATATATATATATATATATATATATATATCTGATCTTTGTCATTCTGTAACTTTCGTATTTGTGAACCGATTTGGATGAAACTTGGTGTGTACATAGTACATACAAATATCTCAACCGAGTTCGTTGGCCAGCTTCATCCGCCATCTTGTTTCAAAATGGCGGCCATTTAAAAAATTTTAAAATTTGAAATGTGGTACCAAAAAATTTAAAATTGAAAAATATTTTTTTCTTATGTGTTTGACCTTGATACAAAGATTCCGGAGCATTTTTTGTTTCGTCTATATCTTAAAAAATGGCTGAGTTATAGCATTTTGAATTTCAAGCTTGGCTGATATTTTGAAACGACCTGATGTTTGTCACACGATAACAGGTGTATTTATGAACCGATTTGGATGTAACTTGGTGTGTACATAGTACATACCAATGTCTTGACCGAGTTCGTTGGTCAGCTTCATTCGCCATCTTGTTTCAAAAGGGCTGCCATTTTTTAAAAAAAATTAAATTTTAAATTTAAAATAAGTTATCAAAAAATTGAAAAATGAAAAAGATTTTTTTTATGTGTTTGACCTTGATACAAAGATTCCGGAGCAGTTTTTGTTTCGTATATATCTTAAAAAATGGTTGAATTATAGCACTTTGAATTTCTAGCATGGCTGACATTTTGAAACGATCTGATATTTGTCACGTGATAACACGCGTATTCATTAACCTATTTTGATGTAAGAAGGCATGTGGATAGTATATCGTAATGTCTCGACCAAGTTCGCTGGCCAGCTTCATCAGCCATCTTGTTTCAAAATGGAGGCCATTAAATTAAATAAAAAATTATATTTAAAGTAAGGTGCAAAAGAATTAGAAATTGAAAAAGGTTTCTTTCTTAAGTATTTGACCATGATATAAGGATTCCGGAGCATTTTTTGTTTTGTCTTTATCTTAGAAAATGGCTCAGATATAGCAGTTTGAATTTCTAATGTGGGTGACATTTTGAAAAATCTGATTTTTTGCCTGCGACAGAACTTGTATATATCAACCGATTCCGATGTGAGTGAGCATGTGCACAGGAATTACTAAGGTCTCGACCAAGTTCACTGCTTAGCCTCATCCACCATGTTGTCTTAAAATGGCAGGAACTTCAAGATATCGCCAAATTTGGCAACCAAATATAAGTTACTTTAAATAAAAGCAGCTTGGATAAAGCTGACTAATTTCGCAAAATTCTCATTCATAATGATTTAATATTGATAAAGATTAGGATTGAATCTCCTATAATCGGTTTCCACTAAATTGAGCTTCGTGTGTTTGAATAATATAAGCTTGCTTTTTAAAAATAAGGAATATGAAAGCTACCTCTTCCTCCCGGCACTGGCCGGAAGGACTTTTTTACATTTCTAATCAGACATTTTTTTTCATTCAGCGTTTTAAAACTCTATCATTATGTAAAGCCGAAGAAGCTTAAACTATTTTGAAACCTAATCGCATAAATTCAATGATACTTAAAAAGAAAAAAATCTTTAAATAAAAAAGAAAAGTGCCCAGCTAAACTGATGGCATTGAGTTCACAGGCCATTCACACTAATTGTATATTAAACTCTTATTTTAAAGTATAATACCCCTCAAAAATATAAGTGAAGGGGAATTAGCCCCCGTTTCCCCCTTTAAATTTAACTAGTGAATCTCCAAATCTAATCAGAGAAGCTTTTTAACATAATAAACTGGTATACCAAATTTGGAGCAAATCGAATAATCCTGCAAAAATCCCATTTATCTAAATTAAGGGTTGGGACTACCCCCCTTTATCCTTAACCAATGAATCCCCAAAATGAATCAGGGAAGCTCCTTAACATAATAAACCGATATACCAAATTTGGAGCAAATCGAATAATTATGCATGAAAAACCCGTTTATCTAAATTAAGAGGGTGGGCCAACCCCCCCTTTTCCCCTTTTATACTTAACCAATGAACCCCCAAAACTAATGAGGTAAGTTCCTTAACATAATAAACCGGTATATCAAATTTGGAGCAAATCGAATCATTCTGCATGAAAAACCTGTTTATCTGAATTAAGGGGGGGTGGATTAACCCCCCTTTTCCCCCTTTATCCTTAACCAATGAACTCCCAAAACTAATCAGGGAAGCGCCTTATCACAATGAACCTAGAAAATTTTTTTGAAGCAAATCGGATGTTTCTATCAAGAGTTATCGTGTTATGTACATACGTACGTACATACACACATACATACAGAACCGGCGGGCACATTAGCTCTTAGGCTTTGATAGCCTGTGAGCTAAAAATCTATTTAAGCCTTATTTACAAGGATAAACTTCTTCTTTGATTGCTACAATAGAGTACTTCTTTGTATTGTAAGATTTTTAGGAGAGATATCTAGAAGCATTCTCAAGTTGCACTCTTTTTAAAAAGGGGATTAAAATGTTGAAAGGAATGCCCCTGTATTGAAGGGAATTCTGTCTCAATAGAAAATGGGTGCAGAACAATTACAGGGACATTGTTGTTGAGCTTTTTTCGTCAATTACAGGGAAATGACCATTGTCTGCTTTTATCTCTCATGTGATTACTTAAAAAACTTCCCATTCACCGATTATCTGCGAATATATATATATTTTTAACTACCTTAAGTATAAGTCAACACCCACCCCTCCCCCCATTTTCAACTCCCAAATTTTGTTTAAAATTCTATGACTTATACACAAGTATATACGGTATTTATAGAAAAAATGATTTATTCTGTGTTGTAAAATGAATAAAAGCAATTGTGAGTAGCAGAGTCACTGTGTGCACACCACTGTTTTTTCTGTTCTTTTTTACTTAAAAAAGAAAAAAAATCTTTTGGAAATTTGGCAATGTTATTGTTCATATATATTTTTTTTAATCTGCTTGATCAGAAAAGTTATATTTTCTGAGGTTTCCTAGCTATTGTTTGGTTTATTACTCAAGAAAGTCGTGCCCTAGTGTTGTTACTAGGGATTACAATCCCGAGACTAATTTCAAATCCCGGGATTTCAGGATTTCTTATACTAAATCCCGGGATTACGAAAATTAGAATTTATCTAATATCATCAATTTTTACAATAGCTAAATATCACCAAATCAATCTTATAGAAAAGATAATTAAAGCAAAAATACTGTTTAACTTACATATGAAAATATACCAAGTTAAAATTTAGGACTTTAATTAATTATCAAAAAGTACAGTATAAATTATGACAATTGAAAATTAAAACAACTATGATGTTGATGTTTGACAATGTAACAAAAAACATGAAATGTCTATGTTTCAACTTCTAGATAATGTCATTTTTTAACTTATTAAATAAGTTTTAGAATGGCTTAATATTTACAATATTAAAAAATAATTAATATCACTAATTAAATTTTGAATTATTCTCATAACCACGTAATTAAAGATTAAAATTCTAGGATATCGCATACGCAAGATTTTTCTCTAACATGAAACTTTTTTTTCTTGAAATAAAAGAATTCAGTATACACATACATACAACAGTAAAAAATTATATACATTATAGTTTAAATTTCTAAACAGAGATAGATGTTAAAATTCGATTCGAAAACATTGCATGATGCAACAAATTATTACATACCACGAGAAAAAAATAAAGATTAGTTTTAAATAGTTCACTGTTTCTTAATTAATCGGTTTTACTTTGAAAATATAATCTAAGAAATATCATCTCCCAAGTCGATTTGTAATTTCATCGATTTCTCGAAAATTATAGATTGTCATCCCGTTTAAGATTATTCAAATAATTTAAAACACTCGATAATTCCATGCTTCGTCGTTTCCTGATGCATGGTTTTAGCGCGTCTGTCATTTTATAAGCAAATTTTGATTTTTTTTTTTCTCTGAGAATTCGTTTAAAATTTTTTTAAAAATAAAAGTGAAAGATTTTGCTACACGTGCAGCTGTGCGGGTTACATCTGTTTCAGTTCAAAAGATTTAATTGCTTAGAAATAAAGTAAAAAATATTTGATATATATTCATTTTCAATGATATATAAATTTCATAAAAATAAATTGATTTTTTTCCAGAAATGAAAGTCTGTAAATTATTCAAATTTCAGCGGAATATTGTTCCATTAAAAAAACAATCCCGAAAATCCCGGGATTTAGCAGAAAAAATCCCAGGATTTTCGGGATTAAAAATAAAGCGGGATCCCGGGATTGTAATCATTAGTTGTTACGCCCTATGTTACAAAAAGCAGTACAGGGAAACAAAAAAAAAAAAAAAGGAGGATAATGGCTTCTAAATTATATCCCAAGGGATTACTATCTGGCACATTTTTAGGTGTGTTTATAATTATATAAATATGTAGCACCTATAGCTGTTGTCTGGTCCATCTGTCTGTCTGCATATAACAGCGCAAAAACTGCCCAACTGAATGGTTTGAAATTTAATACATAGAATCGTTGCAGAATTTTGTCGAGTCATTCCAAATTTTTTCGAAATCAAGTGAAAACTTAAAAAGAAGGTATTCATTAAAGTTTTCTTCATTCTATTAAATCCTATCCTACCTCATGAATTCAGTTATATCCCATGACAGGTGACTGCCATGGTGATGACGTCCTATTTAAGATGGAGTCCTGTCATTTCCATAGTACTGAATTTAATATGAGAAATTGTAATAAATTTTGTATTCAAGCATTTTTGCATAAGAGTACAACAGCTATGGCACCAAGATCTGAATATTTATGTAACTGGGTATGGTATGAACGCACCTCATTTGATGTACAATTTCCGACTTGATTACTTTTATGTTCTCGTTTGTATCTTTAGCGTGCTTAAAAGACTCTAATGCAGACAAACATGGTATTGAAAGTTATTTAAAAGAATTTGTGCATCACTGCTTGATACTTTTGCCTTCCTGTGTCTTGTAGCCCTTGAAAGCTAAGATATTTATTGTATTTAATATAAAATAATCCTCTTTTGCAATTTTTCTGAAATTATCAGGATGCCTAATCTTTTTTTTGCAAAAGAAGAAAAATACATCCTGAAAAAGATGCGTCACATTTTTTGACTGCACCCTCTTCTATTTTGTACTTAAGCCTGTACCAAAAGGGAAACTTTATGACATAAGTTTTAATTTATTTTTGTTCAGAAATGCATAAAACTAGCTGGTGTTGTTGTTCAGAAACTATGTAATCAAACTATTTTTCTTTTTTTTGCAAACGCAATAGATCTTTCAGAAAATAGTGTCAAAGTGGACGTTTTGAACCAAAGTTCCTGAAGAAAGCAGAAAAACCAGTCAGCGAAGGGAGAAAAAACGTCTTTGTCACGGAATCAAAATCGCTTATAACTCAATAAGTAATTTATTTATCAAAAAATGGAAAACATAGTTCGATTCCAAATCACTACCTTAGTCAGGGCTTCCAATTTTTCTTTCTGTTAAAAAAGGAATTTGTAAATGTGTCAAAACGTTTTGCGCTTGTTGAGCAGAGCAGTTGAGAACAGCCTTAAATGATAGTGCATCTGCAGTATCATTGGTTGTTTAGGCATTCAAATTTCCGGCTGAACAACACAAAACTTTCGGACACATTTTTTGACTGATTTTTAAACATAAAGGTCTAAAATTGGCAGTATTGACTATTGAAGCAATTTCAAATCCCATGTTAGTTTCCATATTGTGATAAATAAGTTATTGAGTCACAAGCGATTTTCGTCACAATTGAGTGATGACAAATATACATTCCTTCCCCTTTCCACTTGTTGCATCTGGAAATACAGTTCAAGACATCCACTTTGACAGTATTTACTGAAACATCTTCTGTCTTTATCAAAAAATTGAAAACACTATTCAATGATATAGTTTCTGTGTAAGAACACCTGCCCATTTCATGCATTTCTGAAAAAAAATGAATTTTAAAAATGTATCAGAAAGTAGCTCCTTTGAATTTGAGAACATCCTTAAATAACATTTTCTGATGTATTTTATTTAGGAGTACATAAATATATTGTTCTTCTTTAAAAAAAAAATATATATATATAAATACTAGCCGCCCTTGGTGTTAAAATTTATTTGGGAAAGCATGCTAAACATTGTATCATGTTACTTTTATTCATAATTTAATTTACTTGGGCATCCTTAAATATAATCCCTTAAGCTAATATTAGTTTTTGTTGCATTAAAATATCTCAATTTGTTGATTTTCTGTAAGCAAGTAAACCCTATTGGTTTAAAATGGAAATGTATGGGAATTTGGTGAAATGTTAGAGATATCGCCAAGTTGGCATCACTTTTGGTGATTCATTTTGGTCGCCAAATGGTGACAAACTTAGTGGTATTTGGTGACAGAACAGGGTCCCTCCTATGGTAACCCCCCCCTGTAGGTATGGAGATGCATTAAATGCTGTTCCAATGAGATGCATTTCATTCGGGCATTGTCATTAAACAATTAACAAATAATTGCAATTTTTGTGCTATTTAAGATAGCGTAATATATATATATAATTAATGGTTATATATATATGTATATATATAAATCAATTGAAAAGCCATTCTAATAATGAGTACAGTATTATTTGACATGTCTAGGTTTTAAGCAATTTTAACTCTTTTTTTATTTTTATGAGTGACTCAACTGTTGTCCATTTCAGATACGACTTCAAAGGCGTCATAGACTATGTCTTCTATTCCAAGCTGCACATGAACGTGCTGGGTGTGCTCGGACCCATAGACACCTCATGGCTCGAAGAGAACCACATCCATGGATGTCCCCATCCCCACGTCCCCTCCGACCACTTCCCCATCGTGGTCGAGCTCCAGCTCCACTCCCACACACACACCATCCACCCTCCCAATGGAATCAACATGCACAGGTAGCAGCAACTACTCGACAGAAATCATCATCCAATCATGGCCGGATTTCAGGCTCTGCACAACAGTCCTTCTTAGTGTTTTTCCCACAGCTTGTTTGGCAGGAATGTGATGCCATAATCAGACTGAATACTCACATCAGTTCTTTTTTATTAAAATTGATTAAAGGGACATATTGCATTCTATAAATCAGATAAATCGAGTTTGTGGCAAGTTAATGTGAATGTTTTTTAATTCTATTGTGAGGGCTTTTATTTAAAAAAAATTAAGTTAAAGATAAAAGGCCTTAACATTTTTAATACTTAAAGAATTTGTTTAACTATAAACAAAATAAATAAAATACAATAAATCCAATAGAAAAGATTAATTAAATTTGTGCTTATGACATTTTAAATTTAATTTTGAAACTTTTTAATTCTAAATTTTTAAAAAAACGTTTAAATTTCTTCCCAAATGATTTTTAAATTGACTTCTATGTTGTCTTTTATTAGGAATTTTAAAGTAGGTTCCATATACTTGTTAATAGGTATATTGACAAGTGCACTGTACTTTTGTAGTTTTAAGCAATTATTTTCGTCATGTTTTATGTGTGCATGTCTTAAAAATCGATTTTAAATTAATCTTAGAATTTTAAATGTGTAAATAATTTGTATTGTTGTATTAAAACAAATAAAATGTACTTCTTTCAGTTATATGTAGTTTTGCAGCGTCAAGTGTTACAATTTAAGTGTTTCAGAATTAAGTTTTATGTTAGTCCAATGATAAAGTACAATTTTCCAGAATTAAATGATAGAAATCGTAATGACTGGGGAAGGAGGGGAAATATATTTTTATTTTAAACTCAAAATAAAATTAAAATACATATTTTAATGCAATTGATAACAATTCGGCAGAGATTTTTTAAATAATGTATATAGTTTATTTCACTTTTTTGTAAATATTCTATGATTTTTTGCACACAGAACACAAGGAGCCGGCTTCACTAAAACTCCCCAATCATGAATCCCATGTAAACCTATTGGAAAACTTAAAAAAGCAGCTATTATTACCTAATATACTTATCAAAATATGGTTTTCATCATGAGAAAGTAGATGTCGACAAAGTGCATTTTTAAAAATTATCTCCTTAAATTTTAACCATTTAAAAAGTCCCTATAAACTTTGAAATTTTATTTTATCATCTTATAAACAGTGATGGAAATAGGGAAATAAAGGGTAGGTGACTATTGTAAATACCTTAGGTGCCAGATTTAAATTTTTAGTTTCAATTTCTAAAATTCATTTTTATTCTAACTGTAATATTGCATGCTACTTTTTAGAAAAACACAAATACTTGTTTTTATTTAAAATTATTGAAGTTCTCAATATCCAAGATTATAATAATTGAAGAAACTGTAAAACTGATATAAATCACTTTTAATTATTAATATATTTAGAAATTAATAGAAAAATGCACTTAATCATGTAAAACAAAATTAAAACTCGATAGCAAATACAAAACAAAATTTTGTCCAATGTTGATAATTACAATTCAATTTAGTGTTTAAAAAAATAATAATAATCATATAGTGCATCTACATTTGAATCTTGTAACATGAAATCAAAAGATGCACTAATTTTATTTTATTTTGCTAATCGTTAAATTAAAAAAAAAAAAAATGCCAAATTTGACAACCAAGAATAATTTTGTAGTCGTCAAATTTCGAACCCTGCTTATTAACATTTAGATTAACCCTTTATCTACTGATGGTACTTATAAGTACCATTAAAATAACTTGTCATAAAATTCATTTAATACATCAATTAGTACCGTAATTTCCGGCCTATAATCCGCATCGCCGTATAATCCGCAGCCGCAATTTTTAGCCCTTATAAAAAAATTTCAGCAGATAATCCGCATCGGCGTATAGTCCGCGGATTATACGCTGGACTATACGAGAATTACTCATCGTTTTCAACATTCTAAAGTACTACTAATAAACCACCTCCCTATTTATTTAGTTGCTTTTTTTAAATGATAATTGTAATAAAATAACTGAAAAAAAAAAAATATTTACAAGTTAAAAAATACAAATAATCTTTTTCATTGAATCTTATATCTGAAACGTTGAATGTCTTGTGAATACAGATAATTCTGTAATAATTGCTGTTTTTAAATCACCTTCCGCTTTTTAAATAATGTTCTGTTTAAATTCTGCAGTGTTAAATAAGAGGCTTTCTCCTAGACATTATTATAACTTTAAACGTGATATACCATCAAATACGTTTTGGTTTTCAATATAAATTACAAGGACATAATTGTATTTTATGATCCTATCCATAGAGGGCAGCAGTAGAATTATGAAACTACGATACGATAATGATTCATTCGATTAATGTGTGATGGATTCCCATTGGTTGCATCGTAATATCAATCATCGTAATCTGTAAAATTGCCGTAATTTTGCGAGGAGCTGTTCCATAAATGATTGAGATTGCAATTTTTGAAAGGGATGAGTTGAGAAACGTTTTGTTCTTCATAGAAACATGTTGCCAAAAGGCTAAAAATAAAATAAAATCACAATCGGAAGCCACTCCCACTAGCACGGGCACGTCATATGGGAACCAATCACAAGCAACTCCACGAACGGTCGATAGCAGACAATCGTTTGATAACTGTTTACATTTTTATTTCATGACTGCTGGTAGAAACTGGATGTCTGCCCTGAACTTCTGCTTAAAAAAATTTCAGCAGATAACCCGCACCGGTAGATAATCCGCACTTAAAATTTTTGAGGTTTTTTAACAGATAATCCGCGGATTATAAGCCGGAAATTACGGTAGTAATATCATTTTGAATGAGTTATGGATGCATTACTTTATCTTTTTCCAAAAGCATTATTGGTTACACAAAACAAAAATATTTTTAAAAGGATGATTTCTTTTGCCTTTGCATCTTTTCAGTTTTCTTGGCATTGGGGGGGGGGGGGGGGGGATTTTTTAATTTGAAAATATTTCTATATTTCTGTTATAAGAACATTATATATTTACATTTCCTAATTCTACAAAATACTAAGAAAAAATTAAAAGATTTGAGTGGAGTTATAAATATTGCACAAAATCTCTATTAATTCAAATTTAATTAATCCTTCTAAATCCTTCCAAAATACTTCTAAAATTTATTAAATGATTATGTAAACCTTCTAATGTAGTTTCAAAAATTCACGAAAAATGCTTTAGAAGATAAAATTTTCATGAATTCATAATTCAGTACATAAAGGGTTAAGTAGCAGTTTTTAAAAACTCTCCTCATCAACATCTGATGTCTACTTTCTGATGGTGAAAACCATATTTTGATAATTATGTTAGTGAGTTGCCATGCGTTTAAATCTTCCCATAGGTTAATACGAGATTTCATGATTAGAGAGTTTCAGTGAAGCTTTTGCTTTAGTGACTGTAACCAAGTTGAAATCCCTTCCATCCTGTTGTAGCATAAAATAGAGATGATGCATTTTTACTCATTAAATGTATTTCTTTGTAAATGATGTAATTAAAGAATAAATTTTAAAGAGAGAATATGGGTGTGATATTTTTTCATCACCAAATAGCATATACCTATTATTAAATCATAGGGCATCTTGTCTAGCAATTGTACAGTTGATTTTAAGGATGTTCTAAAGAAAATATATTTCTCCACAAAACTTACTGTCACATTTACAGGTTCTATTTTAAATGCAAAAGACACATTTGGAAACATGACTGATTGTATTTAGTGGTGCCATCTTATATGGGCTCATGGGGTGCAAGCCCACCCAATAATTTGATTTCTCCGCCCATCCAGTTTCAATTGATTTAATTCATAATTTATTTTTTTAACTATTTAATCTGTGAAATGAAATTTGGTTTTATTAACATTCTCAAAAGAGTTTTGTTTGAACAATAGTAAGGACATCCATTAGACTTACAGGAGCACGAAAACCCCTTCAGGTGATGTAGAGTTAAATTTCTCAGGAAAATAAATTTCCTGCCTATTTTGCCATTTGTTTTGATGTCTTAAATTGATAAAGCACTTTAGGTGACTAATATGTATGCTTTTTTTGACATTTAGTTTTTTACACTTTCAATAGTTAGGAATTCCAATGTTATTTAAAATAAATATTAATGTATTTATAAGGAAGTACTTATAAGGTTATAATTTAATAAAATAAAAGTATAATGATATAAAAATTTGCTTAGAAAAAACATAATTTAATTTCAAATTATCTTTAGTCATTTCCACCTCCCCACCCTCTCTCCCCACCAATATGCACAAATTGTATGTGTTATTTTTCAAAAATGTTTAAACCTACTCAATATTTTTGAAAAGTTGGCACTACTGATTGTATTGGTTTGAAAATTATTAGTTTTTCGTTTTTTGATTAATGAGTAGTTACATCTTGAGTTATAACAACAAATACCTTAGCCTAAATAGCCAACAAAAAAACCTTTTTGTTTGCTTATTTATTGAGAAAGTTAATCTTTACTAATTTGGGGTTGAGAAGACTAAATATGACATCAATTTTTTTTATTATTATTAACTCTGGGTTTTAACCTTTAAATGCCTGATTTTCCAAAAATCATTTTAATAATGTTTTTCGGCTTTCATTTTTTAAATAAATCATGGAAAAAATACTTTAAAAAATCATATTTTATTTTAAGCATGGTTTACAGCTAAAAAACACTACTAATCGTTTGTTACTAATCGACAATACTCGTCTTTAATTGCAAAAATAATTTTCCCTGATAAAATTCTATAACATTAAACACACAAGAATTTTAGGAACTATGATAAGAAATAAATTTTAATTGCTCGCTGCAGAGCAAAATAGGGTATTTCACAAGTTTCCAAATAAAACAAAAAGAACATTTAGCAACAATTGAAAAAATAAATCTATTCTTAAACAGCACAAGTGTTGCCATCTATATGTTGAAAATCCATTTAATAATATTTTCAGAATGTATTTTATTGGCAACATTAGGCATTATAGCTTCAATATTATTCTAATAGTATTTTAGAAGCCTAAATTGAGTATGTTGCCGAAAGGCAACACTCGACATTTAAGGGTTAAGATACAGTACTGCTGCTATACAAACTTATATGGTAAAAACCTTTATACGGTGTTGTTATATCTGTAAATCTGTTTTTCTTGTCTATAGTCAATCTTTACTAATTTTGGATCGATAAAATCAAATATGACCTTAGAATTTTGTTATTAGCTTAATTTTGCTAGATATAGTATTATTGGTATACAGACTTATGTAGTAAAAACCTATGTATGAAGAATAATATATCATACAGTTAGAATTAGCATTACTGTTTATCCACTAAATGTACAGGTTAGTCATAAGTTATAATATATATTATCTTATAAAAGTATGTAAAAATCCTTAGTTTTTCATTAAAATTTCAACATATTTCATAATACTTAGCTAACTCAGCATTTTAAATGTCATGTTCATTTTTCCCAAGCCCAAATTATATAGAAATAACCATTTTTATGTAAGAAACAGTTTCACTGTTGGCTAGTGTAGCTGATTGTTGTGTTATGACAATCTTTATCAGCTGTCAAATTGAGAAATTGTCAGTGTTTTCAAGGAAATATATCTCCTTTTACCTATTATTACTATTCTCAATTTCAAACTGTCCACTATCAGACACATTCCTGAATTCATTTTTCTTCAAAAATGCATAAGATTGACAAGTGTTTTCAGAAGCTGAGAGATCAAATAGTTTTTTCCAGTTTTCAATAAAGGTTCAGGATCTTTCAGAAAATGCATCAAAACTGGCATTTTAAAACAAATTTTTGCACTTGATGGCACAATAAAGGTTATTATAACACAACAAGGGTTTATAAATAACATGATATTTTCAAAAATAGATACTTTCAGACTTAATATAAATTAAAATCTAAAGCATGTTGCATTTAACATGAAAACTTAATAACACATTTTTTTTTTCTTTATTTAATATTATTGAAGATCAACTAATTGAAAACAAATACTATTTGCTTTTTCTACTCATCAAAAATAAGCTGTAGGATTCATCATTGTGTCAAAAAAGTTTTATCTTTTATACCATAAAATTTTAAGTGCAAAATTATTATTTAAAAAAAAAAAAAAAAATCATTATAAATTTTTCAGTGGCTGTTCTAAGTTAATATTATCCCACATAATTATTGATTCTTCATTTAAAATTTCCTCTTTAACCATAAAGCTCAGAACATTTTTGTAGGTAGGGGGGGGGGGGGGTTGCTAAGAATTTAGAATGACACAGTTAATAGTTCACAGATGAAAAATTCATTTGCTCTTGTTTTGACTGGAAGTATAAAAAATTTCATACACAATATTTTTCACTAAATATATCAAGTGTCATATTTTGAAAGTAAATGTTGAATACAAATAAACAATGTATATTAGTGAACCCTTTTTCTAACTCAATGTGCAATTCATTTACCAGCACCCGTAACAAACCATTTGATTCCAAAACCTTTCAATAGTCATATCTGACAGTTTCACGCTTTAATGTTTAAAAATGAATGTGTAAATGTGTCAGTAAGATTTGTAGGGATAAATATTTTCTTGGGAATACTCGTTAAGTTGTAGGACATCTTGTCTAGTGTATGTACAGTTGATTTTAAACATTTCGAAGTTGGGAAAGAGATAGTTCATTTTTTTAGAGGACATTTTTGTAAAATTATACACTATGATAGTCAAAATGTAGAATTTTATAATTTTAAAATTTTTGTTGTGCACTTTTAATTGTTCAAATCATGTTTGAAGAGTATAACTACAAAGTCATTGTAAAAAACAAAATGTAAATCAGTATTAATAATAAGACGCCACCACACAAGACTTTTACATTGTAATGGAAAATCCTTCTGTATTTCCCTGGAACTTCATTGTTTTATTTTTTAGCAGAAAAAAAGAAAAACGAGCAACTAATTTTGTAAGATCAACCTTAACCAGGGTTCGAAATGAAAAAATCCACGAACCGGAACGCTATTTAAAAATTACTGTCGACTAATTTTTTTTTTTTTTTTAAGTACAGTAAAGTCCCGATTATCCGAGTCCCGCTTAACCAAGTTATTTTCTTCTGATGGACTGTGGTTTCCATTGTTAGGAAACAGACGTTATAAATGAAGTGTTAGGTGAAGATGAAAGAGCAGCCGTAAAAAGTTAGAACTCTGATTTTCTGGTCAGAATGGGAAAAAAAATGGCCATATATATATATTTTTTTTAATTATGGCCATTTTTTTCCCATTCTGACCAGAAAATCAGAGTTCTAAGTTTTTACGGCTGCTCTTTCATTTCCACCTAACACTTCATTTATAATGGCTGTTTCATAACAATGGAAGCCATCAGTCCATCAGAAGAAAATGATCCATTCCAAAGGTATAAGTTCGATTGAAAAAAAACAATTTCATTCCCAGTATTTCTTAAAAGTAATGGAAAAGTACATCAAAGAAATGTTACTAGTACCATAAAAATGATTGAATTCAGTGAAAAATTATATTTCATCGCCTCAGTGGGTGACGATTTGTGTTATCCGGTTTATACAAGTTTTTTGCTTATCCGAGGTGAGCTTGGTCTCTATTAACTCGGATAATCAGGACTTTACTATGTAGCAAATTTATATTTAACCGTAGAAAACCAATTTTTAAAAATGCATTCAAGATTCTAAATAATTAGTAAGAAAAACTTTACAGAGAGCATAATAAGCTATATGTATGAAACTGTAATAATAATTTTTAATAATTCCACGAACCGGAACAATATTTTCCATACTTTCACGAACCGAAACAATATTTGTAACAACATCGTTCCGGTTTGCTCTGGTACATTTCGAGCCCTGAACTTAACATTGTACAAATTGCTGTTATTGAGTAGTGTTATATTGTCCTATGAATTATCAATGTGCATTTATTTTGAAGCTGTGATATATGTTGACTATAAATAAGTTTTTTTTTTTTTTTTTGCTTGTGCAAAAGAACTCTAAATAACATGCAAAAGATGTGCATTTCATGCTTAAGTAACAGTTTACTTGCATGAATTTTTAACACACTTTCTGGATTTTTAAACACTGTGCGTGAGGTGTGCATCTTTTGCTTGTTTATATAAATCAGTGTGTTATTTGTACCTGTCT
The DNA here is from genome assembly GCA_963932465.1 of Maratus speciosus. Lineage (NCBI taxonomy): Eukaryota > Metazoa > Arthropoda > Arachnida > Araneae > Salticidae > Maratus > Maratus speciosus. The sequence goes on from OZ010797.1 coordinate 18,923,191, forward strand.
TATTTTGGTATTTTTCAGTCATTTTTTGGTAGCATTTTCGGTGACAAAAAGAATAAAATTTTGCATTAAATTTAAGAATGTTTAAATTTTAGGATTTTTCCAATTTAGTGTTTTTGTTTTCAATTTTTTTTATCTTTACACACATTTTGCATTTCTTCGAAGTTTTCTTTTGCAAAATGTAGTTACTCATGAAAATGTGTGCAATTTAGTTAAACTGTTTAACAAGTACCAGCTAGGTTTTTATAAAACTTAACAGTATTACTTGAACCTATTGGTATGCTAACTCAACAAGTACCTGTTTAACACGTTCGTCGCCGTGTCAACCATATCTGGGCGACGCTCTTCTTGTTCAAGCAAATAGGATTTTCATTTGGATTTTTAAAAGGAATTAAATGGAATAAGCACTGAAATATAAATATAGGGTATGCAACATAAAAATACTAAAAATATACACATTATACTATACTTTTTATTAATTTATATTTAGGATAGCATATTACATTATACTATGTTGCATGGTGTTCATTAAAACACGTTTGGGGTGATTTTGGACAGTTGGAATAGCAGGCGGTCAGATTTAGGCCTGGCGAGAAACTCAGCTGAATCACACTGGGCGACAAACGTATTAATTTGTATCTTTGAAAACTAAAAATTGTACTAAATCTTGATGTGCCATCGAATATGTGTGTTTTGTAACCAAAAATGTCACCAATATAACTGAAAAGTACCTTTATTTTGTGTGTTTGTCTGTTATATAGTACTGATATAGGAATAATTTTAGGAAAATGTAGGGAGGTTATTCTGGGGTCCATTTTTTTTTTCTTTCCTTTTGACAGCAAATAGTGTTTATTTTGTTGTAGTGGTGGTTTCAAACACTTCAAATCTCTGTTTCAACTTCGACCTTTTTGTTTGTCTCTGACTTAGAATATATATGTGTTGCACCTTTTTAGGCTTTCAGTGTTGATCTGTGTTGTTTTCAAAGCACTTTTCCCATTTTTAAAAATTTGAGGGATTTATATATCTGTATGAAATTCTCATCCCATTTGTGCTTTCGTTCGTACCTTTCAGATTTCTGTGCATACTGGAGGACGTGGCTGTTCTTTTAGAAATCGTTTGAAAGTGTATTCTACTTAAATTTGGGGAAAAATCTGTCTGTGTAATATCTGCGTCTGGTTGTTTTTTGTTGTTCTTTTAGAATTTAGGATTGAGGTTGTCATTTTGCTTGCTTTCCTGTTCAATGGCTTCAAACATTTTCATGGGCCCATAATATGAAACTTATTTTCTTCATGTTAAAGTTGCGATTTTTCATCCTTTTAGTATAGGTATCTTTTATTTCCAAAATTACTAAATTTTATTGTTGAATAGCTGTTAGTTTTTTTTAAATTTTACATATTTAATCATAGATGCATAACATAACAATACAGTCGAACCTGGTTAAGATGCTCAAGTTTAATACGCGATCTCACTTAAGGTGAAGATATTTTCATTTCCTTTAAACATTACCCATAAAATTAAGAAAAAAATGTCATGTTTAATACACGAACAGTTATGCGATTCCTCTTAAGGCTGTTCTCAAGTTCATTGCTTAGCAAGCACAAAACTTTCTGACACAATGATGTTCACATTTTTAAATGTAAAGGTATAAAATTGCCACATCTGGGTATAGAAAGGATTTGAAATGCTTTTCCATATTTTGATAAATAAATTACCTATCGAGTTATTAGCATTTTGATCATGTGACAAGGCGTTTTCCTCCGTTTGTTGACTGTTTTTTCTGCTTTCGTCAAGAAATTCAGTTCAAAACGCCCACTTTGACAGTATTTTCTAAAAGATTTATTGCGCTTACAAAAAAACAGAGAACGTCTTTGGATTGCATAGTTTCTGAATAACAACACCTGCCAGTTTTATGCATTTCCAAACAAAAATAAATTAAAACTTATGCCATAAAGTTGCTCCTTTGGATTTGAGAACAGCCTTAATATGCAATGCATTTTTTGATCCTTTGAGGCAAAAAATCATGCTAAAAATGCAAATTCCTTCTCAGTTATCCACTTGTCAATTTAGCGGGCTTTTTGTATTTGGATAAAAACCTCTGTTTCCGTATAGCAATATTTTCTTTATTTAATAAAAGTAATGAAGTCAAAGATTGCTAATTGGAAATAATGGTAGATATTTGAAATTTAAAAATCTGCCAAATTAGCAACACTCAGGGCCGAAACTAAGGGGGGCGCCAAATGAAGATGTTGTCTATTGTTTATATATATGCATATATATGAAATCTAGATACAAATGTCCCACAAACGGAAAATCCAAAAGGAAAATTGAACCAAATGCATTAAAATTGACAAACTGTGAAAATGATTCGCAGAAACCTGTATAAAGCAGATTTTTCTTCACATTTTACAGATTTAATGCATTCAATTTTAATGAAACTTTTCAGTTCCTTTCGATTCTGTTTCAAAGTTTTGATGAATCAATATTTGAGAAAGCTGATTCGTAGCTTAGTATTACATATTTTATGATTACATATTTAAAATTTTAAAATAAATCGTCTGTTATAAACTTCGCAAAATTCTATTTGTAAATTTAGTTTGTGGAGGAGTGGGGAGGGGGCGCCAAAATCCATGTATACCCCAGGTGCAAGAAAGGCTAGTTTCAGCCCTGGCAACACTGCAATTCTTCTTTGATCCAGCGTCCTAAAATTCTTCGTCTCTCGCTTCGTGTATGTTTATATAGTAGAGAGAGATAGACGAATTCAGGGTGCTCAGATATGTCATAAAAATTATGATTAGAGATTATTATACCTGTTGTTAGTGATGTTTCAAATGTGTGTTATATCACTACTATGGTTTAGAATGAATGTTGTTGGCAAAAAAGTGGAACTCATAAAGATTAAACAAATACAGCTATACAGTTGTATAAATCTCTTATGTTTCCTATGTTTTGTTTACTTTTTGCTATGCTAACGATGCTTTTTACAGAAAGGATAATTCAGGATAGTTTTTTCTTATTATATTCAAACTGAAGAACAGATTATAATGATACTTAGTATAATAAGTACTAAATAGAATTTTAATAACTGGATCATGCTTCAAAGGTTCAATATATTTCGTTTGTGTTAAAAAAAGTAATTTAGCAGGAAAATTACTTTTTGTTGTTTTGTTTTTGGTTTTAACATATTAATCAACAATAAAGCCATATTTGAAAGCATGTTTATCTTCAGTTGTTATTCAAGTTGGTCGTATAAAAAGAAACAAAGAATTAAACATTTAAGTAAAATTATAATTTAATGCAGTTAAACTTTAATGTAAATGTATGTAAAAAGCACAATTTTCAGCATATAAATGAAATCTCTAAATTTCATTTAGACAATTAGATGCATAAATAATTCCCCCATTCCTGCAACATTATACAAATCATGTGTAATATGCGACTTTTGTCCGCTCCCTTGAAACACATCTTAACTGTGTTCGACTGTATTTTTCTAACTTAGAGCTGATACTTTCAAATCAAGGTAACTGTACCAGTAGACCCTTTAAAGATATTTTTTGTCTAATTTTAACACTCTGTTCCCAGTTTTTATGAACTGTAATAACAATGAAATTAACTCAATATTGACTCTTTCTACAGACAACTGTGCTGCAAGAGTTGCTACTTTAAACATTTTTCATCCCAAAATTAATTTTAAAAACAAACTTAAAATGGTTTGGTCAAACTTAAATTGGTGGACATGCAAAATTCAGTAGTGGAGAGACCAGTTTCCTTCAGTAGTACATGCATTAAAAGCGTCAGAGAAAAAGTGAAATAAAAAGCAAAATGGTTTACTTTTTGCTACTACTATACACTATGCTTTGTGATATTGATTGTCATTTCAATGATAAGGTAATAAAATCTTCAATAGTATGAGCGTCTTTTATCTCCTGTTGTACTGATCCTGTATTAAAAACTACAAAAAAAAAAAAAAAAAAAAATCAAATGCAGACCAAGGCTGTGTGTACTTGTTTTTTAAGGCATTTGGAGGCCTCCATGCACTCCATATTCTATAGAAAACGTTTTGTAGTGAACTTCAATAATGCATATCAATTTCATCATGTTTGAAGTTGTGTCATCGTTAGGCAGTTCTTAAATTCATTGCTCAGCAAGCATGAAATTTTCTGACACATTTACTGACTCATTTTTAAATGTAAAGGCACAAAATTGGCAGAACTAACTATGGAATCTATTTATAATCAAAATGAGTTGACATTGATTTTTTGATAAATTATTTATCACGTTATAAGGAATTTTGGGTCATGTAACAACTTGTTTTTCTCCTTTCGTCTAGAAATTTTGTTCAAATTGCCAACTTTAATGGTATTTTCTGAATTATCTTTTACATTAGCTAAAGAATGAAACCGTCTTTCGATGGCAGAGTTTTTGAATAACACCTGCAAATTTAATGTGCTTCCTAACAAAAATGAATTAAAACTTGTGTCATAAAGTTACTCCTTTTGGATTTGAGAACAGCTTTAAAGATGGCACAATTAATTTATGTAGAGACACCAGAATTATTTTGTATGTCCCTGTAAACAACCTGTAATTAATATACACACCATGTTCAGTAGTGAACGTCCTGCAGCAAACCTCAATAACATATGCCAATTATGGACTAATCCAAGCATATTTATGAGAGTTAGAACACAAACATTTCGGACATTCAGATGTTTTTCAACTATGTTTGAAACCTTTTTGAAAATCACTGCCGGACAAAAAAGCATATGAGCAAGTATCAAAAAGAGCTCCCCACTATTGGTTAAGGTAATATTTCTGGCTATCAATAGTGAAAACCCTTAACAAATTGATGCAAAATTGAAAAAAATACACAATTAATGTATTCTACGACCAAGTTTTAGTCCTATGAAAGCAAAATGTACAGTGAACTTTGTGAAATCTGCCGATGTATAATCCGCAACTGTCTGTTATCCGCACAACACATTGGAATATAAACAATGAAAATTGTCAGTAACAGTTAAACTCAAAGTTAAATTTGGTATATATTTTTTTTTCAGTTATCGATTTTTCTATGAATAAATATTTAAATATAAAAATTGGATGTAAATATTTAAATTTCCTTGAGTAGAGAAAAAAAATATTGAAAACAAACCAAAACTGAAAGTACCAATGTGTTGTGCCAATGTTTACAATAATGAATAATCAGTAAAATTTGTATTGTATATAATTTAATTTTTCTTTAAATTAACTGTTGCATTATGTTTTTGTTTTCCACTGTAATTGTAAGTTTTGTGCAGCTGTTCCAAATTTGTAGTCAAACTTTAAAAAATAAAATGTAAACAAAGGGATGATCTAAAATGTGTAATCTGCAAAACCCTTGGTCCCTAAGTGTGCAGATTTCACAGAGTGTACTGTACAAGAAAATTGCCTGAAGTTAGACATAAATTTTAAAAAAAAAATCAACTGGCTTTTCTTGTTTGAAATTACTAGAAATCACAATAAGATATCAATACTGTTTTGCTCTGTTTGAGTTTGAACTGTCTATAAACAGATGGCTTGAATTCTCTGCACTTCCAAAGTCTTAACACTAAAGGGCTCTAACATAGGGTACAAACCTCTTGGCTTTCTACGCCTATTATTAAAGTGCAGTTACCTGCTTGTGCAGTTACCTTGTATAACAACAACTTTTCATAAATTACTTTCACATTTTCAGACTATTTGCAATGGAACATCTTCACAATTTGAGTCAAAATACCCAATGTAGTTTCTTTTGAGTAGTTTTTAAGATTTTTGTTTTGGATGTTTATTCTCTTGCCGTTCATTCAACACTGCATCTGTAAATCTTGCCTTATAGAAAAAAAAACAGTATTACAGGACACAATATTTACTTTTTTCAGTAGTTGTAATTCTTTGTCAAATATCTTAGAAACTACCTCAAAGCAGTATTTTTTTTAACCCATTTTCTTAATCAGATGGGGGAGGGGGGGAGACGAAACTCTACTTCTGTTTTTTGGAGGATAATTGAAGGTAACTGGCATAAAAGTTTCTTGCACAGGTTGTCTCCGAATTCATGGGGTGAATTCTAAGGGAAGATAAAGTACACATACAGAAGCGATTTTGGTATAGCAATGTGAGATCGAAAATGAAAAGCTGTGGCAAAACACAAGAAATGCACAGGAAACGAAAGCGAGCATTTTATTGACATAACAATGACAGTAAGTGCTCAGATGTGCCACTGGAAGTATATAGCAAGTAATGGGCATGCCTTTTTACAGATTCCAAGTGTTTCTCAAACATTTGCAGCAACGACTAAGTCTTGCAATGAGGTCCTCATCAGAGTCAACTGCTGTCTCATAGATGAGCCATTTGGAACCTTCCAAAGGGTATGCTAGTCACTGCCAAGTATGTATCTATGTTGATGGTGGCACATTTGAGCATTTACTGCAGACTTGCCAAGTCTCCTGATTTTCACACGTTTCCCTGTGCTCCTGATTTTCTTACACATTTTTCAATAGTATGTAATTTTGATTATAAAATTAAAGTCTTAACTATTATTTTATACAGGATTATGAGGAAAGAAAATTTTCCTTAGCACTTTGTAGTCAATTTCAAATCATGTTAAACCACCTAAATATCACATGTAATGCTTGAGTTTTAACATGCAAGAAGTATTTTATTCTTATTTGATTAAAGTGATATATTTTATTATTTAATCTCCTATGACAATCAATCACAATTTAAAATTAAACTTATACTTAAATTTTAAAAATGTTTTACCTCAGAAAAAAAAAATACCCTTCTGATTTCTGAAACAAAATCTTCTGATTTTTGGGTTTCGGAACTTGGCAAGTCTGTTACTAAAATTGTTATGTCAATCAAATGCTCATTTTCATTTCTTCTGCATTCTTGTTTTTGTTTGCGACTGCACATTGCTATATTAAAATCCAGTGCCGAAACTAGCCTTTTTTGTACCTGGGGCAAACATGGATTTTGATGCCTTCCTCCTCCGCAAAGTATATTTACAAAGATAATTTTCTAATAGCCGACTTATTTTAAAATATCTAATCATAAAATATGTAATACTGAACTACATAATCTGCTTTATCAAATATTGATTTATTAAAATCTTGAAAATGAATCGGGAAAAATATTCTGCTTTATACAGGAACCTTTGCCATATCATCTTTAGATTCTGCCATGCGTTGACATACCCCAGACAGGATTTTTAACAATATTGTGCTACATAAATGTGAGAAAAATTGAAACAAAATCTTCATTTGGCACCTGGGGCCCATGCCCCCCCCCCCTCCTAGTTTCAGCCCTGTCAAAATCACTTCTTTATAAGTACTTTACCTTCCTTTATAATTTGGCCTATGAATTCGGAAACACTTTGTATACTTCTCCTGTTTGACCTGTCAATGGATATGCGCTATTTTATTAGTGTAGTCTTGTTAATTCTTTGCAACTCAACAACTCCTATTTGAAAAATATTTACTCAGGTGTTAGAATAAATCATTTAAGCATGTAAAAAAAAAGTAATAAAAAATATCTAGAACATAAAAATATATTGACTAAAATATATTATTTTCATATCTGCAATAAACAGAAAATGACACTTCCCATAGTGTAAATTTCCCAATACAAAATTGTAAAGTATACAAGCTTACCTTTTTGTAAAAAAAAAAAAAAAAAAAAAATCTATTTTCGTACATATCTCCAAACCTTTTAATTTTACAAAATTTATGTTCATTTTAGCAATAACAATGTGAAACTTCTGCATTGATCAATAAAACTTTGGCATGTTGAATTAACTCAGTATCGCCGTCTGTTGAGACTTCTATGAATTAATATTAACTGCTGTGTTGGGAGATAGTAGCAATCAATAAAATCTTTTAAAGCCCGCTGTATAACATTGACTTTTGGGTATATTGCAGATATGGAACATGGTGATACAAAGTGTTTAAAATATACTGGTATAATTTGCTTGTTACATCACCTTTAACACTTTAAGTGTCCTACAGAATTTTTGATGTATGTTTAATGATTCATAAAATAATAACTATAAAAAGTATTTGAATGATGATCTGTTTATGATTACCTTACATATTTTTCTTCCACACTGCACAAAAATTATCAATTTTGTGTTAAATGAGTCATTGAATTCAAAGTTCGTGGCGGAAAAACATGGCTAGGACGCTTAAAGGGATAATTTCTTGGTTTTCTTCATTCATATAAGGGATATTTTGAATAAGATTTTCATTAACATGGCGTTAATAGGGAGGAATTGTCTATTTAGTTGGTTTTTATTAGAAAAAATTGTGGTGATACGAGGGAGTATCAATAAGTTTTTGCCTTCGTATAGAAATAATTGAGTGAAAGTTATGAAATTGCTACATTGCATTAATCCTTTTCTGTATAGTCACTGTGCACAGTAACACATTTCTGAAAACTGTATTTCAAAGAGGTGCTACAGTAGACCCAAAGGTAGGCACTTTTCTAACTTTTGCCGACCCCCCCTCATATGACATATTGCTGTAAAGTTATTCATGTTATTCCCCTCCCTCCAATTTGCCCCCTGTGGGCACTTTTCTAAATTTTGCGGACACCCTTTGGTCGTGCCTCCTGGTATACACCCTCTCCTTCCTCTTTGAAATACCGCTTGCAGAATTGTGTTAATGTGCACAGTGACTATATAGAAAAGGATTAACTAAATGGAGCAATTTCATAAATTTCACTCAATTATTTCTATTTGAATACAAAACTTAGAGTGATATTCCCTTGTATTTTTAATTGTGTTATTAAAGTTTAAAGTTTCTTCAATTGTCTAGATGGCTTTGAGTGGTATATTTTTAAATGCGAAATCTTTATAGTTTTTAGGATGAGGCACAGTTACAACACATTAAAATAGTTTTAACGTCCATGTTTTTTAATATTTGTGTTTCATCTAAATTGGAATTACTGGAATGGCATTGTGGGTTAGCTCATTTTTTGTATACATCGGCAAAACCTTTTTTTTTTTCTCAGCAGTTTTGAAGGTACCCTGTAAGTATTCTTGTGTTATGTTTATGGACATGATGTGTTTTTTGTTTCCTATTGTGATTTTTATTTTTCACATGATCTGTATAGAACATTTTTTTTAAAGTAGAGAATGTATTGCATATTCTAATTAATGTGAAAAATAAAGAAATCTTTTTTGTCTTTATTTTGTGTGCTTTTATTGTTTTATTTTGGCTCAGACATATGAATGTGTGTGAGTTTTACGAATTGTGAAATTCTTGTTGAGAAAGTAAGCAAAATCAACTTTTCCAGTCTGTAAAAATATCTAACAATGATTGAAAAAATATTTCAGTATTCCAGACCTGCCGGTATTATGCAAAGTGGAAGCTTTGAATGATAAAAATATGGCCTTACATGTTATATGCTTGAAGAATCTAAAAAATATCTTTCTTGAAATGCTTTTAAAAAAAGTTGTAAAAATGTGAAGTTGTAAATATACAGTAGAAGATCTTTATAACGCAATTCTGTATAATGCAATTATCTCATATAACACACAACTTCTCAGATGTAAACAATGATTTTTGCAGTTAAAAAGCTCCTGCATTTTCACATTGTAAAATATTGCCACTCTGTAGATGACTAAATTTGATGCATTAGCTCAACTTTTTCTAATTTAAGTCCTTTTTACTGAAAAAAAATGCTATTATTACAATAAACATTTTTCAAAATGTCTAATATAAGGGATGGTTGTGTCAGTTATATTTGGATCATGTTTATAAAGTAAATTTAACAATGTCTGACCTATATAATGCAAAAACTTATAATTTGGATAACTCTTGGTAACAAGGAATGTAGTATAAGGATATTGTAATGTATTTTGATATGTTTCAGATATATTTGTCCATATTTACAAGGTGAATTTAATGATGTGATCCATATAACACAAAATTCTGTATAAAGTACAACTTTGTGTTTTCAGATTTGCATTTTAAAGATCTTCTACTGTGTTAAAATGTCAAAAGTTTATAAAAGTCAGTATGCTATTGTAAATCATAATGTAATAGTCCAACATAAAGATAAAAGTCATTTGAAATGTTTTCAGAATATCACTTAATAATTATAAAGGTGATCTATTAAGCCTTTTTCTCAAAAATGTAAGAAAAATATTTATTTTCCATTTCTTTTGTTTTGCATAATTTTTTAACGGAAACCTTTACATCAGGGTGTCTCTGTATGAGAGTAATGACTTAAGCATCAGTTTTCTGCTTAGACAGATGCATTTGTTCATAGTCCAAGAGTCGACAGCACAAAAATGTATGTTATCAAGCACAAGAAAAAAAACCTTTATTTTACGGGAGAGTAGAAGTAGGGGAATCTAATAATCATGTCTGCCGAAAGTGAAGTGGTGTATAAGCCAAAAATTAATACCCCCAGTGGTTGACTCGCAGGTTTATCATTGTGTTTGTCCTGCACCACTTCACTTCCGGCAGACATAAATCATTAGATTCCCCTACTTCTACTCTTCCATAAAATAAAGGTTTTTTTCTTGTGCTTGATAACATAGGTTTTTGTGCTGTTGGCTCTTGGACTATCACACTATGATAAACATACATTCCAGAATTTTGTGATACTCGCCTGAAAGAGTTTGATTAGTGAGACATGTTAACAAATGATAAATGCTTGGCGATAATAACAATCTTGCCGAGATGCTTGGCGATTTGATTTTGTCCAAAATCTCCTAAACCAAATTTTATGATCCCTATTTCACAACTCTCAAATACAGGCACCATACTTTATTTATGACCAGTGTTAAGTTTTGCTGTTGGTATCATCACATTTTAAAATACTACGAGAATAGCTAATAGCCACACCAATATGATACAATAAAGGATTGGATCCTATCCTGGATCCAATTCTTCAGAATTGTAGGTACTAAGAAGACCTGGTGCCTTAGCATAAGAGTGGCGATATACCCACAAGATTTATTTTTGTATATAAATGAATGATGACTGTAACTGACCACTAATACAGTGAATGATTGCAGAATGAACAAGAGCGCTGCCTGCTGCTTTGACATTTGAACTTCACCACAGTGAAGAATGTTGTGAGACCTATAGTAACAACGACTGTTGCCCCAAATGATCCATACTTTTTACACAGAAACAGATATGACATACAGAACATAACAATTTATTTCTTACATTTTACATATACATCTTCTACTGTATACAAGGGTATTACAAGATACAGATAATCCATATAACGATCACAATTACATCCATGCCTTAACAAGAATTCGAACCCGGACGCTCAGTGTGGCAGCTGCCTCCAATACTGACCACGCCACTGGTCATACCCTGTTCAGATCAGACACTTAAGAGATCATAGATCACCGCAGGCCCGTAGCTAGACCATACTTCCAGGTAGGGCAAAGATTTTTCCAGGGGTGGCAGATTATTTCTTCATTTTTTTTCTATCTCTTATTCGCAGTTCTTCAAAAATATGCATTACAATTTTAGGGAATTTTTTTTATTTTAAAATATAAGATATTTTTAAAGTTAGTACGAAATTTTTAAATTTTCTTCAGAGACATAATAAAAACGTATTAAAGTTAAATAAGATATTTGGTATAACCAGGGCCGTAGGAACCGTCTCCACTACCCCCCCCCCCCCTTATATCCACTATTCTTTGTAAAGGTGCCCAGATGGAAGAGCTTTTGAAAACTTAAATTCTATTTTTTAAATATAATGGTATTTTAGTCTTCTTCTTTTGCTTAATTACATTCTCAAATAAATAAATAAATAATACACGCACACACAAAAAAATGCTTTGATTTGAACATTTTTCGCAAAAATATAGAAAGTCAATCTAGCGTAAAAATTACCCAACATCCTTCAATATAAAGATGCAGTTTCATCAAATCAAATCCCAATAGTGTTCCGTCAACTGTGTTGCATTGTACTTTTCATAATTAGAAACTGAATTTAAGCATTAATATTTTTTCCTTCATAACACGAAAAAGTCTCCTATCAATGATCAAAATTTCTAGAAATTTTCAAAAGACGAAAATTTCTTCAATATGAAAAAAATCTCTTCTAATCACAGGAGCTTAAAAACGGGAAAAGCGTTTAAAATCGCATAAAAAGTTTGCAAAAAATTAAAAAATTGCAGAGGACAAAATTTTGCACTTGTGGTTAAAAGATCGAAACCTGACTCCTTTTACTAATGTAAAAAAATCCCGTCGGAACGCGAAAGAAAGTTAAAAGTTACATAAAAGACTTCGTGAAATATTCAAAAATCGCAGAAGACTACTTTACTGTATTCGGCTAAAATGGAAAAATAGATTGAAAAATGGATTCCTTTTATGAATGTGGGGAAAAAAGCACGAAACTCGAAAAAACACTAAAAATAGCATAAAAAATTAAATTTAAAAATCTAATTAAAAAAAAAAGCCTATTTCGATGTGCATAATTTAAGGCATACAGGTATTCTCCCTGTCAAATCTTGTCGTGAACAGAAAAACATCTGGTCAGACCAAAAAAGAAAAAGAAATGGACAGAGAGATTCGCAAATGTCTTTATTATTATCTAGTAAGAAACCCATCTTCGTTGACCACAGTACATTGTACTGTGTATCCGAAGCCTTTCTTTTTCAATTTCTATCTGGAACACTTGGCACTTGGGTGACAATTTTAAATTGGAGAAAACTGAAAAATATGAAGACGACATCCCACAGGTAATTTTTTTGGAATTAGTAAATCTCTAAATATATATATATATATATTAATAAAAGGCACCGTTCAAAGCAGAAAAAAATGTAAGTGAGTATTTTCTGCTTAAAAAAAAATCTGTCTGGGCCATGCAGACAGCATTGTCAGACTGAAAAAAAAAAAAAAAAAAAAAAAACAGAGAATACGAAAAGGCTTCCACATTTTTTTTATTTATGTGCAATATTTGGGGGTCTTTTGTGGCGGTTCATTTGCAAAGTGAATTCAGTTTGAAACTTTTTTTTTGCCAAATTTTGTTCTTTGCTATTTTGGAATTTTTAGAGAATTTTTAGCTGTGTTTCTGGTAATTTTTTTAACATTCGTAAATAAAAAATCCGGTTTCAATCTTTTAGCACAATATAATAAATTTTGCTCGCTATGAACTTCGAAATATCTTTATCAATTTTTGGCATCCTTTCGCATTTTGCGGTGATTTTTTATATTGGCAACTCTGACGACCACTTTGGAAACTGGTTTGCTTTTAAAAAAAAGTACAGAACAGTTTCATTAAACAATGCATTCAGTTTCTTCGTTTCTTAATAAAAGCATCTATAGAATTTTTTAATTTAAGAATAAAAATAGCTTTATGAATGTGTCAGTAAGTAATAAATTTGGATTTGTAAAATCGTAAATAACCTGACATATTGTATTGTTTAAATTTGAAATAATGATCTGGTGTTTATTTTAGAAGCGACATTTTTTTAAAAATTTCAGTGGAATAAGGAGACAGTCGAAGAGATGAAGAAACAGACCTTCCATTATCTATTTTGTATTTTCACATGGGTGTAGGGGGGGAGAGTGTCCTTTGGAGTTTGTTGTAATCGGACCAAGTTTCCACGAAAGAAGCATTTAACATCATAGCATTAATCTTGAATTTAACTGTCATTCAAGATTAGTTTCAGAAAACTTTGGTTTCAACCCCGCCTCCTAACGATAAATTACAAATGTACAAAAGGTGACAAATGTATAAAGAAAGCAAGCTTTAGGGATTTAAACCCGATTTGTTGTTGAAGCGGTATGGGATAATTTCTAAAAAGCGAGGCACGCACAATGGAGCAATTTTCGACAGGTCTGTTAAAGAGGGACAGAAAAAAAGCTTTATACATGAAATTTTGCTATTTTTTTTCCAGTCTAGAAAGGAAATTTAGGGGTAGAGGGCAAGGTCTGGCATGGAAAAATTAAAATTTGATGTTGCATTACATAAATTATTTTTAAAGGGAAATACTGAGTGAAAAAATTATCAGAATGTCGAGCTTCATTCTAGATTGGACAAGAAGTGGGGGAAAACTGGAAATTTAATGTTTTTTATCGAAATGCGCTAGGTCGGGCAAAACATTTTCCAGGTCGGGCTTTGCCCGACCTGGCCCCCACCTGGCTACGGGCCTGGATCACCGAACTCTCTCACGCTCATATTCACCAACTACTTTGACCCCGGGTTAAACCGAAAACTTTGGTCGAACGCTCAAATGGTATTCACCTTTAGTCCTGATTCGAGATAATGTCTAATCAAATGTTAACGTGAATTTCATTTGAGCGGTCGACTGACGTTTACTAGGTTGAGGTAGATGGTGAATACCAGCATGAGTGAGTTTCAACTTGCTTTGGCTAGATAAAGCAACTACCACTCACTCTGATTGGCTATAAATTTCCACTTTAACTGATTGGTTGTTGGGTTGGTTTTATTTTATACGCATGTGCACTCGTACAGTGTTCAGATCTCAGACATATAATGTTTACTGAGTTATCTAAAAGTGTTATTACACGAGGCGTCAAAGTTGTCTGTAATTCTGAGCGACTCAGTGTTATCCTATGGCTTTAAGAGAGTCACTTGGAAAGCAAGCAACTCTTTTGTGTCTCAGCGATTTTGACGCCTGAAACGAAGCGAGAAGCCAGTAACAGCCAGTGAAATGCTAGTAAAATGAAAAAAGTGGTACAGTAGTTGCGGAAAAACTGACGAGTCGCAAGCAATTTTTGTTGCTTGAAATTTTTATGTGTAATAGCACTTTTAGATGAGTTTTGCCATGTGAACAAGCATCCAATTTCGGGTGGGTACTACCTCGAAATTGGCAGTTTAAGATATCTTAAATATCCAATCTGAACAGAGTATTATGCTGCATACAGTTAAATGAAAGACAACAAATATTAACTTGGTGTTTTCGGCACGCTACTTATAATCTCTATAAGGAAAGGGCAGCTGATGTCACTGTTCGTTGAATTACTGTGGATAAGCAAGAAAAACCTGTCCGTGCTTTGACTCCTACCTGTACTATAGCGCCTAGAATATATAGTGTGGAAATTGGCCATCCCTGTGATATTTAAAAAAGTGCTAAAATATTGTATCCCTTAAATGTGCAGCGATGCTGCTGAAATATACAGATCGCAGCGACATCTGCAGGATATTTTCTACAACTGCAAGATATTGCTAGTCTATACAATGTAATATGAAAATCCTGCAGATGTTGCTGCGATCGACACTTGGGATTTTAGCGGTATTGTCGCACATTTAAGGGATACAAATGTTTAGCGTTGTTTGGATCATAGATTAAGGGCCAAGATGGGACATTTATGGCTAAATCTGTAATGACAACAGTACTAGCATCACTATCGAAAAGGGGGCAGAATTAGCAAGCCTCAGAAATTTACCTGTGTTGAAGAAATATGTTTACCCTCTATGCTTTGAATATCTATTCTTTCGTAAAACGAAGCAGGTGTCAGACGATATTCTATTCATGCTTGCTTTATTTATTTAGCTGCTTTTTTTTTTACCGTACTTGTATTGTTCACTTTTAACTTGCAAAATGATAATTAGACTAATAATATAAAAGAAAATCCCCAGAAAATTCTGTTAAGAATGCAAATATGTAAGTTTATAAGATTAAATTGTAAAAAATCAAATTCAGGTATTGTGTCAATTTATTCATATCGAATAAAATTTTATTGAGTATAATGTCAGTACCTCTATTTATTTTTAACTTTTATATTTATACAGTTCTAAAAATTTGTCGAAAGGAATTTTTCCCTACCTGTAATAATAGTATTATCATTTCTTATATGTTAATATTATAAGTATTATTGAATTGATTGTACGTTATTTACATTAAAAACAATATTTTTATTTTATCTGTAAGCAAGTAAAAATGCATAAATTTTAAAAGATTATTGTAATGATTGTTTAATAAGTTAAACTTCATAAATTAATAAAACGTAGGCTATAAAAATTTTCCTACCAAAGGGGAATAATTATGAAATTTTCTGGGACTTGTAGAGTGCAATATTTCGTATATTTTTATATTACACCATTGCTTTTGATGCATAGCATTCAAGACGAAATTTTTACCTTGTATTTTGTTGCACTTAAATCGTTCACTCATCATGTAAACAACAACAACAAAAAAAGCATATATCCGTGCATGAACATAGATATATAAAATACAATATCTATTCTTTGCTGATGTATCGGTGTAATATTCTATCGAAAACGTAAACATGCAACATTAAAAAAAGAAAGATCACAATGAGGTAGATAATAATAAGCATCCCATATAACACAAACACGTCCTGAGGACATATGATAAGCGTCTTATGCAGTATATTGCCTCGTCCGTCGAGCATCCTACAATATCCCATAGTTATCCGGCAGATGTCCAGGGGGATCAGAAAGAGACACCTAATCACGTCCTCTGGACGTCATTTTCAGCCATTCATAGGATGACAGTAGGACACTTATAGGACCAGATAAAATGAATAGAATGGTGCATCCTCTGCTCGTCCGGCATGTGGCATTCATAGGATGCTCTTCAGATCAGTAGCTGACACTTTATATAAAAAATAAAATAAACAGGAAGGGAGGGCAGTTGCCCCATCCTGTCTTTCCTAAATGAGGTCTCAGATTTCTATTAATTTTATTTTAAACTGAGCAGCGGCATACACTGAAAGATTTCTATTAAAAAATAGTGGTAGTCTGGAGAATTGTTGTCCAGACTACCACTATTTTTTAATAGAAATGTTACAGTGTGCAAGATAAAATTAATAAAAATCAGAAGCATCATTTAGAAAGGACAGGTGGGGCAATTGCACCCCCCCCCCCCCCTCTCATTTTTGATGTTTAAAATCTTATATATTATTAAAAAAAATATTTTATTAGATTTCTTTTTTTTTTTTTGTATGATTATTTTTCTTGTTGTTTTTCACAAATATAGGAATCCTTCCATATGAATAAATTCTACTAAAAATATTTAAAAATAATCATGAAAAATGAATACGAAGAAAATACTAGTTCATTTCAAATGAAAAATTATATATTATTTCTGTTATCAACATCTCTTTCTTTCAACTAATAAGTAGCACACGATGAATGGGGTATCATTGGATAGGATTATTTGCCCATATCTAATATAACATACTGAATTTTCTTTATACTTTTAGATTAATTTCATCATACACATTTTTTCTGATTTCAACACCCCTTTTTTTAGGTAAATACACAAAGTTGAATTGGATTTTATACGAAAAGCTTTTGACATAGTACACACCTATTAGAACAATTTGTTTGGTTTTAAAAAAATTGCAATTATAAATTTAGGAAAAATGTACTTAATTTACAGTAAAGATTACAGTGCGAAAGCCTTGCAAGGGTCTATTGGTCTAGACTTACTATACTTTTCTAACAAACTTCTTCCTCATAATTTTCCAAAGTCATTTTAATTCATAAATACATCAAATTTGCAGTTTTATTTAATAAAACAAAAATAAAGTTAAATAGCACTTTCTATATTTCTAAAAAAATAAGTAAATAAAAGGGTTGTTTCTTCTCTTTGTTCAAATCTTTGTTTTTTAACACTGTCAAAATTTTGATTTTAATCGGAATTTTGGGATACAACAGCCTTTGTGAAAGGCCATCATTGAAAACATTGGTTACAACTTAATACTGTTACCACTTAAAAGAAAAAAAAAATTCGTATTAAAATAATGTCTGCAAATTTCATGCGTGTATGTGTATTTAGACAACCAAAATTTAAAACATGCCTCATTTGAGAGAAATGAAAAATGTAGTAAACTTGTTTAAAAATTTCATGTATTTAGTTTCAAAATTGAAATTGTGAATGTGGAAGAAGTTTTCATTTAAAATGAAAAATTTGAGTATGCGCTAAATGAAATTCTAACAAAAAAATTCTCAAAATTTTTATTCATTCTTTTGCAGTATCAATTTTCTCATACTTTTTTTTTTTTTTTATGTTTTATAAAAACAGATAAAGAACATTACCTACTACCTGGTGAAGAAATAATGAAAACTCAGAATGAAAATACTTCATTCTCAAGTAACAAATATGTTTTGTATTTGTTATATTTTTTTTCTGAACTAATTACATTTTTTAAAAGTATGTAAGCATTTAGCTCAATATTTACTGTTAATAATATATTAATAAGTTCTGTTAATAATCAATTATATATACAGTATGGAACCATTTATCCAGAAATCAGTTAACCGGAAAACCAGTTATCCGGAATGCTATTTCTAATAGACTGATTTCAGAATCTTTGCAGAAAAAAGTGTCATACACTGCCAGTTTGACATATGCATTGCTTAGAACAATTGTATAATTTGATGATAACATCTAGTATTTGAAATGGAAACATATTTAGTTGTATCTTAGATGTTTTAATTTTTAAGCAGAAAAATTTTTGTTCCCAAGGGATTCCCATAAATTACTTTCCTTCAAACTTTGATTAACTATTGATCTTTCTTGCATCTGATTTTTAATCCAAGTAATCTAATAATTTAAAATCAGGCATAATACCACAACCACATATATTCCACAAAACTTATCAAATGGATGTTGCTTTAATGACAACCCGTTAACTGGAAAAACCAGTTATCCGGAGTACATCTGACCCCAACCATTCCGGATAAATGGTTCTGTACTGTATTCCATTTACCTTAAACAAACCAAAATTTTTAGAATTTAATTTTTAACAAATCAAAGGAAAATAATGATAAAATTTTATGATGTCACATCTTAAATGTGAAAGCAATTAAATAGGCATTATTTTCAAGTACAATAAAAACTTGTATTTTTAGGTAGGGTAGAATTAGGTATATTTTCTCTTCCCTTTAGCTTGAAGTAAAAACACACAAGATCATAAAAGTTTCTTAATATTTATACCATTAGATTCCATTATATCTAACTTCTTATCTGATAACTTGTTCAGTCAAGTTTTGGTTTTAATGAAATAATAAATACATTCAATCTAGTTGTTCTACGTATGAGATCCATTGAGTTCCTTAATTATTTTTTATAGTAAATAAATGAAAAGCTTGACATTAAGCACATAAAAAATACCTATTTACATCTTCTATTCTAGTATGGATGTAATATTTTAAAATAATTATACAATTATTTTACTCGCTGCTTTAGAATGCATGAATTTCAAGTTTTAAACAATTCAAATGCTGAAGTACATACATTTTAAATCACTGTTAAGAAAGAAAAAAAAAATATTGTAAAATAACAACACCAACAAATACACTGGTGTCCAAAATTAAGGACCAATCACAAAATGCTAATTTTCAAGTACGAGAATACTTCAGGCGACAGAGAGACTACTGGGAAGTCACCATTGTGCTCTCTTGTGAAAAGTCGCCATGTGACTATAATGTGATATTATTTGGTGACTTATTATAATGCAACGTTCATGATGACTTTGAAATTGAGTCTAAAATGACAGTCACATGAGAGTCACAATATAACTACATTGTAAAGTCACATGGCGACTCGTCACAAAGTAGCAGTCACATTGACGTCTCAGTGGTGTCACATATAGTGATCATTTGAGACTCATAATGAGATATATGGAATTTCCTATTTTTTGTTTCACCGTAGTGACTGTGATACTTGTGACCATGTGTGACATGAATGAGACGCTATATGGACTAGGTGTGCTGTAGGGGTAGTAATTATTTGAATTATATTATTTCCTTTTGAGTATTCCTCAGAGTAAATATTATATAGAGAGCTCATCCCCGTTACTTTCGCTTGTAAAAAGTGGGGCCAGGATGACCCACGTGACAGTTGGCATTTGGCGATGAAAGGTTACCAGTACAGGGTTCGTACGGTCCTTGAAAGTCCTTAAAAGTGCTTACATTTTTCAAAGGAAATTTTTGGTGCTTAAAAGTACTTATTTTCATGCAAAATCTGAAAAATGTCCTTAAAAGTACTTAATTTTACTCTCATGTTAATTCTTAATCAAAGGTGAAACTCTTCTGCATTTCTTTTAATTTCTGATTTAAAAAAAATCTTAATCCCGCCTTGCCTCCCCTTCTTCTGAAATTTCACTTCCCCCATCGTAATATCAAAGTTAAAAACTTTTTTTTTTTTTAACCCTTTTCTACTCTCAGGGGTGTAAGACCTGCGCCAGACGAAGCCAAAATCGCTTTACTACGCCAAGCTTCTACAAAACAGCTATTTTTTTCCATTTTGTGCCAAACCTGCGCCAAAACGTACTTGGTCCCAAGATGAAATTTAGCACGATTTCGTCGATCCAAGAAACAACAACAAAAAAAAAAATCCATTCTTAACCTTTTTCTAGGCCGCTAATTGCGTCAAAAAAAGCAAAAAATCGCGGTCAAAAGATCTCGAAAAACACACGATGTTTGTCAAATGATCACGAAAAAACGTGAATTTTGTTAGAGGATCGCTAATTTCGTCAAAAACGAACAAAACGCGGTCAAAAGATCGTAAAAACGATAATTTTGTTAAAAGATGGCGAAAAAACCCCGCAAATTTCATCAAAAGGTCGCAAAAAACCATAAATTTCGTCAAAAGATCGCGAAAAACACGCAAATTTTGTCGAAAGATCGCGAATTTTGCCAAAGGATCGCTAATTTCGTCAAAAAACGAACAAAACACTATCAAAAGATCATAAAAACGCTAATTTTATTAAAAGATGGCGAAAACCCCCCGCAAATTTCATCAAAAGGTCGCAAAAAACACACGAATTTCTCCAAAATATCGCGAAAAAAATGTACATTTTGTCAAAGGATAGCTGACTTCGTCAAAAAACGAACAAAACGGGGTCAAAAGATTGTGAAAAAACGCGAATTTCGTTAAAAGTTCGCGAAAAATACGCGAATTTTGTCAAAAGATTGCCAATAATATGCGAATTTTGTCAAAAGATTGCCAAAAATGCGCGAATTTCGTCAAAAGATCGCGAAAAACATGCGAATTTTGTCATAGCGAAAAAACACCCCGTTATTTTTGTCAAAGGATTACCAATTACTTCTAAAAACGAACAAAATGAGGTCAAAAGATTGTGAAAAAAACGCAAATTTCGTTAAAAGATCTCGAAAAAACCCACAAATTTCATCAAAAAGTCACAAAAAACCGCAAATTTTGTCAAAAGATAAAAGAAAAACACGCTAATTTCGTCAAAAAGTAGCGAACAGCACACTGATTTCAACAAAGGATAGCAAAAAATACGCGAATTTTGTCAAAAGATCGCGAAAAATACGCGAATTTTGTCAAAAGATCGCGAAAAATACGCGAATTTTGTCAAAAGATCGCGAGAAATACGCGAATTTCGCCAAAAGATCGCGAGAAATACGCAAATTTCGCCAAAAGATCGCAAGAAATACGCGAATTTCGCCAAAAGATCGCGAGAAATACGCAAATTTCGCCAAAAGATCGCAAGAAATACGCAAATTTCATCAAAAGATCGCGAAAATGCGCAAATTTCTTTTTTTATTAGCATTAGAATTTCAATTTACTCACAAAACAGTTTTTATTGCTACAAAATTAATTTTTGCTGCTACAAAAATGGATTTTACTGCTACAAAATCAGATTTTTGCTGCTACAAAACTGCCTCAAATGGTTTTAGTGCACTTTTATCCCTGTACTCTATTTCTTACTTTATACTGAATAAATAATCTGTCCTAAATTTCAGTAACAATTCATTCCATCACATTTCATTAAAGTTTCATCTGAATTTCACCCTCAAAATTTTTCTTCCTCCATTTTTCTTTGCTCCCTCACAGTACTCAAATTTTAAAAACTCTTCGAAACTGTTTAATTAAATTTTTTTTTGCTTTGTCATTTTATTGCCACAATAAATAATCAATCAAGATTTCTCTTCCCACCCGAAATTGGAATTTTCCTTTTGCACCCCCCCCCCCCCCCCACACACACACTTGAAGAACACTTGGAATTTAAAGTCTTTAAAACTCCTCTTATTTTTTTTTTCTTGTAAATTTTTAGTAAGGTAAATAAATAAGTCATCTAATAAACTCCCTCCCTCCCTAAAAAATTAAAAAAATGTGCTTGTCCCTTTGCCCCCTCAACTTACAAAGTTTAAAATCTTAAAAATCATTGCTTTTTTAAAACTTTTTCTGCTCCATTAGTTAATTTATTGTAACAATAAATAATCGATCACACAGTTTTACCCCCCCCCCCCTCCACTGAAATTGACGTTTCCCCGCCCTTCCCCTCCTTACCAAGCATACAAAATTTAAAGTCTTTTAAACTGTAAGTTAATTATAAGTCTGTTAAATTACCCCCCCCCCCCTCCCCACTCTCAATAATAAGAAAAAATTATGTTTCTCCTCTTTGTTTATCTTTACAATAAGAAAATATTGGATTCGGGAAAATTTTCGACCGATTTACACATTTTAGGGGTCAGATATCCTGAAAAACATGTTTTTACAAAATGAATCTGTGACTCTGTCTGTATGTGACACAAATTTTGTGGGTGGTGTATTTCAAGAACTAATGCACAAAATTTAATAAAAATTTATATTCAGTTAATCCTCGATATAAATTAGTGTTGATTAGTTTTTGATGTAAATCGCCCAATGGATGGCGCTGCTATGTTGCATTTTTCATGATTTACGCCATAGCTATATCTCAAGAACTAAAGCACGAATTTTCATCAAACTTCAGATTCAGGTATACCTTGATAATTATAGGTGCTGATTATGGTTTGGTGTTAATCTCCCAACAGATGGCGCTGCTATGCTGCATTTTTCACGATTTCTGCAATAGCTATATTGCAAGAACTAATTCACGGATTTTCATCAAACTTCAGATTCAGTTAGATGTTTACATAAGTTGTTGCTGATTAGATTTTGGTGTAAATTACCCTACAGGTGGCGCTGCTATGCTATATTTTGCAGGATTTGCACGGTTTTAATAATAGTCGTATCTCAAGAACTAATGCACGGAATTTCATGTCTTTAGAATCTTCATTAGGGGCGTAGACCATTTAATTTTGGTACTCTGATAATGAATTTTGTAGTATTAACATGTATGAGATAGAAGAAAGTTTTGGGATTGGCACATCTGACTAGTTTTTTCTTCTGCTGTATGTTATTTTAAAATTTTCTAAGTTTCTGCTGCCACATGGTGAAATCTCCCCCCCCCCCCCCTTCCCGTCCATTTGATTATTTAAAACTTTTACAAAAATGAAAGAAACCCTTTATTAAAAAATGCATGTTATAATTTATTAGTTTATTTAATTTGAAGGTCCTTAAATTTTTTTGGTTTTGGTCCTTGAAAGTCCTTAAAAGTACTTGATTTTTATTTAAAGAAATGTGTACGAACCCTGCAGTAGCAACGCTAGTTTTTCGCTTTATCGCAGCTCTTGGCAGGAGTGCAGTATTTTTATGCTGTGATTCAGAAATTTGAGAGTTGACAGAAATACAAATCAGTAGTAAAAGAAATCTGAATGTACACCGGATATTTATCCTAATGTTTTCTTTATCATTCAAAGAATGGCTCATCAGTAATAAATAAATAATGAAATTATGAAACTTTTATTCAGATAAATATGTATGTATATATTTAACTAACAATTTAATCTGTTTTCAATCTTTGACATGGTTTTGTTTATATTTAATTTCATTAGATACTTATTTTTTTTATTGTTAATACAAAGTAAAAAATGGGGCAGAAACAAATAAAAAAACTAGATAAGAAGTTTAACTTTGTGTGTTAGAAGGCCAAAAGGCAGGGGGAGAAAGGTGAAATTTCGAGGGAAGTGAAATTTAGGTGATGAATTATTTACCTATTATTACTATAATACTAAAAACGTAACAAACAGGTCTTTTTTTTTTTTTTTTTTTTTTTTTTGTAAATTAAAAAAATTTAAAGAATTTAATAATTATTTTAATTGGAAAACGCTGATATTACATAAAGGACATTTTAACTGAAAAAAAAAATGTCAGCTTTAAACTTTCTGAATTCATGAAATGTTTATTGTTTTTCTTTCCAAAAAAATACATCTATAACAACACATTCAATTAATTGAAATGTTTAACTGAACTCAAACTTACACACATAATTTTATTTAGAAATTTCGCTTCATGGATGCAAGTTTATAAATAATAACTTAGTACACAACTATAACAAACATACAGGAATTATTTTACAATACAAATTGCATAAATACACACAAAATAGTTAGAAATAGGAAAAGTCCAAAATGCAAAATTTCAATTTCAGAAATAATACAATAAAAAAAAAAAAAAAAAAAAAAAAAAGTTATTTGGCTATGCTTAATTCATTTATATTAGCGGTTGCCAACTTCTGAACCTCACGGAACACTAAATTCAAAATTTGAAATCACACGGGCTACTAATAAGAATTTTTTAACAATAAAAATGTATTTGTACAATAATTATCACAGAATGTTTATTCTATTAAAATGAAATGTACCTATGCAATAAAATAAAATTATAAATGTGGGGTGTCACTTTCTTGCCTATGTGATTGATACCACTATTTTTTAATAATAATCACCGTCTTATTTAATCATAACAAAAAGCTTCAAAAGTTTGTTTAATTGTATCAAAATTATTAAGGCTGTTCTCAAATCCAAAAGGGCAACTTTATGACATAAGTTTTAATTCATTTTTGTTCGGAAATGTATGAAAGTAGCAGGTTTGTTGTCGATGTAACTACTATGATGTAACTGTGATGACTATGTAATCGAACTGTTTCTTCCGTTTTTTTGCAAAAGCAATAGATCTTTCAAAAAATAGTGTCAAAGTGAGCGTTTTGAACCGCTTTACCGTGCGAAAGAAAAAAAATCCACTCAAGAAAGGATGAAAAACATGTTTGTCACGTGATCAAAATCACTTCTAACTCAATAGGCAATTTATGGATCAAAAAATGGAAAACACAGTTCGATTCCAAATCGCTTCCATGGTCAGGCTTTCCAATTTTATATCTTTCCGTTAAAAAATGAATTTGTAAATGCGTAAAATCGTTTTGCGCTTGTTGAGCAGAGCAGTTGAGAACAGCCTTAACGTTAATTTCAACCTTACAAAATAATTGAAGCTTATTTAAGAATCACGCATTTTGATGGGATATTTATTACTGTTTGTTTAAAATAAGTTCATATACGGAATCAACGACATCGCATGAATTCAGAGAGCAGTTCTTATTTCACGCTGAGACCAGTAACGAGTTTTAATTGCTGTGACCCAATCATCAAAATATTTGTTTCGCACAAATATGTAGTTCAAAATTAAGCCAAAATTTTCGTTGTTTTTCCAGTCAATAATGCATATTCATATTTTCGGGAGAGTCCAAAATTAATACTTATCTGTGTTAATACAATTCAACAAATAAAGCATAAACTAAATAATCTCTATTAATATAACTACCAATGCCCGCTATAATTTAAATTTTCAAAACTACACATCTAAATTTTTACAAATACAGGAATTTTTTAGAGTATTATCATGTTATCATTAATAGTTTTAATATTTATAAAGTACAATTATTAATTTAACATTCAAAATCCAAATAATGTCCAAAATTTTCTGAGGAACACCGAAATTTTCTCAAGGACCACCGGTTGGCAACCTCTGATCTATATAACAATGAATCCTAACTATTCCGCAAAAAAATCCGTTAATAAATCAAATTATAATCCACAAACTAGTTTTATTAAATGATATATTTAGTTTAAATAAATAAAGAAAGAAAACAGAGTAGTTATATATATATATATATATAAAGCGGATTAACTATATGATACCGCACTTCAGTGCTAATTTTCATTTTCGGTT
Organism: Maratus speciosus; assembly: GCA_963932465.1. Classification (NCBI taxonomy): domain Eukaryota; kingdom Metazoa; phylum Arthropoda; class Arachnida; order Araneae; family Salticidae; genus Maratus; species Maratus speciosus. The sequence continues at coordinate 18,949,013 of OZ010797.1, forward strand.
AATTAACATCAGCTATATTAATATATTAATATATAAATATAGATTAGCATAAAGCTAAGTTACATTGGTTAAAAAGATACATTGCATTAAGAATATGCTCAGACTTGTATTTTAAGTTTATTATACAAGAAGGGGTTCTGCCCCCCCGCACGACGAAGCCACTGTTTTCTTCTTTCATTCGTAATTCTGCGAAGTTTTGAATTTTAAATATTTTGTGTAAAATAATTAAAATACTGATTTCTTGATACTGGCATTATTAATAAGCTTGAGCGATTAATTAATTTTTCTTATAATTATTTTTTGCTAAAAGTTATGAGTGCATTAAATGTAGCTGCGTATCTTATTAGTATATTAAATTCAGTGGCGCAGCCACGGGAGGGGTTTGGGGGTTAAAACACCCCCCAGAGCTAAGAAAAATTACTATAATTGCCTCTTATACGAATCAAAACCAAAATTAATATTTAAACTTTTTGGCGTTTTTCGAAATCCGCTGCTTTGAGAAATCAAACTCTATTCAACAAAGTGAAACGGCGAAAATTCTACTTAAAACTGTGAAAGCGCATATTACATTCATTGGTTCTGTGAAAATTGGTTATTTGGACTAAGTCACTTTATCGAGACGTCTTATGCTAAAAGAATGGTCATTTCCTGCCACACAGACGCTTTGAGTTTAAGTATTATACAATGGGCCATTTCTTAATTGCACTTCTGTCTTTGTTCCACGTTCGAAACAATAATAGACCATCGAATTTCAGAAAAAACGTGAAACACACACTTTGCTCTCTCTCACTCAGTTTCACTCTCTCTCAGTTTCAAACGCCTGTTTTACGCTTTTTGCTCCCAATTATATCCAAGACCAAGCTTTTTACGTATACCCAAGTAAAAATCTTTGTAAAATAAGAATTACAAAAGTAGTAACTATAAAGTTGTAAAAAGCTGTTTTTGATTGTGATTGAACAAATTATCGCAATCAGTATGTCTTTCGAACCAGGGCCGGCGCTAGAAATTTTGCCGCCTGAGGCGAGCATCATTTTACCGCCCTTATGACGTAATTGTTTTTTTTACATTACTCAAATGTTTTTAGGAATAGTAAATTAATATGCTAAGTAGAGATCGACCGAAAATTCGGTTTCGTTTTCGTTATCGGCCTAAAATATGAGTTTCATTGAAAATTCGTTTTTGGCGAAAATGCTGTCAAATATTCGGCCAGACTGAAACTCAACCGAAACTATCTGTATGGTAATCGTAAAATGACCCATTCAAACGATTCATACAGAAGGCCATTCGTAATAATATCATTCAATATGCCGTAACTTGGTAATATTTTAAAACAGAGCACATTACCATATTTAAAGAATGTGAAATTTGAATGGGGGTTAGTGAGCGCAATAATTTACAATTTTCAATGTACAATTAAAAAATGTACAGAAATGTACAAATTACACAATGTACATTTTTTTTCAGTTAATTGAAAAAAAAAATGTGATACTTGAGATATTCATATGATGAAATGATAAAAATATGTCTCAATATATGGCTAAAAGCACATTTCAATAAATAACAGAAAACATATTTTATTTTTATTCCTGGGACCGTTTTTTAATTTTCCGGAAAACTTAATTTTTTGGGTTGAAACTTTTTGAATAAGTGTGCAATATGTATAAAAAGAACTAGCATCAGTAAATCAACCAATCTAAGAGAACACGAAAAATCGAAAGTGTCCTGGGCACAGAAACTTGCTAATCGAGCCCTGTATGTAAACATTTTATATATATAGCGTAGATATTTTATATGCAAAATATACATTTTTTGTGTAAGTTTTCATTTGTTTCTAATAAAAAAATATATAAATCGCTTCTTTATATTAAAAAATTGTACAAAGATTTAAAAAATTGCTAGTATATATGAAACAGTCAATAGGTTGCCAGAAAATATGGATGAAAAATTTCCTTCTCTCGCCAAGGCAGGTTTCTCTATTTTACCTATACTAAAAAAAGTACTCTTTTTGTTTTATTTTTGAATAATACTATACGTAAAATTAAAATTCTAACGTTTTATTATTATCATCATCTGAATAGATTAAATTGTCCATGAATCAGCCAACTAATTCGAGTACAGAAAGTATAGTTTTATCTCATACTTATCTACGAGGATCGTTAAAATAAAATGATAATTACTTGAAAATGATAAATGCATATGCAAAGGGGAAAAAAGTTATGATTCTTACATTTTTAAAAAACATTGACAATTTATTATAAATTAATATATTTTTTTATTTATTTACGATAAGCATAATTTTTTGAAAGCTACTTTACCTAAAACCATTTTAAAAGGAAATTGTAATCGACGGGAAATTCAAAAATTGTGACCAATTGACTCAAAACAAGAGATATATTTCCAAATAGCTGTAATAAGCCTTTTTTCGCATTATTTTTTCATGGCGAAAACACAATATTTTTGAAATTGATTTTTCATCTTTGTTAGAAATTTTTAGATTTTAAGGAAATGTAAGTTTGATTATTTGGATATACAGTGGGTGATCGGTTAACGAACACCTTTGAGCGAGATTTTTATGTCGGATAACGAACACTTTCGCGAAGAATTTTCTGTTCGGTTACGAACATCTCATGAAACAAAGCCAAGAAGAAGCAATGTTGTGTTTCAGTTTTCCAGAGCTGTATTTAATTGCATCTATTATCGACTTAGAAAACATTTTAACAGTTGTATATTTATGGCCTAATTAGTTTATGGGCTATCGAGAGTTCAGGTCCTACATTTTAGGACTACTAAATTTGAATGAACAGATTAAAAACATTAAATTATACATCTTGTGTCCCTTTTTAAAGAAATATTTTTAATTGAAAAATTTTCATTTTAATTGAAATGGAGTTCCTTAATTATAAACAATCTGTAAGCTCCACTTGACCTTTATCGGGCCCTGCAATAAATGTAATCTTTTAGAGAACTAATGGAACTTTTGATAGGTCAAAATGAAAGTGATATGGTTTAATGCTGCAATCAATGAATGTGATCCTAAAAGTTTTTACAAAACACATGTCATTTATATAATTTTTAATTAGTTTTTCAATTTATTTTCAGCAGTAAAATTACGCTCAAAATTATTGAATATTTAATATGTGATTTACCACATTACTAACTAAGCGTAAAACCAAGAGAGTGAAAAATGTCCAATCCGGGAATCGAACCCGGAACCCTTGGAATATTGCTCCAAGTGCTCTACCACTGTTGAAAATTAATTGAAAAATTAATTAAAAATTATATATGTGTTCACCGATGCTGGGTTTATTTGTGTCTCATATTTCGCCGCAGGATTGTGTGCTCATGAAGACTATTCCATCGTGTGCTGTAGTTGCAGCCTTAATAACATATGCAGTGAAAGATGCTAAGCTGGTTATTGTCCTCGTAGCTTAAATGGTACAGTACTTGGAGAACTATTCCAAGGGTTTCGGGTTCAATTCCCGGCTCGGACATTTTTCACTCTGTTGGTTCTACGCTTAGTTAGCGATGTGGTAAACCACGTATTAAATATGTGTCATTTATTTCTTTAAATGCGCACGACACGGATAAAGCCATCAAAATACGATCTATACATATTAAATACGGACGTATTATTAACCTTATTAAAAAGGAAGATTGAAAACTTTTTTGATTGTTATTAATGTATGTATTATTGTTATTACATTTAAATAAATTTAGGGTGAATTTATATTAATTTTTATATATTTGTTAGCTTTTAAGAACGAATTAATTCAACGCCCATACAAATGTATACAAAATCTATGATCGGTTAATGAACAATTCGGTTAACGAACATTGTTTTGGAATGGATTAAGTTCGTTAATCGCGATCACCCACTGTATGATCTTTTCTGAACTAGGATTTTGTCTTTTCCTAAAGATATTGAAAACAGCTAAGATAGTGCAAATGTTAAATATATATATATAACTCGTTAGGAACCATTAAAAATTGGAAATCTGATAAAAGTATCAAAACGAGGGTGGGGGGGGGGGGGCGAACGGCAAATAAATGATCTACAAAATAATATTTTCACTGCAGTCGACAGAAATTCTTCTCTGCTCTCAGCGCGAATAGTCGAAAATTGTGTAGGAAACTGCAACGTTCCGTTTAATTAATCACTAATAAATAACAGAATAAAAGGAATTAGTATAAAACAAATCTTCAGTGTTTTATGCGTGCTGTTAGGAATCTGATGCGGAAAATCGTTTTTTTGGATGTTATCCATTCTCAAGTAAGCATTTTCAGTTGCATAACTCATAACTGAATTTGTACGTGCAGTTGTCACAAAATAATGGTGATATTACTGGTGATTTTGTATGTTTGTCTGTTAAACATGTTTGCTGTACGTGAAAATACTTACTTGAGTGGATAACATCCAGAAAACCGATAAGGAAAGTACAGGAAGAACTGATTAATGATGCATTGTTGAAGCCACTCGGAAACGATTCCGAAAATGATGGACAGTTAATAAAAATTTATTTCTATAAATTCTTTTTTAATCCTAATACGGTGTTCATTTTGAATGAACATTATTTCAAATATGCAGAGCTTCCAAGTTTCCTACCGATATTTTAATTCAGAAAATGTTCTTTTATTTAATTGGAACATTTGAGTGATTCAAGAGAACAACAATTTCTCTAAAATAATATAGTCCAGGCAATTGGGAATTTTACCTGGCAAAATTAATGGTAGTTCTGGAAATCGGCTTATTTTATGTTTTTTGGGTGGCTGAATCCGAATTTGTAACTTCTCAACAAAATTACCCCCGGCAACACCCCCCCCCCCCCAAATTTTGGTCAAATGCCTCCCAAAAAAGGTTTTAATTAAAAAAATCATTTTTTTTATTATTTTAGGGGTAAAGTATCTAGAAATTCAGAAAGTAGACAAAATTTGCAACAAATAAGATACATGACATTATGACGTAGGATGAATGGGGACGGGGGGATCTGCCTCGGAACACGCGCCGCGGTGCTGCGTGGACGGCTTAGGTACGTACCGCACGGGTCATCTTTAACAATAGGACCCCATTCTTAATTTTTCTCCAACTCGGAACCCCGATGGGTTACATTTGTGTGAGCAGATACAGCGTATGAGTTTATCGCTCGTTTGGCTGTCTTTCTCTCTCCTGATAAATAGTTTATCTCTAATAACGTAAAAATAAACTGAGAAAGAACAAGTTCCAAAGAAGGTTTATTTAAGATAGCCTGTAGTTAAAAAATGTTATTGTTTAGATGTAGTAATCTTACTTGGAGTTCTGAATTTAGAATTGTAAGCAATCAAGTAAAGTACTTATTGATTAGCATGTTATTAAAACTGAGTACTTACTAGAGTTTTCTGTTTTTAAAATTTAATACATCTCCAATTTATAATATATATATATATATATATCTTGTATATATATACAATTGATAAGAGAGTAAAAAAGAGACTTAAGTATTAGGTAGCTTTCATTACAAAAAGCTACCTATTGCAGCCGTTCGGAGGAAAGCGATTTCAAAAAATTTTGGTATATTTTCATCGATCATGACCCCCAGACCCCGAAACCGCCCTCCGTTCAAAATTGATATATATATATATATCCATATATATATATATATATATATATATATATATATATATATATATATATATATATATCTGACCTATGTCACACTGTAACTCTCGTATTTATGAACCGATTTCGATGTAATTCGGTGTGTACATAGTACATACCAATGTCTCGACCGAGTTCGTTGGCCAGCTTCATCCGCCATTTTGTTTCAAAATGGCGGCCATTTAAAATTTTTTTTTTAATTTAAAATTTGAAAAGTGGTACCAAAAAATTGAAAATGGAAAAATATTTTTTTCTTACGTATTTGACCTTTATACAAAGATTCTGGAGCAGTTTTTGTTTCGTCTATATCTTAAAAAATGGCTGAGTTGTAGCATTTTGAATTTCTAGTGTGGCTGACATTTTGAAACGTCCTGAATTTTGTCACGCGATAAAAGGCGTATTTATGAACCGATTTGGATGTAACTTCGTTTATACATAGTACATACCAATCTCTCGACCGAGTTCGTTGGCCAGCTTCATCCTCTATCTTCTTTAAAAATGGCGGCCATTTAAATTTTTAAGAAAAATTTAAATTTGAAATATGGTACCAAAAAATTGAAAATTGAAAAAATATTTTTTTCTTATGTATTTGACCTTTATACAAAGATTTCGGAGCAGATTTTGTTTCGTCTATATCTTAAAAAATGGCTGAGTTATAGCATTTTGAATTTCTAGCGTGGCTGACATTTTGAAACGTCCTGAATTTCGTCACGCAATAAAAGACGTATTTTTCAACCGATTTGGATGTAACTTCGTTTATACATAGTACATACCAATGTCTCGACCGAGTTCCTTGGCCAGCTTCATCCGCCATCTTGTTTAAAAATGGCGGCCATTTAAAAAAAAGTAAAAAATTTAAAATTTAAAATGAGGTACCAAAAAATTGGAAAATAAAAAAGATTTTTTCGTATGTGTTTGACCTTAATACAAAGATTCCGGAATAGTTTTTGTTTCGTCTATATCTAAAAAAATGGCTGAGTTATAGCATTTTGAATTTCTATTGTGGCTGACATTTTAAAACGACCTGATATTTGTCAAGCGATAACAGGCGTATTTATGAACCGATTTGGATGTAACTTCGTCTGTACATAGTACATGCCAATGTCTCGACCGAATTAGTTGGCCAGCTTCATTCGCCATCTTGTTTCAAAAGGGTTGCCATTAAAAAAAATTAAATTAAAAATTTAAAATTAGGTATTAAAAATTGGAAAATTAAAAAGTTTTTTTTATGTGTTTGGCCTTGATTCCGGAGCAGTTTTTGTTTCTGAAAATTTGTTCTTTTGTTTATATCTTAAAAAGTGGTTGAATTATAGCACTTTGAATTTCTAGCATGGCTAACATTTTGAAACGATCTTGTATTTGTCACGCGATAGCACACGCATTCGCCTATTTCGATGTAAGAAGGCATGTGGATAGTATACTTCAATATCTCGACCAAGTTCGCTGGCCAGCTTCATCAGCCATCTTGTTTCAAAATGGCGGCCATTAAATTAAAAAAAATTATATTTAAAGTGAGGTGCAAAAAAATTAGAAATTGAAAAAGGTTTCTTTCTTAAGTATTTGAACTTGATATAAGGATTCAGGAGCATTTTTTGTTTGTCTTTATCTTAAAAAATGGCTCAGATATAGCAGTTTCAATTTCTAATGTGGGTGACATTTTGAAAAATCTGATTTTTTGCCTGCGACAGCACTTGTATATATCAACCGATTCCGATGCGAGTGAGCATGTGCACAGCAATTACTAAGGTCTCGACCAAGTTCACTGGTTAGCCTCATCCACCATGTTGTCTTAAAATGGCGGGCACTTTAAGAAATCGCCGAATTTGGCAGCCAAATATAAATTACTTTAAATAAAAGCAGCTTGGATAAACTTACTAATTAAGCGCGAAATTAATAACTATTTCGCGAAATTCTCATTCATAATGATTCAGTATTGATAAAAATTAGTATTGAATCTCCTATATTCGGTTTCCACTAAATTGAGCTTCGTGTGTTTGAATAATATAAGTTGGCTTTTATAAAATAAGGAATATGAAAGCTACCTCTTCCTCCCGGCACTGGCCGGAAGGACTTTTTTAGAAAACGAAATCATTTTTTATCACTTTTGTTTTTGAGAAAAAATTTCAGTCTGATTTTTAAAACATATATAACTGTCTTATATATAATTGATAAGAAAAATATACAGGGTGTCCGGTCTCATTAGAGGTAGATTTTGAAGAGGAATCTATGAGACTAAAAATTCCTAGACCCTGGTGACAAATATCAGAGCAATAATAAAATTTCTTATACAGGATGTCCACTCTCAACGGTGTCCAATGGCTAATTCCTAAACCGTTTGTCATAGACATATAGTTCCAATTACAAAAATGTTTTAAATCAGGTACATAAATATTTTAAAAGCGATTTGGATCGAAAAAAAACATTTCTTAAAAAATTACGAAATTTAAATTTTTATACGGTCCGCCGGTCCTATAAGTTATATTTAGTAAAATTTTCCTTTTATACTGACAAGTAATACAAAAAAAGTCCCGTTGTTCTACGATTAAAATTGACCGAGTAATACCAGTTTAAAGTTGGAGCATACTTTTTGCTGCAAATTGGGGGTTATTCACAAATTTAGTCGAAATATAATTTCGCCAGATATATTAAAAAGTGGTTGAGAGTAAAATTAACATTGCAATATAAATTTCAAATCTTTAGTCATTCTGACATATTAATGCAAAATATACAATTTGTAATAAACATTTAAAAATAAAGGAAAAAACAGAATTTTTGTTAAATAAAATGATGCTAAATTAACAGCCTCCATTCTTTACAAAATGATACGTATTTTTAAATATTATTTAATTACACTAGCCTGCAAAAGTTGGGTTATTTCATGTTTTTTAGCTTTTGATAATTGATTCTTGTGTATTCTGTACCGCTGAATCCGGAATTGACCTTCATTTTTAGCCATCACATCAGGATTTTTCGCAAATTGTAAATTTCAAAGTTAAAAAATTCAAAGTTAAAATTTAATCTCCTCCCCCATCTCATCACATCACCCAGCTGTAAGAATCCCAAGATAAGCAAAAATATCGAATAAATTATTGAATAAAATAAAGTAAAAAAAAGTTTTACATATGTTTTATAGTATGAGATTTTCGCTATATTTTAACTTACACATTCGCAAAAAAATTCTAACGTGATGGTTAAAAATAAAAGTCATTTTCAGATTTAGTGCTAAAAAGTACGTAAAAATCAATTATCAAAAGTTAAAAAATACAACCATCTCCTCTACTTTATGGTATCCGATTTTTGTTATTCTTTAAATTCGACAATTTATGATTTGCGAATTATCCTGACATGATGGTTAAAAATTAAGGCAATTTTCGGATTCAGGGCTAAAAAATACATAAAAGTTAAAAAACCCAACAATCTCCGTCTTGTATTATCTAATCTAAAACTTTTTCTTAAACTTCTTGGCGGTAATCTATCCGAAATTTTTTGTGTTATCCTGTAAAATAAGTGTAAATGGTAACCACCGAAAATCATAATAATATTAGATTGTTATCGGATTTGCGCCAGTATGTAAAATGTAATCTCTATCGGTTGGTTGTATTTATGTCGGCCAATTATCAGCACGTGGGATATAGGCCCTAAGGAGGGGGGAGTGCCTTCCGTGGAGGTCTTTCTAAGGGAACCTAATACGTATTAACGCTTGGAGAACCGAGGTTCGAAGAAAACCACGAAAATTCCGAACGATTAGGCCGACGGGCGCGATTGGGATCGAACCAAGCACCTCCCGTCTACCAGCTTCGAGAGCAGAACCTCTCGGCCACTGGTAGGGCGTAATCTCGATCCGATATTTGAAAGTGGGTTAAAGTTCGAATACAAATTTTGAACTGGAAAAACATACATAAGATCGTTGAAGTAACATAACAACTTATAAAAATAACGTAATTTTATTAAAAGAAATCATAAAAGAAACTGTCTCAAATCCTGACAAAATAAAACATATGTTATTTCAGCCAATCTGAAACTTAATAAATGTTAACTTAATCGTAATACTTGTACGATTTTTTTCAAAGCGCAGATACACATGAAATGAGATCTTCGAATACTTTAAGCACTTGGAATGTGACCCCTCAAAGCCAAGCTGAATTCATTTGTTTTCAGAGCAGAAAAGTGGCATAAGTCATGCATTTTTAAATTTTCATAACTCGCACAATTTTAGTGTTACATGAATGAGACTTTTTTTGTCTTACTTGTCAGTGTAATTGGAAAATTTTACTAAATATAACTTATAGGACCGGGGGACCGTATAAAATTTAAATTTCGTAATTTTTTAAGAAATGTTTTTATTGACCCAAATCGCTTTTAAAATATTTCTTTACCTGATTTAAAGCATTTTTCTAATTGGAACTATATGTCTATGACTAACGGTTTAGGAATTAGCCATTGGACACCGTTGAGACCGGACACCCTGTATATAAAAGAGATTAATGGGGAGGTGGGTATTAACTGAATATGTTAAATAATTTATAAGCTTTAGTAATTTTTTTAGCAATTCTGTTTTTGAAAATTCCATTTAACTCATTTCAATTAATTCCATATAACATATGTACAGTATGTTATATGGATTCATTTTTTCCACATTAAATACGAGAATAAGTAAAAAGTAAGTATGCTAAATAATTTTGAAATTTTAATAATTTTTTTATTTTATTTCAATGTTGAAATCAGGCATTTTTCTGGAGGAAGAATTTTTAAAGCTCCGGGAAGTATTTGCACTTAACAATATTAATAAGCGTTAAATTAAAAATCTTCCAGTGAGGTTACCCACACACACACATACGTACACATACACACACTCGAACCAAGGCTACCTCCTGAATTTATCATTGAGCACCTTTGTTTTGAAATATTTTTAAAATATGATTTACATTAAAGAGGCAAATAAAATCTTATGCGCTGCAATAAAACAGTTATAGGAACCGTTGAAAAGTTAGGGCTTAAGGAGAAGACTTTTATATTTTTAATTTGTATTTGACATTAGGGATGTTTATTTAGTAAAAATTAGAATTTAAAGCATGTGACTCCCTTTTTTTAACCTGCAGGCATGTTTTATGCTATTACAAAAATATTGATTAATTAAAAAATATGTGTGTGAGTGGGGGGTGGGGACTGGAAAAAGGTGGTAATAAATTTTACATGTACTTTATCATATCTGTTGGTGCCATGTTATTGATTGTGTAGTATTTCAGTTTATATAAGTTTATTCTTTTTATTAGATATACAGGGATATTTTTTATAAGGGCCTTTTGATAGATTTTTGAAATGCAAACGGAGCAAAATTTTTATTTCCTTCATCAGATAAAAAGTAACAACCATTACTGAAATAAAATATTGCAGTTTTAAAAACTTGTAAACTATTTATGGAAATAATTTTATTGAGGTTGCAAGTAATCTTTAAAAATTCTAAGAAAATGGATGTTTAAAACTAATTTTTGAGATATGTTTGTCATGAAAAGGCAGCTTTACTCTATGTTCTGGGCCTTACACAATAAGGCCTTATTCTAGGTATATGTAATACTTCTTTTTCCTAAATGAAATTATAAATATGATTCATGGCTGAATCATGAAAACTTTTGTTCATAAAAAATATACAGAAATTAAATTAATACTTATTTTAATAAAATTGCTTTGAATTGTTTTTCATCATCATCATTTTCATCATATATTGTTTTTCATCATCTCCTTCATTTAAATTATCTTTGAATTAATTTCAGATTAGTAAGTCAGAAATAATAAACATAAAGATATCAAGGAAGCAAACAAACAAAAAAGGGAGGATTGAGGAGGTATAAAAAGTTCCAATATCACAGAATACGCGAGTAACTTTTATATAATTAAAAATTAATTTAATTTCAAAATAATATGTTATATAAGCAATTTGCATTAATAATTTAATGAGAATAGTAATTTAGTAACATAAAATAAAATAATAGACTACTGCTTTAAAAATCATTATTTAAATTACGATGCATTATTAACATTTAAATAATAAAAGTTAACTTACCTTATATATATATAGGGGAAGACGGGGTACAATGAAACAAGGGGTACAATGAAACATTACTTGTAAAATCAATCAAATTTGTCATAGAGAGTTGCAGTTTATATATATGTTGTACAACTATATGTTCCAATTACTGATGTGATTTGGATGCATTCACACTTCTACAACAGTAGCAATAGAAGATTATTGCTTTTACACCATTGAAAGTAACTTTCTTCACTAAAAGTAATTTTGTTTCTTTTTCCTTGTTGTTATATGTAATAATTATTTTTTCTATACATTGTTATCTTTGGGTTGTTGTCTTCATACCTCCAAAACCAAACTAAAAAAAATAAATATTAGAAGCTTGAAAATAAATTTTTATTTAGTAACCTCAGTGCGGGGTACCATGAAACACTTGCAGACGGGGTACAATGAAACGTGTTTAATTATAGTAATAAAAGTAGTAAATAGAATATATTAGAAGTAAGAGTAGGAAAACAGAAAAAAAAAAGAGTTTTGTTCTAACCAGGTCAGTAAAAAATGCTCTTTTTAAGCAATTAAATAACAGAAAGAGATAAAAAGCTAAGAAGGGATTGTTTTGAAAACAAACTCTGCCTGCTAAAGACTGATGATGATCTAGATTTTTTTTCCAGGCCCAGCTGGTCATCGAGGTACTAAGAATGAGATATCCACACACAACATGTATGGCACAAGCAGTATCTGTATAAATGGAAACATAAGGAAATATATACCATTGGAGAAATCATACGTTTAAATGAAATCAAATGATATAAAAAGGTACTTGATATAAAAAGACTACAACCTAGTTTTAATTTTTTTTTTTTTTTTTTTTTTATAAACTTACATTTGAAAAAAAAAAAAAAAAAAACCTCATTGTGTTGAAATTACCACCCCATATTCCTTCAGGAGCAACTGAAATATAAGCAGAAATGCTAATTTTTGAAACTGACTTGAGCCAATTTAATATAAAATGAAAGGTATTTCTTAAACTAATAGAATTTTCTTATTTTTCATCTTAAACTATACTATTTTTATCAAGTTCCTTATTAATCAAGTTTTGTTTTTGTATTTATCTCATTTTTCATAAAATAAACTATACTAGGTGAAAATTGCTTTCATCATTTGGAGTGTTTCATTGCACCCCAGTATGTGTTTCATTGTACCCCGGCATACGGGGTACAATGAAACGCTGTAAGACATTTATTTTTTGTTATTTTTTAAGCATAAAAATATTGTTTAGAACCTAATAAAAATTTATTTAGATGGGGAAAATACAAGATTAAAAATATGCATTAATTATATTTTTGTGCATGCAAAATTGTGGATAGGAAAAAAAATTTAGTAAATTTTGTTTCATCGTACCCGGTCTTCCCCTACAATGTATGATAAACGAATATATTATATTGCATGAAAAGAACTTCATTTTTTTTTTTGTACAATAAAGAAACATAAATCTATATTTATAAAATATTATGTAAAAGTTAACAGGAAATTTTCACTTAAAATTTCAGTTACATCCAGCGGCAAATAATTGCATATTGTATTTAATAATTATTGTTGTAAAGTTTTAATGAAATAAAAATATTATGATAAAAGTTATATTAATTATATTCTACATGCATATTTTCATACCTTTCTGAACCTTTGAGAACAGTCATATCCATGTCATATCATATCATATCTATGTCATAGCAGTCATATCCTATCCAAGTCATATCCATGACAAAAGTCTAATATTTTCAGTATTGTCAGTATATTCATATGTTCAGTTTTATATTTTCCGACTTATGCAGGGGCATGCGGGGCCGCCAAGGGGCCCATGAGAGTAATTAAAAGGTGTCATTAAAAGGTGTCAAATGATATAAATTAGCCAAAAGTGACCAAAATTCATATATTTCAAACATTTAGGAAGGGAGTGTGGTCCCCTTTCTGCTTCCAAGTACACGCCCCCCCCCCCCCCCCCACGCACACACACACAACAACCATGCAAAAAACAAACTACATCATTAGAAAACTAATGATTAAAATTTATTAGTATGTCATCGTTTTCAAAAGAAATTCTACATTAAGGTTGTTCTTAGCTGCTCTGCTCAACAAGCTCAAAACGTTTAACACATTTACAAATTCATTTTTTAACGGAAAGCCTGACCATGGAAGCGATTTGGAATTGAACTGTGTTTTCCATTTTTTTAAATCAATAAATTACCTATTGAGTTATAAGCTATTTTGATCACGTGATAAACACGTTTTTGGCCCGCTCTTGAGTGTTTTTTCTCCTTTCGCAAGGAAATTTGGTTCAAAACGGCCACTTTGACTCTATTTTCTGAAAAATGTATTGCGTTTCCAAAAAAAAAAAAAAAAAAAAACAGCTCGATTACATAGTTTCTGAACAACAGCACCAGCTAGTTTCATGCATTTTCGAACAAAGATAAATTAAAACTTATGTCAGAAAGTTGCCATTTCGGATTTGAGAACATCCTTAACATTTTCCTCGTAATGTGGCATGTTAAATCATTAATGATGACCAATTTGTGGCATTCTCTTTTAGGCATCTTATAACATACAAATTAAAAGTTTGCAAACAAATATTCGTGTCAACCAATTTATCATTTTTTCTACTATTATCCGACTAGTATTTTTTCTTAAGGCTGTTCTCAAATCCAAAAGGACAACTTTGACATAAGTTTTAACTTATTTTTGTTCGGAAATGCATGAATCGAGCAGATATTGTTGCTCAGAAACTATGTAATTAAGCTGTTTTGTCCGGTCTTTTTTTTTTTTTTTTTTTTTTTTTTTTTTTTTTTGCAAACGCAATAGATCTTTCAGAAAGTAGTGTCAAAGTGCGCGAGTGGACGTTTTGAACCGAATTTCCGCGCGAAAGAAGAAGAATCACTCATGAAAGGATGAAAAGCGTGTTTGTCACGTGATCAAAATCGCTTATAATTCAATAGGTAATTTATTTATCAAGAAATCGAAAACACAGTTCGATCCTAAATCGCTTCCATAGTCAGGTCTTCCAATTTTATATCTTTCCGTTAAAAAATGAATCTATAAATGCGTCAAAGCGTTTTGTGCTTGTTGAGCAGAACAGTTGAGAACAGCCTTAAAGTTGTGACCATCTTTTTGTGATACCCTGTATGTAGATGTCAGCAGTACCGGGTACAAAATTTATGCATACATATATGTATGAAGTTTAGTACTAGACACTTCCACATTATTCACAAGAAAATACTATAGATAGATACAACCACCAACACCAGCAGAATGATGCTTGCCCCGGGGTCTTCTATACTCTTAGTCGGGCCCTGCATATTTTATCGGTTTCGTTTAAATTTTTATGTCGGCCCGGCTCGTTTAAAAAATTGTTCTAATTCTGCTTTACCGCCTTTGGAAAGTTTAGTGCTTTGGCGAAGCCCCGTTCGCTGACCGCCAAAGAAAAAAAAGGCAGCAAGACGCAAATGCGCCATATCTGTCCCTTCAACTTTCACACCCCACCACTCTTGATTTTTGGGGAGGAAAAGGTAATTAAAGCGTGCAGAGCGAGATTACCCCGCGTGGACTATGTTGCGCAATTTCGCTTAACCACTCACATCGTTACATTCGCCCTCCCGTCTCCCCTCCAAACTTTCCCTATAAGGTTTACTTTAAGTTTTTTGGGTCACTGAATCCGAATTTTTAACTCCCCCCCCCCCCCCAAAAAAAAACAGTGGTTCTTAAATTAAATTTTTTATTGTTTTAGGGGGAAATTATCTAGAAATTCAGAAAGTAGACAAAATTTGCAACAAATAGGATATATGACATTATCGCGTCGGATAAACGGGGAGAGTGGGAGCTGCCTCGGAACATTCCCTGCGCGCTGTTCTCAAAAACCAAATTTTTTCAAACAATCAATTTTTTTTTTTTTTTTGGGGGGGGGGGGGGTGGTTGCCGGGTGAAATTTTGGCAGGAAGTTACAAATTCGGATTAAGAAAAAACATAAAATGAATCGAAATCCAGAACTAGTATTAATTTTGCCAGGTAAAATTCTTTATTGCTTGGACTTGCATAACTTAGTGCACGTAGCCCCGCAGTGCATGTTCAGAGGCAGCCCTTCCCCTCTCCGTTCATCCTACGTCATAATGTCATATATCCTATTTGTTGCAAATTTTGTCTACTTTCTGAATTTCTCCATACTTTTCCCCTAAAATTATTGAAAAATTGATTTAAAAACAACTATTTTGGGGGAAGTTAAAAATTCGGATTCAAAAACCCAAAAAACTTAAAGTAAACCTTATAGGGAAAGTTCGGAGGGGGACGGGAGGATGAATGTAAACGATGCCAGCGGTTAAGTAAAATTGAGCAACTTTGTCCACGCAGCGCCGCGGCGCATGTTCTGGGGCAGATCCCCCCTCCCCATTCATCCTACATCATAATGTCATATATCTTATTTGTTACAAATTTTATCTACTTTCTGAATATTTAGCTATTTTTTTCCCTAAAACAATAAAAAAATTGATTTTTTTAAATAAAAATCTTTTTTGGGGGCATTTTAGCAAAATTTGGGGTTTGCCGGGGGAAATTTTGGTGGGAAATTAAAAATTTTGATTCAGTGACCCAAAAACATATAGTAAGCCTTTTTCCAGGACTACCACGAATTTTGCTAGGTAGAGTCCCTATACGGTCTCTATTGCCTGGACTAATAGGGGTGTACAAAAAGTCGCAGATTCAACAACTCTGAATATGACTTTTCGGTCAAAAAAGACCCGAACACCTTAGAAGGGTTAAATTTCGAAAATAAATTGTTTTCGGATTTTTATAAAGATAAAGAAACGCTTTTCGAAATTTTAATATTTTCGTTCGTGATTATAGTACATTTTCGTAGGTTGCAATGCAGCACAAATTCACTAAACATTCCTTTTTTTCAGTTCACCTTTTTTCATATAAAATATTATCATGCTTGAAAACATGTTTCAATATTTTGCAATAAATTCCTTGATTAAAAGCTAAAAAGAAAACGAAAAAAAAAAGTAATAAAGAAGTAAAAGAAAAAAAAGGAATTAACAATAAATTTGTGAAAATTTGTATTATTTTGAAACAATTTGCTCTCATATTTTATATTAGGAGGCAATGTCCCTACGAGCTAAGTTCGCCAACCCCGTCCAAATCCTACTGCTTCTACAAACACACTAATTTGCTATGTTTTAAAAAGATTACCTGATTACGAAAGATTGAAAGATATTACGACGACCAGTGGCCGGTCTCATCAAAAGTTTTTGTTTCTTTTATCGTTTTCCCGCTAGATATTATAGAAAGAAAGGAAAATTATAAGTCGAAAGTGGCGTTTTATCAGGGTCTTATTAAGATATTATATAAATATTCCTTTATCTGCATAAAGATCCAGGACATTGAGAAGTTAATGATATATGCAGGCTGATTTTTTGAGCAAATGAAACATGTTTTAAAGAATCCTTTTTTTTTTTTTTTTCAAAATTACCTAAAATCATGATCTTAAATTAAAAAAATAATAATAATACTAGCATTATATTTACCCTAAGTTTGAATTTTTTTTTTTTAACTTGTACAACATCTGTATAATCGTAGTATCCGACTCGCTACGCTACAGGCAATTAATGAAAAAAATTTTACCATCGAAAAATTACGCAAGTAAAATAATGAAATACTAAAATCACATGACGCTACAACATTATGACAATTTGTTTTGGTTTTCATGCGTCTGGCGCAGTCTACCCAATGGCGGATCTAAGGGGGGGGCGAGGGGGCGATCGCCCCCCCTTGGGCAAATAAAGGGTTTGAAAACGGCATTATGTATCCTCACGAGAAATGACTTGGGGCGAAGCTCGAGCGCGGCGCGACCCGCTCCGGGTCGCGCCAGTTTTAATCCACGAGACTCAGCCTGGGTCAGGTCTTCCCTCTTTTAGAGCCGGGCCGTGTCCTGATCTTAAATTTTTCTGCAGATTTTGGTCTGGCCAGACTTCTTTTCTTCCAGGTCGAGCCTGGCCTGGACTTCATTCTTCCTAGAGGTCTGCACTGGCCAAAATTTCCAAGTCGGGGCTCGGCCCGGAATAAAAGCTAAACGTTCAGTCCGTGTCAGCCCGTATGATAAGTGTTACTGGCCCGACCGCGACCTGTGCACTCCTCTAAATTCCTCCCCCTCGAGGTCAAGTTAGTCTGGCATCTTACTTATTTGTTATTCGTAAAAATCATATTTATGTAGTACATTTGTTCAGCGAAATCTTAATTTGATTTGATAAGTTACAGAGATGCATTTTTAAAAATCTACTTTTGTTCCTTGTAGAGCTTTAAAATTATGATTTTATTTTATCATCCGTTTCTTTCATTCTAAACTGATTTTTTAACTGGATTTTCATTTGAATGTAATTGTCTCATATTTTAAGTAGTGTTTATGTACACAATTGCCTAAATAGTCATTAATATTATCGTTTTTATGTATTCATGAATTTGGAACATAATCTGAAAATAAAATATGAGCATAAGTAAGTGTGGTGTGCTTTATGAATAGTTTTAAAGGCAAAATGCAGGCTGTGCTGGAGTCGATTTTTTAGCTTTTATACCGGGCCGGGCAATAATTTTTTTGTGCGGGTTGGACCTGGACTTGGGACAGAAAATTTCAGCCCGGGGCTGACATATCGAAGGCCGCTTTATTTTTTTTTTTAAATGCTTCTTTTATCCATCATCCCATAGCTACTGAATATACAGGGTGTCCCAAAATGCACTCTTTGATTTTAAAATTCAATAACTTGCAAATGGTGGCAGCTATTAAAACAATTACTTGCAGGAGAGATATGTAAGAAGTCAGGAGCAGTGGTGATTATGTTCTGAATTTTCCAAAAATTTTACCCTCTCGCTGCGCATCCCGCGATTTCCACGGCCAACGTAAACGTAGAAAATTTGCACAACCCGCGATTTCCGCAGCAAACCTTTTTTTTTTATGATCTAATTCTATTTAAAAAAAAGTCTTTCACAAAGGATTCGGGCATATTTTAACTCTAAAATATATGAAGATTTGAAATATGCAACAAAATAAATGCGAAATTTTTGAAGCTATTTTGCTTTAAAAAAAAAAAAAAAAAAATGAATAAATACGCGGCGAGAGGGTTAAGGCGTTCGGTTCAGAAAATTAAAAAATCATCAATACTTAAATTCGGACATAAAAATAATCGCGAATTTTTATGTCCGAAAGATTTTTTATGGCGACAAATGGTCGCCATAAAAAATCTATTTCGTCAATCTAAAAATAACTTCAATTTCTCCAAAGGATCACGGAAAAATCGCGAATTTGATCAAAAGGACGCCGAAAAAGTGCGAATTCGGTCAAAGGGCCGCTGAAAAAACTCGAAATTCTCCAAATGATCACGAAAAAAGTGAGTTTCGTCAAAGGGCAGCGGAAAAAACTCAAATTTCGTCAAAGGATATCGGGGCAGAAAACGGGAGCGCGAATTTGGTCAAAGGGCCGCTGAAAAAACGCGAAATTCTCCAAATGATCGCGAAAAAAGTGAGTTTCGTCAAAGGGCAGCGGAAAAAACTCAAATTTCGTCAAAGGATATCGGGACAGAAAACGGGAATTTTGACAAATAGCCGCGAAAAAACACGAATTTTGTCAAAGGTTTGCGAAAAAATGCAATTTTTATCAAAGAATTGCGAAAGAAACGCGAATTTCATCAAATGGTCGCGAAGAAACGCGAATTTGGTCCAAGAGTCGCGAAAAAACTCAAATTTCGTCAAAGGATCGCGGATAAAACTCGAATTTCGTCAAAGGATTGCTGAAAAACGCGAGTTTTGTCAAAGAGTAGAGGAAAACGCGCATTTTATCAAAAAGTCGTCTAAGAAATGAAAATTTCACCAAAGAGTCGTGGAAAAAATACAGCGGTCTCTTTAGAAAACAGCACACATACATATATCTATGTTTATTATTATAGATATAGTTTTTAATCTGAAATAATATACTGAACTAACTTTTGAAGAAACGGGTTAACACAAACCCAGCTTGCGCAGAAATCTGCACTCAGCGACTCAGCCTAAAATCGACTCGAATAGAAAACAGTTAACCCGACCTGCAACAAAAATAATTAGTGCCATGATTAACACGCCCCCCCCCCCCTCTACTGTAACCTTTCAGAAAATTTGCTTTGAATTTCAGATTTTTTTTTTTTTTTTTTTTTTTTTACCGGGAATCATCCCTAATCAGGAGTTTTTTTTTTACTGCGATTCTTGATTTTAGTTTGAAATAGCAACGATAGAGGGCGTTGCAAGCAATAGACGCTAAATATGTGCCCGGAAGAGGAAGGCCAGAAATTGGGCCCCGATTTAACGACTATTGATTGCAGCGCCATCTATCCTATGCTATTGCCAGCGCGTATGCTATTGTAAAGTAAAATCAAGAATTGCAGCAAAAAATCTCCTAACATCTTACATAACCGTCCTGCAAGATTTTTTTTAAATGGCTGTCACCATTTGCAAGTTATTGAATTTTGAAATCAGTCAGTCCATTTTGGGACACCCGTTATGTTTTTTTATAAGTTTCAAAGCATTCTTTACTGAATTACAACTGATCTTAGATATGAAGAGACAAGCAATTATACCTATTAAATTATACCAAATTAGTATTTTTTACATAATCCTGAAGATTAAAAAGTATTCCTAAATAATTATTTGGACGTGTCCGTTATGGAGCTTTTACTGTGTATTTTTTTTATCTTCAAAAATATTTAGACTTTCTTTTCAAAAATCGGGTCAACCCGAACCCTTCTCGCAATAGTGAAAATCCAATCCGAAACTCAATCCCGAAATAATGTATGTCAATCTACCCCAAACCCAGAGCGCTAGGCGCAGTTAAAAAGTAGAAGTCAACTCAAACCCGCAGCAGAAAAATGGAAGTCAACTGGGCTGAAACCAAACCCGCAGCAAAAAGTAGAAGTCAACCGGACCCAAACGCGACCCACAGAAAAAAGTAGAAGTCAACCCGACCTGCAGCAGAAAACTAGAAGTCAACCGGGCCCAAACCCGACCCGCAGCAAAAAAGTAGAAGTTTACCCGACCCGCAGCAAAAAGTAGAAGTCAACCGGACCCAAACGCGACCCACAGAAAAAAGTAGAAGTCAACCCGACCTGCAGCAGAAAACTAGAAGTCAACCGGGCCCAAACCCGACCCGCAGCAAAAAAGTAGAAGTTTACCCGACCCGCAGCAAAAAGTAGAAGTCAACCCGACCAGCAGCAGAAAAATAGAAGTCAACTGGGCCCAAACCCAACCCGCAGCAAAAAGTAGAAGTCAACCGGACCCAAACACGACCCACAGAAAAAAGTAGAAATCAACCCGACCTGCAGCAGAAAACTAGAAGTCAACCGGGCCCAAACCCGATCCGCAGCAAAAAAGTAGAAGTTAACCCGACCTGCAGCAAAAAGTAGAAGTCAACCGGACCCAATCCCGACCCGCTGCAAAAAAGTAGAATTCAACAGGACCCAAACCGACCCGCAGCAAAAAGTAGAAGTAACAAGACCCGCAGTGAAAAAAATTAGTCCCGACCCGCGCATCAGATTGGAGTCTCAAAATTTCTAAAATCGCCCCCCCCTTGAGGACTCTCCAGATCCGCCCTTGAGTCTACCCTTTGTGAATTCTACTGATTTCAGTACCAGACAATCTTTGACAAGAAAAAAAAAAGCATGAAATTCTTTTTGTTTGTTTTGTTCGTGCCGATTGAATTCATTTTCCATAATAAAGATTATGAACTCTTCGATTATCATTCGGCTGTAATTATCTCAAATGTACTGCGTATTTTTATTCTAAAATGAGAGAAAAAAAAATCACACTTAAAAAAAAGTTTTGACACATACAATGGTAATATGAATTTTATGTTCAATATATGTGAGGCAAATGCCGTCCTTTATGCGTGCGCTGCGCCCTGAGGCGGCCGCCTGAGCTGCCTCACCCCTGGCGCCGGCCCTGTTTCGAACAATTTGTTCCTTAGGATATCTGTACACAAATTTAAAGAAAGAATGTATTCCATTAGTTAGTAATGTAGCAACGAGTAATGATGCTTGCTCTCGGAGAAGCATTGCCATCCGTGTCACGTAGGAAAGAAGCATTTATTGTAATTTCATTGAGTTATAGATAATATGTCTGTGAGTATGGATTTTGAAAAGAGAGGGGTTAAATGTAAAACATTTTCTTAGACTGTATAAAATATAATTATACACAATTTTATGCTAATCATGCATTAATTTAAATTAATAAGCACAATGTTAAAAATCTGCAGTTTTAGCTTTATAGTCACTCGCTATTATAGAAAACGGTTACTTGAATATATTATGGAATATTCTCATTATTTTTTATTATTCTCATTTTCATTATACCTTAAAAGTAACCACGATGTCAAAAACCAATTACACTACCAACTACACTATATGGCCGAAGGTAACCGGTCACTTGCAATTTTAGACGTTTTGTTAAATATCTAGAAAAATACATGAGGAATTAACCTGAAACTGCAGGTGCGTAAATAGTATAGTATACGTCATATATTTCCGCGAAGATTTTTTTCCCGAAACCCCATAGGGGACCGTCAACAAATTGAAAAAGAACGAATATCTTTTGGATAAACCTTTAAAAACTAATGTAGCAAAAGCGTTCAAACTCGAGATTATTAATAAGTGGCTTAATGTAATATACTGTGTTCATTTTTATGAGGATAGCTGTGTATACTCGTAGAGAAATTAAGGTTTTTATAAAAACAGTCCCAAATTTCACCAAGTTTTTTGCTTATAATGTGCAGAGTTCTTATTATAAAAAAAGTTCTTTTCAGAAAATATGAAAAACAACATTTACATAATACCCTGCAATCAGAATTAAAAAATAATAAAAATTGAATGAAAAATGAGTAGGTTTACTAAAAACTGTTTCACTGCGCATGCGCGAATGCAATGAAAATATAATGTGCATAATGTATTAGCTAATTATATAGAGCAAGTTTTGTGAAAGCCTCAAAATCATAGCTTGAAAATTCTGAAAATTATCGTCAATAGAATAAGCTCGAAATCCGTTGTTCCCAAAAGGAAGCAAAAAGATGAGGGATTGTATCCAAATATAGTAGTACGTGCAATATTCTGTACGCTATCTTGGCACTAATCAACAGATATTTGATACAACCCCTCATCTTTTTGCTTCTTTTGGGGAACAACGGATTTCGAGCTTATTCTATCGACGATAATTTTCAGAATTTTCAAGCTATGATTTTGAGACTATCACAAAACCTGCTCTATATAATTAGCTAATACATTATGAACATTATATTTTGATTGAATTCGCGCATGCGCAGTGAAACATTTTTTAATAAACCTCCTCATTTTTCATCCAATTTTTATTATTTTTCAATTTTGATTCCAGAGTATTATGTACAATGTTGTTTGTCATATTTTCTGAAAAGAACATTTTTTATATTAAGAACTCTGCAAATTATAAGCAAAAAATTTGGCGAAATATGGAACTGTTTTTATAAAAACCTTAATTTCTCTACGAGTATACATGCTATCCTCATAAAAATGAACACAGTATATTACAATAAGCCATTTATTAATAATCTCGAGTTTGAAGGTTTTTGCTACAGTAGTTTTTACAGGGTTATCCAAAAGATAGTTCCTTTTCAATTTGTTGACGGTCCCCTATGGGGTTTCGGGAAAAAAATCTTCGCGGAAATATATGACTTATACTATACTGTTTACACACTTGCAGTTTCAGGTTAATTCCTCATGCATTTTCTATATATTTAACAAAACGTCTAAAATCGCAAGTGACCGGACACCTTTGGCCATATAGTGTATATCGCACAAACCGCAGTTTTAGAACGTTTTTTGCTCTTGCATCCTTTTTATTTCGAATTTTTGGAAAACTGTTCTTGTTGATCATTTACGTTTCTAGAGTAACAACCATGCCAAACTTAATGTATCTCTAACAATTCCTAATAAATGATAATTAAGGCTATATAATGCTGCTAGCATTGTGTCGGGATAATACGTAATTAAAAAAGCGTGCAAAAAGACGTCCGTCTGACATTAGACTTAGGTCGTTTTCCGCTCATTTCATCCTTTTTAAAGTGATTTTTTTTTTTTTAGGAACCGTTCTTGAGCATTTATCCATCCCAAAAGTTATCACCATGCCAGATTCTAACCTTCTATACAAAATGTATCACACAAACCGCAATTTTAGAAAGTTTTTTTTTCGCTCTTGCACCCTTTAAAATTTCGAATTTTTAAAAAACTGTTCAGGGCATACATTTAAGTCTCTAAATTAACAACCATGCTAAATTAACAAACATTCCATGTTTCTAGCCGTTGTTTTACCGATGTAAAATATAGCTTATGTTGAAACGGAGATAGTCACCATCATTTTGCCATTATTATTAAGGTTCCACTCTACGCTTAAAAAGTAAAATCGGAATTATTATAAGATCATTCGTGCGTCTTATTTTTCTAGCGGTCAGCGGGGAGTTGAGGGCAATCGGTGTACCTAAGCGACTTAGAATCTTCCAAGGATTGTCGGTAATGATTTTCGAAAAAATGTGTCTGTAATGTGCCGCGATATTAATTAAAAACCCATGTAGAAAACAATGATACGGATCAAAACACTGTTGCTACTTTGTGACCTCCTTTCGAAGCGTGCTTGGCACAGTGCAAAGTTTAAACTTTGTATAAGATCTTTGTTTTAGATAAGGTGAAACATAATAAAAAGCACTTTTTATTCCAACTGAATTCAATTATTGAAGGCAAATATTAAAAAGATAATTCATATAATAATTCCAAGACATTAAATGTCAGTAAATTTGAGACAAAAATTGCTTATAATTCAATAAATAATTCATTTATAAGGGAAAAAACTTTTCGATTAGAAATAATTTCAATAATTATGTCTGAATATGCTTTTATTTTTAAAAATGAATAGAAAAATTTCACGTTATTAAGCATACTTTTTTTTATTCCTTTAAAATTGCCCACTATTACATGAAATATGATTTACAAGTGACTTTTCGTGAGAATCTCTGCAACCACTTTCCAAAGCGTGGCTGGTTCTCTATCAAGTTTAAACTTTGTACAAAGTCTGTGTTTTAGAGAGTGAAATATTCATCGGTTTTCATTCCAGTAGAATTAAATTATGGCATGTGGTATTGTTATATGTACGCAAGTAAATATTATCTTTGAACAGTTCTGATATTTTGTATGGAACCCTTTGTATTTTTTAGTTGAGCTCGCACATGACCGATTATCTTTTTAAATCTGTTCGGTAGTTCCAAAAGTAACCCCTACAAAAAAAGGTTACTTCTTTATAATATTAGTACAGGTACGACTTCAGTTTGAACCCGTATATTTTTAGAGAACTTTAACAATAATAAAGATGTTTTAACGAAATTTTCAACAGATTTACTTTACTTAATGGCAAATTCGATGTCATGTAAAGTACTGGAAGTGCACACACACACACACACAAAAACAATGAAATACCATGTTTAATATCAACTACATTCCAAAATATGGATTACCTAACTGAGCACTATTTGGACGTAAATGATGATAAATCCCACCAATTTTCGTAATATTATTACATTTGAAAAAAGCACGGTAAGTATATTGAAAATTTTGTTAAAATGACTTCATTGTTATTAAAGTTAAAAAGAAGAATTCGAGATTGTCTTGGAATGAAATCCTGTGTATTTTTGGTTGAAAAAATGGATTGGAATTCTGTTATTTTCTATGCAAAAATTATTTGCTGGACTGTACACTTACAACTCTTAAAGTTTGCCTCATCATCTTTAAACACTTTTTATAAATCTACCCTAGTTTGGCGTTATTTCATTGGTGCATTTTATGTTTTCTAACTGTAATACTGTAAACGCTGTTTAAATGAAACACAACCAATGTAACTGCGGGTAAAAAACATTATGATTTGATTCATTAAAAATACAGATTATATTAACCGGTGATTCAAATAACCGGCGAACACTTTTATAAAAAATCTCAACCCCCCCCCCCCCCCTAGAACCGAATTCTAGCTGCGCCACTGATTAAATTTAGGTAATATTTAAAGACCTGTTAATACATTTAAAACGTACTTTAATAGCATACTTTATTTAAAGCATAAATTTAATCTAAAGCAAGATTTAAAAAAACAAAAACATAAGTATTTAGGTTTTAAAGCGACGAAAACAAGTTTCTTTTGGCGAAAAAAATGTATCGCCAAACACCTTAATACGAAATGTTCTTAAAATTCAAATTAATCAAACTCACAATTTTAATATTTAAACTGATAACATTAGATTACGGTATATCCTATTATTACATACATTTATGTTATTAAAAGTAAAATATTTTGTATTTTCATCGTAACAACGTGAATAAACGATATCATAGTTCCAATGATATCTTTTTAAGACCCTTTAAATATTAATAAAAATAAATAAATAATAAATACATAACAATGGAAGGTAACAGAAGTTGTTTTGTTTGATCTTTCTGTACATCCATAGACACAACAACTTGCTACTGTGATATTTTTGAATCGTAAACATGAAATTGTCTAATATCCTCCGTAGAAATCAATGCTATTTGCAAGCTCACCGGGAAGCTTCTTGCCCCGAGTCACGTGATTTTATCCTGGCTGAAGAAAGAAACTGTCGGGGAATTCCCCCTCTAATATATGATTACTCTGAGGAGTATTCGCTTACTTCAAAATTAGCATTTTGTGACTGGTCCTTAATTTTGGACACTAGTGTACATTTAATGCACTTTAATTTACATTTATAGATTTTTTTTTTTTTTTTTTTTTTTTTTTTTTTTACATAACGTTTACATTCTTATACATGTTGTAACTATGCCTGTAATACTCTTTCAATGTGTGCCTCTGATATAAGTTTCTTTCTCAACAGCATCTGAAACAAATAATTTTCAAAACATTAAAATTCAGAGTAAAATATCATTATGGCTAGAACAGTTAAACAAAATTTTGTGTAATAGAAAATAAGAGAATTTTTAATTTCTAACTTGGTATTAGTACTACTTTTATGTTAGTATATTAGGTGATAAATTGATAAAAATTCCTCTTATAGCCCTACTTTGTGTTGAATTCATTTAATTTTAAATATAAACCCTTCACTTATTTCATTTAAAATACACAATTTTCATTAAATTACATACATGCCTTTTACTAATATCAATTAAAATACAGAAAAATTAAAAAAATTCTCATACTGTCTTTTTAAAGAAGTTTTATAAAAACAAAAATTTGCAAAGAAGACCACAAAGCAAGATATTTAATTTCATGATAAAAGTATCATTTCTAATTTCCATACGCAAAAAATAAAAGCTGTCACTGACAAGAGAAGAAATGCAGTTGGCAAGATTTACACCTGGCAAACATAAAAGTTCCCAATATTTTTACTTAAATAAATAAAAAAATATATATGCATAAAAAATTACTTGAGAATAAACATATATAAGAAAATTTGAATTGCT
This sequence comes from Maratus speciosus, assembly GCA_963932465.1. Taxonomy (NCBI): domain Eukaryota; kingdom Metazoa; phylum Arthropoda; class Arachnida; order Araneae; family Salticidae; genus Maratus; species Maratus speciosus. The sequence goes on from OZ010797.1 coordinate 18,976,221, forward strand.
TCGACAGATTTAAGGTTCTTCACATAATCAAATTTATTATGCTTCATTAAGGCTCCCAGTTGATGTGCATTTTCTATCACCCCCCCCCTCCCCCCTTTGATTGGAACTTTTATCTTTAACAGTTCATTTGTAAGTTGCGTCGTCATGATCATAATTAAAATTAATTTTAAAAATATAAAATTTTACGAACTTTTTAAATCTCAACAAAATGATTTTCACTTTACATTAATGTAAAAAAGAAGAAAAAGCCAGCTTTTAAAAGTTTAGCCTTTCAGTCTCAGAATTTTGAGAGTAGCTTTTCCAATTTAATTTAACACCAATGTTTGCAATATATCATGTCTCTGTTGAAATTATTTTTCAGTTGCATTTGACTGATTTCCAGAACTAGTTAAAAAAAAAAAAAAAATACAAAGAGTTTCAATTAATATCCCTGCAGTTTAAAAACAAATTTGGATTGTGTTATAGATCCCATCTACATAGTATTGTTTTTGAAGTATATAAATGATGCAATTTTAAAGGAACAAATTATTGTGGTTCTGGCATTATTATACATATTATTTTTAAATCTTTCATTCTACAAAAATTGGTTAGCAAATTACCCCCCCCCCCCCGCTTACAAAAGACGCTTTAGTATGATGTCGTGTATTAACATTTTGGTTAGAAACTGACTTCAAACAACATTTGCTCTGTTTCATTTTTTCTTAAATATAAATCATAGAAAATGTTACCACCACATATAATATTAAAACGCTTAGCTGTTAGATATAACTATAACATAGTACAAGCAAAATAGAAAATACAAGATAGCAACTCATTGGCGCACCCACAGGGGGAGCTAAGGGGGCTGAAGCCTCTTCCAGACTAGACTAGATATTAAATTTTTTTTAATTATGAAAGAATATTATTATTCTTTTTAATAGGTCCTTAAAAAATCGGAATTTTTGAAAATATATTAATTTTGTCCACAATTTTTCCCCCTTTTATAAATTTTATTATGAAATTCGAAATATTAACATGTTTAAAATTTACTTAATTAAAAATTTAAGACCCCATGCAACGTCTTGTTCTCTTTAACCTTCATAGTATTTTGATAATTTAATAATAAAACTTTAAATATTTTAACTGTAAACATACTTTAAAATTATCCAAATACAGAAACACACCGACAATTTGCAAAAACTAAGATATATTTTAGCACATTATTTCATTATTTAACATGTTAAAAGCATTCATAACTATCCCCACCAAAACTTTCCAGAGCTTCCCCTGGCTGGTTATGACTCTGTTCAAGTCAGCAGAAAAAAGTCAGGACCTGATAGGGCACGTCCCATTAAATCAAATGAAAGAAAGACAGAACTCGGCAGCAGGCCGGGCCAGATCTGGGCATGTATAGGCCTATAAAATCTGCTAGCCCCCTCCAAAGGGCAATCTTGGATGTGCTGCTGTAGCAACTGTTTGTTTGGAGTCTGTTTCTAACCAAAATGACACCACAATTGAACGCATAATTTTCATTTACCATGTATTTAGTTTTGATATAACTGTCAAGTCTAACCCCCCCCCCCCCATAAAAAAAACAAAAAACATTTTACTTTAAGTTTTAGATTCTCAATATACATGTTAATAAATAATAATTAAATTTCTCGATATATTTATTAATGAAAATTATAAAACAGATGGATTTTCACTTACTTATAAAAGTTGTTTTTGACTAAATTTGTTGCAAAAAATTGTTTATATTTTCTTTGTAAAGTTTAATTTAATATATATATATACAGTTGAACTAAAAATAGTTAAATATTTTTTTATGATTATTATTTGATTACATTAAAATTGCAGTTATGTCAGTTAAAAAACGATTCAAATTTTATATTAAATTTTCAACCTTACCATTTCTATTAATTGGAATTGGCATTATTGTAATAATTTTGTGCATGCATTTCCATTTTTAAGAAGAGAAGTTGCATTTATCTCTATGACAGAAAAGTTCCATTTAATGATATTAGAACTTGCATTTCATTATTTTTGCTTAGCCACTTTAAAGAGTACCATTAATGAATATCAATTATAATTTTGCTACAGAAAAGTATAATTAAAGAATATATAACAAGGAGATACAAATATGCATAGACTTGATATGAATATTTATTGTTATGATCCCTTATTCAAAAATACTTAAAAACTTACCAATTTTGAAATTTAATTTCTTGAAAATTTTATGTAGAACTGAACTTTGACTGCTGGATGTTTGCAGTATCTTTTTAACCTTCATTTATCCATGCTGGTACTTTTTCGATCCTACAATTTGTGCCTACAAAAAATAAATAAAATAACTGAACATACAAAAGTCAAATCAATTCAAAATAAAATTCAATATATAAATGATCACATGTGGCATTAAGGAGCTTTTGTTATCGTCACATTTGACATAAGCAAATTCAAAGAAATTAAGGTACTTCTCCATTATCCCATCGCAGGGTTCCTTCATTTAAATCACCTTAATTTTAATCGTGATTAAAATCATGATTTAAATCAATTAATTTTTTTAAATTATTGATTTAAATCAGATTTTTAAAAAGTGTGTTTAAATAAATTCAAGAATCAAGATATAAACAAACATATTAATGTTTTTAAATATATTTAGTTTTATATAATACAGATAATGAATAAGTTTTTAGAAAGATAAGTCTTTTAAGCTTTATAAGATTAAAATCTTTGTCATGTAAAAGACAATGTAATAGAAAAAATCGTTTCAAATTTCATTTGAATCAAATTGTAAAATAAACTAGCAACAGTAAGGAAACCTAAGTAGGAATATATTAAATATAGGAATATTTACTTGTCTATTACTTTATATAGTATTTAGAAAAACTTCTGCAAGTTTAAGTAAAATAAAATTACATGACTTTGCTTGTTACAAACAAGCATTGAGACTAACACATTAATTATCCCATCTTTTGCATTATGCAGGGGAGAAATTAACAAGCTGTGAGAAAATAATCAGCATTATTGTTTGCTAAAGAGAAATTCTCTACTTTGGTGATACCTATTTAATTAAAATTTGAAGTAAAATCTGAACCATTCAATGAATTTTCGTGTCTGTGTCTATAATTTTATAAATTAAAAGTCGTAAAATAATGCGAGGTTTTTAAAAAAAATCAAAAACTCTACCTATCGACAACTTTTCATAAAAAAAAATAATAATGAAAACTATTGTATCTTAAACTGTATGTAATGCCTAATAAACAAATGGAAGAATAAAGCCATTGGAATCCACCTCCCCCCCCCCTCCCCGCAAAAAACAAACAAATAACAAATTTGGAAAAGCCCCACTTACTAAAGTGTCAGCTACCAATAACTTTAAACAAATCTAATTAATAATATATTAATGAAAACAGAAAAAGAAATCTTGAATATTTACTTGACACTTTTCATGAAAAAATAAACTATTGTATCGTAACAAACTTCAATTTAAAAATTTGTAATACACAGTAAAGAAATGGGAGAAGCTATTGGACCCCCCCCCCCTTGTTTACATTATTTTTCTTAATTACCTCTATCGGCTGGTGAATGTTTGTAATGGTCAGTTGAAAGTGATCTATTGTAGGTAACTATAACTATGAATCATAAAAATTTTCAAGCTTTTTCTCTTTTAATATCATAATGCCACCATTTAAAAGCTTTATTCTTATGTTAATTAATGAAATAATTAGTAAATTAATAAAACACCATTAAAAATACAGAAAAGGGTCTCATTAAAAATCCCCTGATGACAAACACATCACATATAATATTATGGATTAAAATAACATCTGACATCAAGTGAACATCGTGCATCAATCGATGCTACAATCGTGCATCTTTGGTGTTTAATTCTATTTTGGTCAAAGTTATTTTTATTGAAAGTGGTCAACAAGATAATGGAGAAGTACCAAAAAAGCTACCACCAAACTATAAAATAGAATGCTAAAATTACACGATCGTGGCCCCATATTTACTTGATGTCGGATGTGTTTATATTTGTTTTTAATGATGTTTTACTGATTTATTAGATATTTTGTTGATTAACCCCTTAACAGTGACATTTGTTTTCTTACAAAAAAATTAAAAATGGGGCTGGACACCACTTTTTCCATACTAAAATATTTACCTTACTTAACTCCTTAATTCTCGCTCCCGTCATATTCTCGGGCTGTGTCTTTTACTCAAATTGTTTGATTCCCACCATTTTTATAAAATAGTGAAATTGGCTATATTTTAGTGTTGTTTTTCCTGCCATTAAATAAGGTGAATATTTCTTTTTCATAAAAGTGGTGCCAATAAGCAATTTGAATTTTTCAACCGTAATTTAATTCGAGCGTTAAGGGGTTAATCGAAAAATATCTGACAATCAATAAAGATAAATTTACAGTTACAAATTAGTGGTATCAAAATGCTTTTAATAACGAAGCAAGCAAAGTGTTCTTGCCCGAATCCAGTTCGGGCCACACTGTTAAGGGGTTAAAATAAAAATTACGTTCTTCAACAGCAACAAAATGATATTAAAAGAGGAGAGGAAAAAGTATTGAACAAATTTTATGATGCATAGTTCCATATAATAGACCTCCGAGAGAGATAGTTCAGAATAATTATGCAATAAATATCCAAGATTTTTATTTCGGTTTTCAGTAATAGTAGATATCATAAAATGTATTGTTTAAAATTGATAGTTAGCAATTTTGTAAGCAGAAATTTTCTGATTTTTTTTTTCTTTATGTCAATGGTAAAATTCTTCCTTTTTGTTTATTAGTTGTTGAAATTTTTTGACAATATTCTTTTTTTATGAAAAGTGATTGACAGGATAACGGAGAAGTACTGAAATTAATAATGAGTTTAGTCATCCAGTTAAAATTATTACAAAAGTACCAATAATAATTACAAAATAAAAATGAAAAACTGTATTATTTACTTTTAGTTTTAAGATCATGTACACTAGCAGAACTAACAAAATATATGGGATTGAGCAAGAAATTGAAAAAATTCTGCTACTAGACCGAGTTTTTACTATAGACAGAAAATAGGATAGACAGAGGGAAGAATACTTTAAATAAAATAAATAAAACAACGTGAATACATGATTCAAAAACATTTATTACTAAACAGATGAAAATATTTCCACCTATATGATGTGCCAACTTGAGATATACAGTTTCTTATATTTTGAACTATTCTTTCAAGAGAAATTGCATTAACATGCTTAGCAGCGATTGTAAAAAAAAAAAAAAAATGTGATTTTTATGTATGGTAAATAAAGAAACATTAACTTTATATGATTTGATGGATTAAAAATAAAAAAAATACAATTCGTTTTCCTATTATTTTGATAATAGCGTATAGTATTGATACTTAAAGAATAACTTTTAAAAAATGATAATCTCTCGTAACTGTTGCTTACCAGTAATAATAAATCTTCTAAATTAATCATAAATCCTCCTCAAAATTAAAATATTTTCTTACACCTCTTCCATATTACTTCATAAATATTTTTAAATCTTTAAACTTTCGTTTAAAATATATTTGGTTCCGTTTTTCTTTGTAGCCCTTTAACAGTGTTCTAGTTGGGGGAAAAAAAGAACACTGGCTATAGGCAGAATTTATATGCGAAAGATTATAAGCTATAGCTTTATTTGGAAACAGAGAATGTAAGGAGATTCACAAAAATATATTATTATAAAATTTAAAAAAATTATTTTTTTAGAATAGCAAACGATTTATTTAAATGAACAATCTTTTCTATTATTTTCATAACTTAAATAGTATTGATAATTAAGCCATACTTTTATGGATTTAAAATCTGTAAAACTTAAAAAATCGCCACCTCCCTCAGGCTTTTCCGCATATCCTCTCTTATTTTGCTCCTCCCCAAGCAACGGAGGAAATCTAAAGTCAGCTTTTAAAACTCTTTTATTTTTTTGTTAACATCTTCTACCATATTTGCCATCTCTGTTAGTAATTATGTAATAAATATGCATTTTTTTTCCCATCTAAATTACTCCCCGTCCTTTAAATTCTTTCTTCCTCCCTCAGGATACAGTGTTTCTTACCTTTACATCTCTTTATTAGAAAAAAATTTTACACTCTTCTTTGAGTTCTAAAGGCATGTATAGTTTCAATATTTCAATTATCATAGAAATTCTGGTGATTAGTTAAGTTTAAAGCAATGAGGATTTCCTCCTGATTTAGATTAAAAGTATTAACCTATGTACGGGTACGGATACGAGTGATCCAAAACAGTAAAATAAAAATAACTTCCGGTAACTCCGCCCACAATTTTAATTTTAAAACAACCAGTAACTAGTCGGATTACATAGACGAAAAGCGTTTTAAATTTGAAATTTAATAGATTTTTTTTTTTTTTTTTTTTTTTTTTTTTAACTGAACATATTTGTTTAAAATGCTCTTGCTAATCGTGTGCAATTAATTGCCAATTGTGGTAACTTCTGTTCAACTTTAGTAGTAACAGGAAAGAATAAAAGTCGGCAGGTTTGCATTATTGTAGCAAACAAATGATTATGTTAAAGTTAGATTTTGATATTCATTTTTGAATGGTATATAAAAATCCATTTAAAAAAATTCAGAAACTAAACTTAGTTACAGTTTTAAAACAAATTTCATTTTAGGATTATTTCAGGATTATAACAATTTTTATTTAAGGATATTTGAATTTTAAATTGATATTATGCTATATTTAAAAGCAAAAGCTATAGAGCAGGTCGTTGTCAGCATCGTCGTGACGTCAATCTGACACACATCCATTAAAAGAAACATCTTTTCTAAATCCAAATTAAATGCGAATTAAAATTAAGAGAATTCGTTTGACGTTCGTATATCTAATGTAAAACGGAACGGCTTTTGTAAAATTATGTCCTGCCTAATACACAATATGATTTATTTTAGTAAGTAAACTGTAGACGCTTCTGTTGGGCAGAACTATATTATTTGTGATTTTTAGTGTTACTTAAAATGACAGGAACGACCATGGTGCAATCAAAAACTTTTGCAAAGTTTATTTAATTATCACAATTAATCTTAAAATTAAATAGCATTTGGGATAGGGCGTCACAGAATACAGTAGTAGATAGTAACTAAACACGTTCAGAAAAATGAATCTTTCATACCGGAATCTACAAAAAGTACATGATAATGTTAATCCTTAAGTGAATTTCTCAGACAAGATCATACTTCATAGGATCATTTCTATAGTATGATTAGCGAGTTCGCTCACCGAACTTCGCAGAAAACCCAACCACGATGATGTGGAGTGGGGTTTCGCCCCGAGCGTGAAGCCGGCTGTTTTTACCTTATGGTGAATTCGGTCATTGATGATCGCGCCCGTTTTTTGCTTAGTGCATTACGGGAAGGGCGGAACTTGCTCTGAGTGGTTCCCAAATAAAAAAGATGAATTTCACCGTTTGCGTCTAGACCAGGGCTTCTCAAACTATGGTACGCGCAAAGCGCTTATATAGGAAAGCGAAGACACTCCCATGTTAAACGATGCCGCAAAGTAGCGCAACACCGCCACTATGGCCGTGCACTAAATTTTTCGGTAGTGGGCGGGGCACTCCACGAGGGATTTGGTTTTGCTTTCACGGACCGATTCATTTATTGCGCGGCAGTACAACGGTAACGACAATTAGAAATTTAACTGCTATGATTAAACTCAGATTAATGAAATATTTAAATTTTTGATAACTAATCTCATTATGTATTTCTTTCAGTTTTTAATATTTTCTGTTTACTTCTTATAATTTATAATGGCGTGAAGAATACGAATGTTTTAAGAGAGATCCATTTCTGAAATAATGGATATATATATATTATTTAATGCATTCGACAATTTGTTTCAATGGGATATTTACTATATGGGATTAATATTTGCAACAAATATTTTCTTGTAAAAACATTCATATTTTTCACGCCTTATAAACTATAAAAAGTAAACAGAAAATAAATAAGATTAAATATAAAAGAAATACATAATCCGATTACTTTTATGAATAATTAAAATATTTCATCACTCTACGATTTTTTTTACTGACAGAATTCAAAACTTCTGATTGTCGTTTCGTTACTGTTATGCTGTCGCAAAATAAACGAGAAGTTCAACGGTTAGTTTTCATTAAAAAATCCTTACTGCAAGTGTATGAAGTGTTTGTTTTATAAGGGTACTTAACTGGTTTTATTACAAGCAGGAAGCATTTAGCAAAAAAAAAAAAAAAAAAAAAATCAGATGTACATTATATTTTAAGTAAATACTAACTTAGAAGGTGTTTTTTCTTAAAATATTGCTTTTTTCTATCTTTGCATTTTTACTAACAGGATTTCAAAAAAAAAAAAAAAAAAAAAAAAAAGAATTTTGCTCTGAAGAAAATCGACTTTTTTTCAGCAATCCATGTAACTTTGAAAAAAAAAAAAAAAAAAAAAAAACTAAATTGAATAAATGAAATTTTTTTTGTTACTTAATGTTTAATTATTAATAAATTAAAAAGTTTCAACTATTATTTTATACCGAAAATACATATACAGTTTAAATAAGTTAAAATGTATTCTATACCCTGTTCATGAACCCACGAAATATTGTTTACGATGTGTTATTGTTTCTTATCTTTTTTTAATGTCCTTTAATTTGTTGATAAGTCTGTAAGTTATGCTCAGTTAATTTAGCTGTATTAAATCCATTAAAATCTCAAGCTAAATCATTTTGCATAATTTGATTTCGTAAAGACTATTCTCTTCGTAAAGATTTTTTTTTTTTTCAGAATCATTTGTATCATACATTATATCAAACTTGAACTTGATGCTCCATAAATTTTATTTAAATCCAGTAACTATTTAATTTTTCTGTTATACTTTCCTTTTTCAAATACACATTTTCAAAATTTCTCATATCTTTTATTATATACATTGAAAATGTCAAATATTTAAATTTATTTAATCAAAATTATTTTACTTTAAATTTTACAGAAATGAAAAGCATTAAATACGTTTAATAAGATTTTCCGATTCAAACAACTTGTATAACAAAAATTTAATGAATTAAGATTGCCCATTTAAAACCATCTGTTGTTGAACGGTATTATTTGAAATTTTATACAGCAACAGATTAATAGGATAAGTAAAAATAAAAAAAGCGTTTAAAATAATTAAAAAATAAATGATTTAACAACTTTAAATAAATTACATTTCAAATATTATACACAGAATAAATTTAATTCAATCGAAATTATTAAAGATTTTTTAAATACATAAATATGGGTATATTTTTAAATTGTGGAGCATCAAATAAATAATTAAACAAATGATAAACGAATGGCTTTCTGTATTTGTTAAACAAAAATACGTTTAAAGAAGTAGCACTAATTAACTCGAACTAAAAATGTGCTACATATTATGCAAACGTGCATAATAAAAAAGATAAATGAAAACTGTTGAAAGTTATTTTTCAAATTTCACTCAACTTTAAATCTGCATGATAAAAATATCTACGGATATTTAATCTTTAAATGAGAATGAATCTTTTGGAAATACAAATATACGCAAAAATAACGAAATTAAGTAGGATTAAATAGGATTTAATAATATAAAAAGAATAACGAGCATAGTATACAAGACTTACCGGTATTCCCACGTGCAACGAACGTATCCGATTACCGCAAAACGAGATTTAGCGTTTCCCCCTTGAAATGAGTCGAGACTGGATTGATAATCAAAATTGTGTCGGGGAAAATATGCGGACGCAGATTCTTCGCTGGCGGAGACGATCGCAGCGCTCTTAGTTGGTGTGCTGTAAACTACAATTGTCCTGTTTTCAAAGTCAAGAACAGCGCGCGCGTCGTACAACAATGTGATTTGGTAATGAACTTATTATTAATAAAATGTAATGATGGTGATACCTTTTATTTGACTATTAAAACAAAGCCGTCAATCTAACTGTCAAATTAATAATGTAATTATGCAATTAAATACAGTAAAATCTGATCAGACAGAAGCACAAAAGACTGGAAAAATACTTCGTTTTAGACATATTCCATTTATACAGCTTTTTCTATTAGCTTTGAATTTGTCACCTGATGGTACGCGGAAGTATGAACTCCTATTTCGTGTTACGTCGGTCTAAAAGTTTGGGAACCCCTGATCCAGAGAAATTTTAGCTCTAGATAGATTAACGGACATTTTCACTCCTCTATGCCAAATTTTTAACATTTTGTATTAACTTCTTGCGCTACTAGCGTGTATGTCAGTAGCCACAAGCTTTGTGGTAATATGAACTTCTAGACGTATACGTCAGTGTAGAAAATGAGCAAAGTACCATACCATACGCTACGTACATCACAGAGCACAAGATGTTAATGGACGGACGGACTGCTGAATTCAGTGTGGCAGAATAGTGAGTTTGAGCTCCATCCTATTGTGGATCTCCGTGATCTAGATTGCAACATGGATGCATAACAGATAACGAGCCAATCTGGAAATTTGGAATAAAATTTTAAAATTATACAGTTATTAAAAATTTATAAACCTTATTCTTTAGAATAACAAACAATTTACTTAAATGAATTCGTTTTCCTATTATTTTGATAATTTATATAGTATTGATACTTAAAGAATAACTTTTAAAAAATAATAATCTCTCGTAACTGTTGCTTACGAGTAATAATAGATCTAAATTAATCATAAATCCTCCTCAAAATTAAAATCTTTTCTTACACCTCTTCCATTTTACCTCATAACTATTTTAAAATCTTTAAACTTTCGTTTAAAATATATTTGGTTCTGTTTTTCTTTGTGGCCCTTTAACAGTGTTCTAGTTGGGAAAAAAAAAAAAAAAAAAAAAAAAAAAAAAAAAAAAAAAACACTGACTATAGGTATAGTGTATATGCTAGAGATTATAAGCTATAGCTTTATTTGGAAACAGAGAATGTAAGGAGATTCATAAAAATATATTATTAAAAAATTAAAAAAATTATTTCTTTAGAATAGAAAACGATTTATTTAAATGAACAATCTTTTCTGTTATTTTCATAACTTAAATAGTATTGATAATTAATCCATACTTTTACGGATTTAAAATCTGTAAAACTTCAAAAATCGCCACCTCCCTCAGGCTTTAATGAATATCCTCTCTTATTTTGTTCCTCCCCACGCAGCGTAGGAAATCTAAAGTCAAATTTTAAAACGCTTTTAATTTTTTAGTTACATCTTCTGTCATATTTGACATCTCTGTTAGTAATTAATAAATATGTATTATTTTTTTTTCATCTAAATTACTCCCCTTCCATTGAATTCTTTCTTCCTCCCTCGGGATACAGTGATTATTACCTTTACATCTCTTTATTAGAAAAAAATCTATACACTCTTCTTTGAGTTCTAAAGACATGTATAGTTTCAATATTTCAATTATCATAGAAACTCTGGTGATTAGTTAAGTTTAAAGCAATGAGGATTTCTTCCTAATTTAGATTAAAAGTATTAACCTATGTAAGGATACGAGTGATCCAAAACAGTAAAATTAAAGTAACTTCCGGTAATTCCGCCCACAATTTTAATTTTAAAACAACCAGTAACTAGACGGATTACATAGACGAAAAGCGTGTTTTAAATTTGAAATTTAATAGATTTTTTTTTTAACTGAACATATTTGTTTAAAATGCTCTTGCTAATCGTGTGCAATTAATTGCCAATTGTGGTAACTTCTGTTCAACTTTAGTAGTAACAGGAAAGAGTAAAAGTCGGCAGGTTTGCATTATTGTAGCAAACTAATGATTATTTTTAAGTTAGATTTTGATACTCATTTTTGAATGGTATATAAAAATCCATTTAAAAAAAGTCAGAAACTAAACTTAGTTACAGTTTTAAAACAAATTTCATTTTAGGATTATTTCAGGATTATAACAATTTTTATTTAAGGATATTTGGATTTTAAATTGATATTATGCTATATTTAAAAGCAAAAGCTATAGAGCAGGTCGTTGTCAGCATCGTCGTGACGTCAATCTGACACACATCCATTAAAAGAAACATCTTTTCTAAATCCAAATTAAATGCGAATTAAAATTAAGAGAATTCGTTTGACGTTCGTATATCTAATGTAAAACGGAACGGCTTTTGTAAAATTATGTCCTGCCTAATACGCAATATGATTTATTTTAGTAAGTAAACCGTAGACGCTTCTGTTGGGCAGAACTATATTATTTGTGATTTTTAGTGTTACTTAAAATGACAGGAACGACCATGGTGCAATCAGAAACTTTTGCAAAGTTTATTTAATTATCATAATTAATTTTAAAATTAAATAGCATTTGGCATAGGGCGTCACAGAATACAGTATTAGATGGTAACTAAACACGTTCAGAAAAATGAATCTTTCATACCGGAATCTACAAAAAGTACATGATAATGTTAATCCTTAAGTGAATTTCTCAGACAAGATCATACTTCATAGGATCATTTCTATAGTATGATTAGCGAGTTCGCTCACCGAACTTCACAGAAAACCCAACCACGATGATGTGGAGTGGGGTTTCGCCCCGAGCGTGAAGCCGGCTGTTTTTACCTTGTGGTGAATTCGGTCATTGATGATCGCGCCCGTTTTGCTTAGTGCATTACGGGAAGGGCGGAACTTGCTCTGAGTGGTTCCCAAATTAAAAAGTTGAATTTCACCCTTTGCCTCTAGACCAGGGTTTCTCAAACTATGGTACGCGCAAAGCAGTTATATAGGAAAGCGAAGACACTCCCATGTTAAACGATGCCGCGAAGTAGCGCCACTATGGCCGTGCACTAAATTTTTCGGTAGTGGGCCTGGCACTCCACGAAGGATTTGGTTTTCCTTTCACGGACCGATTCATTATTGCGCGGCAGTACAACGGTAACGACAATTAGAAATTTACCTGCTATGATTAAACTCAGATTAATGAAACATTTAAATTTTTGATAACTAATCTCATTATGTACTTCTTTCAGTTTTTAATATTTTCTGTTTACTTCTTATAATTTATAATGGCGTGAAGAATACGAATGTTTTAAGAGAGATCCATTTCTGAAATAATGGATATATATATATTATTTAATGCATTCCACAATTTGTTTCAATGGGATATTTACTATATGGGATTAATATTTACAAAAAATATTTTCTTGTAAAAACGTTCATATTTTTCACGCCTTATAAATTATAAAATGTAAACAGAAAATAAATAAGATTAAATATAAAAGAAATACATAATCCGATTACTTTTATGAATAATTAAAATATTTCATCACTCTACGATTTTGTTTAAAGACAGAATTGAAAACTTCTGATTGTCGTTCTGTTAGTGTTATAACATAATAATAACTGTTAACTGTCGCGAAATAAACGAGAAGTTCAACGGTTAGTTTTCATTAAAAATTCCTTACTGCAAGTGTATGAAATGTTTGTTTTATAAGGGTACATAACTGGTTTTATTACAAGCAGGAAGCATTTAGAAAAAAAAAAATCAGATGTACATTATATTTTAAGTACTAATAAGTAAGTAACTTAGTTTTAAGTAATAAGTAATACTAACTTAGAAGGTGTTTTTTCTTAAAATATTGCTTTTTTCTATTTTTGCATTTTTACTATCAGGATTTCAAAAAAAGAAAAAAAAAAAAAAAAAAAAAGAATTTTGCTCTGAAGAAAATTGACTTTTTTTCAGCAATCCATATAACTTTGAAAAAAAAAAAAAAATAAATTGAATAAATGAAATTTTTTTTGTTACTTAATGTTTAATTATTAATAAATTAAAAAGTTTCAACTATTATTTTATACCGAAAATACATATACAGTTTAAATAAGTTAAAATGTATTCTATACCCTGTTCATGAACCCAAAAAATATTGTTTATGATGTGTTATTGTTTCTTATCTTTTTTTAATGTCCTTTAATTTGCTGATAAGTCTGTAAGTTATGCTCAGTTAATTTAGCTGTATTAAATCCATTAAAATCTCAAGCTAAATGATTTTGCATAAAGATGCCAATTCAGATATCAAATTTATTTATCAGGTGTTGCCACCATCAATATAAAACTCTTTGACATGATATTAGATAGAAGTTGCAAGATAAATTAGTTCTGTTCATTAGTGGTCTAGTGTGTAAGAATGTTAAAGATATGTTTCCATGTTAAAGAAATTTTTTTTGTGGTCTATGAAAATTTCTTTATTCAATGGTTGGCTAGAAAAATCCTGGTAAGCCTGAATTTATTACTGTTGCTATGATAATTGAAGAGCTTAGTTGAAGAACATGTTATTTACATTTTCAGAAAAAATATTTACTAATGGAAATGTTATGAGGTATTCTTATCATGGGGACTGTAATTAATCTTTAGGGTCTGTGACATTATTTATTATTTTAAATAACATTACTGTAGCCTCTTGTTATATCGTACTTGTTGGAAGATAAGAAAAAAAGTATTATATCTTCAAATGCTGATGGTGTTGAAAAAGTTAAGAAAGATACCTACTACTAAATATCTGCTTATATAAAATCCAAGTATAGGTAACCATTCCAGAGTGAACTGTGGCATGTGTCTGCTATATATCTGAAATGCAAGGCTCTGTTTTTAGTCATCTACTCTGAGCTTTTTATTTAATTAATTTTGCTAATTATTATTATTATTTATGAAAGCTGTTCATTTGTAGATGTGCTCACATTAGCTATTTTTTTTTTAAATATTTCCATTTATATTTTTTAATTTTAAGTCTTTTATGAAATTTCTTCAAAATGGTGGCAACTGTTTCACATAAAAGCGAGATAATGAAAAATATTCAGACACATGGGGTTTTTGGACATATTTTTTCATTTGCAAGTTATTTGTAGTAAATAAAATTATGCACATGTACTTTATTTTTTATAAGCAAATAAAAATTCATATTTACTGCGACATCACAAAAATATTAACTGTTCAGTTTATTTTATTTTTATGCATTATGGCTTTATTTGTTTTTTTCATTACAATTAAATAGAAAATATATTTTTATTTAAATATACTGTGCTTAAGCATAAAAGTACATATATAAAGTATGTTTGAAAAAATTGTGCTGGTGACATTAAACTTTTTACATTAATAAAGCTAAGAAAAAAAATTGTCCTGATTGTGCCAACATGAGGGCGTAATTTTCATGAATTTTTCATTTCCTAATTCTAAAGATCTGAGCCATTTTTGATTGTTGAACTATTTCAGAAATTGAATATTGAATAAAAAAAATATCCTCATTTGTATTTATAGAAATCATCTGTCATTTTTAAAATGTATTTTTCTACAATACAAACCTTTCAGTAATAAAATCTGCATGATGTTTGTTTGCATGAAGTCAAGTGAAGATGAAACGCATGAACATTCCATCATTTTTCATGGGGGTGTTACACTAGTGTTATAATAATCTCTGAAATGTTAATTTATATGCAGACTATAATTTTCTCAACAATAGAATTACATTTCATTATTTTTATCATGTATGCAGTTGCTTAAAAGCATAATGAATGTAAACTTTTTATTACTTTTTGTTTGGGGTGGTAGGAAGAAAGAATGATTTATTGGAATTAGATATATTGAAATACTGCTGCAACATTTAATATTTCAAAGTTAAATGTTAAGTTTTTTTCCAAAAGAGTTTTGTGTTATCTATTAACATTTTAAACATATGCTATCGAAAAGAAAATAAACCAATAAAAGCTTTCTCTTCCATTTCCTCAAAAGTTAGTTTTTGTTACAATAATGTCTTCTTCCACTAAGCTCTTTGTTACTTTCATAGAGCAAAATAAACTGAGAAGGATTAGTTACTGTATATACTCATGTATAAGTCGACCCCCCCCCCCCCCTCCGATTCTTAAGCAAAATTTTGAAAAAAAAATAAATGAATTTTCGTGCATAAGTCGAACCACATTTCTGGTAGTATGTTGAAAAATTATTTGTAATTGAGGATAAAAAAAAGTTAGTTTTCTTTTATTAACTTTGTTTTATTCATTTTAGAACAAAAAACTTTTAGGTAGCTTTCATTACAAAAAGCTACCTATTGCAGCCGTTCGGAGGAAAGCAATTTCAAAAAATTTTGGTATATTTTCATGGATCATGACCCCCAGACCCCGAAACCACCCTCCGTTCAAAAGTTGATATATATATATATATCAACGGATATAATGTATATATCCGTATATATATATATATATATATATATATCTGATCTTTGTCATTCTGTAACTCTCGTATTTATGAACCGATTTGGATGAAACTCGGTGTGTACATAGTACATACAAATATCTCGACCGAGTTCGTTGGCCAGCTTCATCCGCCATCTTGTTTCAAAATGGCGGCCATTTAAAAAATTTAAAAAAATTTTTAATTTGAAATGTGGTACCAAAAAATTTAAAATTGAAAAATATTTTTTTCTTGTGTGTTTGACCTTGATACAAAGATTCCGGAGCATTTTTTGTTTCGTCTATATCTTAAAAAATGGCTGAGTTATAGCATTTTGAATTTCAAGCTTGGCTGATATTTTGAAACGACCTGATGTTTGTCACACGATAACAGGCGTATTTATGAATCGATTTGGATGTACCTTGGTGTATACACAATACGTACCAATGTCTCGACCGAGTTTGTTGGCCAGCTTCATCCGCCATCTTGTTTCAAAATGGCGGCCATTTAAATTTTTTAAAAAAATTTTAAATTTGAAATGTGGTACCAAAAAATTGAAAATTGAAAAATATTTTTTTTATATGTGTTTGACGTTGATACAAAGATTCTGGAGCAGTTTTTGTTTCGTCTATATCTTAAAAAATGGCTGATTTATAGCACTTTGAATTTCTAGCGGGGCTGACATTTTGAAACAACCTGATATTTGTCACGCGATAACAGACGTATTTATGAACCGATTTGGATGTACCTTGGTGTATACATAATACGTACCAATTTCTCGACCGAGTTCGTTCGCCAGCTTCATCCGCCATCTTGTTTCAAAATGGCGGCCATTTAAAATTTTTTTAAAAATTTAAAATTTAAAATGAGGTACCAAAAAAATTGGAAAATGAAAAAGATTTTTTTGTATGTGTTTGACCTTTATACAAAGATTCCGGAACAGTTTTTGTTTCTTCTATATCTAAAAAAATGGCTGAGTTGTAGCATTTTGAATTGCTATTGTGGATGACATTTTGAAACAACCTGATTTTTGTCACGCGATAACAGGCGTATTTATGAACCAATTTAGATGTAACTTGGTGTGTACATAGTACATACCAATGTCTCGACCAAGTTCGTTGGTCAGCTTCATTCGCCATCTTGTTTCAAAAGGGCTGCCATTTTTTTAAAAAAATTAAATTTTAAATTTAAAATGAGTTATCAAAAAATTGAAAAATGAAAAAGAATTTTTTTATGTGTTTGACCTTGATACAAAGATTCCGGAGCAGTTTTTGTTTCGTATATATCTTAAAAAATGGTTGAATTATAGCACTTTGAATTTCTAGCATGGTTGACATTTTGAAACGATCTGATATTTGTCACGTGATAACACGCGTATTCATTAACCTATTTCGATGTGAGAAGGCATGTGGATAGTATATCGTAATGTCTCGAACAAGTTCGCTGGCCAGCTTCATCAGCCATCTTGTTTCAAAATGGAGGCCATTAAATTAAATAAAAAATTATATTTAAAGTAAAGGTGCAAAAGAATTAGAAATTGAAAAAGGTTTCTTTCTTAAGTATTTGACCATGATATAAGGATTCCGGAGCATTTTTTGTTTTGTCTTTATCTAAGAAAATGGCTCAGATATAGCAGTTTGAATTTCTAATGTGGGTGACATTTTGAAAAATCTGATTTTTTGCCTGCGACAGAACTTGTATATATCAACCGATTCTGATGTGAGTGAGCATGTGCACAGGAATTACTAAGGTCTCGACCAAGTTCACTCCTTAGCCTCATCCACCATGTTGTCTTAAAATGGCAGGAACTTCAAGATATCGCCAAATTTGGCAACCAAATATAAGTTACTTTAAATAAAAGCAGCTTGGATAAAGCTGACTAATTTCGCAAAATTCTCATTCATAAGGATTTAATATTGATAAAGATTAGGATTAAATCTCCTATAATCGGTTTCCACTAAATTGAGCTTCGTGTGTTTGAATAATATAAGCTTGCTTTTTAAAAATAAGGAATATGAAAGCTACCTCTTCCTCCCGGCACTGGCCGGAAGGACTTTTTTACATTTCTAATCAGACTATTTTTTTCATTCAACGTTTTAAAACTCTATCATTATGTAAAGCTGAAGAAGCTTAAACTATTTTGAAACCTAATCGCATAAATTCAATGATACTTAAAAAGAAAAAAAGAAAAGTGCCCAGCTAAACTGATGGCATTGAGTTCACAGGCCATTCACACTAATTGTATATTAAACTCTTATTTTAAAGTATAATACCCCTCAAAAATATAAGTGAAGGGGCCCCCGTTTCCCCCTTTAAACTTAACTAGTGAATCTCCAAATCTAATCAGAGAAGCTCCTTAACATAATAAACCGGTATACCAAATTTGGAGCAAATCGAATAATCCTGCAAAAAACCCATTTATCTAAATTAAGGGTTGGGACTACCCCCCTTTATCCTTAACCAATGAATCCCCAAAACGAATCAGGGAAGCTCCTTAACATAATAAACCGGTATACCAAATTTGGAGCAAATCGAATCATTCTGCATGAAAAACCCATTTATCTGAATTAAGGGGGAATTAATATGGCTAACCCCCCTTTATCCTTAACCAATGAACTCCCAAAACTAATCAGGGAAGCGCCTTATCACAATGAACCTAGAAAGTTTTTTTGAAGGAAATCGGATGTTTCTATCAAGAGTTATCGTGTTATGTACATACGTACGTGCGTACGTACATACATACATACATACAGAACCGGCGGGCACATTAGCTCTTAGGCTTTGATAGCCTGTGAGCTAAAAATCTATTCAAGCCTTATTTACAAGGATAAACTTCTTCTTTGATTGCTACAATAGAGTACTTCTTTGTATTGTAAGATCTTTAGGAGAGATATCTAGAAGCATTCTCAAGTTGAACTCTTTTTAAAAAGGGGATTAAAATGTTGAAAGGAATGCCCCTGTATTGAAGGGAATTCTGTCTCAATAGAAAATGGGTGCAGAACAATTACAGGGACATTGTTGTTGAGCTTTTTTCGTCAATTACAGGGAAATGACCATTGTCCGCTTTTATCTCTCATGTGATTACTTAAAAAACTTCCCATTCACCGATTATCTGCGAATATATATATATTTTTAACTACCTTATGTATAAGTCAACCCCCCACCCCTCCCCCCCATTTTCAACTCCCAAATTTTGTTTAAAATTCTATGACTTATACACAAGTATATACGGTATTTATAGAAAAAATGATTTATTCTGTGTTGTAAAATGAATAAAAGCAATTGTGAGTAGCAGAGTCACTGTGTGCACACCACTGTTTTTTCTGCTCTTTTTTATTTAAAAAAGAAAAAAAATCTTTTGGAAATTTGGCAATGTTATTGTTCATATATATTTTTTTTAATCTGCTTGATCAGAAAAGTTATATTTTCTGAGGTTTCCTAGCTATTGTTTGGTTTATTACTCAAGAAAGTCATGCCCTAGTGTTGTTACTAGGGTTTACAATCCCGATACTAATTTCTAATCCTGGGATTTCGGGATTGCTTATACTAAATCCCGGGATTATGAAAATTAGAATTTATCTAATATCAATTTTTACAATAGCTAAATATCACAATCTTATAGAAAAGATAATTAAAGCAAAAATACTGTTTAACTTACATATGAAAATATACCAAGTTAAAATTTATGACTTTAATTAATTATCAAAAAGTAGAGTATAAATTATGACAATTGAAAATTAAAACAACTATGATGTTGATGTTTGACAATGTAACAAAAAACATGAAATGTCTATGTTTCAACTTCTAGATAATGTCTTTTTTTAACTTGTTAAATAAGTTTTAGAATGGCTTAATATTTACAATATTAAAAAATAATTAATATCACTAATTAAATTTTGAATTATTCTCATAACCACGTAATTAAAGATTAAAATTCTAGGATATCGCATACGCAAGATTTTTCTCTAACATGAAACTTTTTTTTCTTGAAATAAAAGAATTCAGTATACACATACATACAACAGTAAAAAATTATATACATTATAGTTTAAATTTCTAAACAGAGATAGATGTTAAAATTCGATTCGAAAACATTGCATAATGCAACAAATTATTACATACCACGAGAAAAAAATAAAGATTAGTTTAAATAGTTCACTGTTTCTTAATTAATCGGTTTTACTTTGAAAATAGGATCTAAGAAATATCATCTCCCAAGTCGATTTCTAATTTCATCGATTTCTCGAGAATTATAGATTGTCATCCCGTTTAAGATTATTCAAATAATTTAAAACATTCGATAATTCCATGCTTCTTCGTTTCCTGATGCATAGTTTTAGCGTGTCTGTCATTTTATAAGCAAATTTTAATTTTTTTTCTCTGAGAATTCGTTTAAAATTTTTTTTAAATAAAAGTGAAAGATTTTTCTACACGTGCAGCTGTGCGAGTTACATCTGTTTCAGTTCAAAAGATTTCCACGTTAAAAGATTTAATTGCTTAGAAATAAAGTAAAAAATACTTGAGATATATATTCATTTTCAATGATATATAAATTTCATAAAAATAAATTGATTTTTTTCCAGAAGTGAAAGTCTGTAAATTATTTAAATTTCAGCGGAATATTGTTCCATTAAAAAAACAATCCCGAAAATCCCGGGATTTGGCAGAAAAAATCCCAGGATTTTCGGGATTAAAAATAAAGCGGGATCCCGGGATTGTAATCATTAGTTGTTACTCCCTATGTTACAAAAAGCAGTACAGGGAAACAAAAAAAAAAAGGAGGATAATGGCTTCTAAATTTAATCCCTTGGGATATAATTTAGAAGCCTATCTGGCACATTTTTAGGTGTGTTTGTAATTATATAAATATGTAGCACCTATAGCCGTTTTCTGGTCCATCTGTCTGTCTGCATATAACAGCGCAAAAACTGCCCAACTGAATGGTTTCAAATTTAATACATAGAATCGTTGCAGAATTTTGTCGAGTCATTTCAAATTTTTTCAGAATCGAATCAAAACTTAAAAAGAAGGTATTCATTAAAGTTTTCTTCATTCTATTAAATCCTATCCTACCTCATGAATTCAGTGATATCCCATGATAGGTGACTGCCATGGTGATGGCGTCCTATTTAAGATGGAGTCCTGTTATTTCCATAGTACTGAATTTAATATGAGAAATTGTAATAAATTTTGTATTCAAGCATTTTTGCATAAGAGTACAACAGCTATGGCACCAAGATCTGAATATTTATGTAACTGGGTATGGTATGAACACACCTCATTTGATGTACAATTTCCGACTTGATTACTTTTATGTTCTCGTTTGTATCTTTAGCGTGCTTAAAAGACTCTAATGCAGACAAACATGGTATTGAAAGTTATTTAAAAGAATTTGTGCATCACTGCTTGATACTTTTGCCTTCCCGTGTCTTGTAGCCCTTGAAAGCTAAGATATTTATTGTATTTAATATAAAATAATCCTCTTTTGCAATTTTTCTGAAATTATCAGGATGCCTAATCTTTTTTTGCAAACGAAGAAAAATACATCCTGAAAAAGATGCGTCACATTTTTTGACTGCACCCTCTTCTATTTTGTACTTAAGACTGTACCAAAAGGGCAACTTTATGACATAAGTTTTAATTTATTTTTGTTCGGAAATGCATAAAACTAGCTGGTGTTGTTGTTCAGAAACTATGTAATCAAACTGTTTTTTCCTTTTTTTTGCAAACGCAATAGATCTTTCAGAAAATATTGTCAAAGTGGACGTTTTGAACCAAAGTTCCTGAAGAAAGCAGAAAAACCAGTCAGCGAAGGGAGAAAAAACGTCTTTGTCATGGGATCAAAATCGCTTATAACTCAATAAGTAATTTATTTATCAAAAAATGGAAAACATAGTTCGATTCCAAATCACTTCCTTAGTCAGGGCTTCCAATTTTTCTTTCTGTTAAAAAAGGAATTTGTAAATGTGTCAAAACGTTTTGCGCTTGTTGAGCAGAGCAGTTGAGAACAGCCTTAAATGATAGTGCATCTGCAGTATCATGGGTTGTTTAGGCATTCAAATTTCCGGCTGAACAACACAAAACTTTCGGACACATTTTTTGACTGATCTTTAAACATAAAGGTCTAAAATTGGCAGTATTGACTATTGAAGCAATTTCAAATCGAATGTTAGTTTCCATATTGTGATAAATAAGCTATTGAGTCACAAGCGATTTTCGTCACAATTGAGTGATGACAGGTATACATCCCTTCCCCTTTCCACTTGTTGCATCTGGAAATACAGTTCAAGTCATCCACTTTGACAGTGTTTACTGAAACATCTTCTGTCTTTATCAAAAAATTGAAAACACTATTCAATGATATAGTTTCTGTGTAAGAACACCTGCCCATTTCATGCATTTCTGAACAAAAATGAATTTTAAAAATGTATCAGAAAGTAGCTCCTTTGAATTTGAGAACATCCTTAAATAACATTTTCTGATGTATTTTATTTAGGAGTACATAAATATATTGTTCTTCTTTTAAAAAAAATATATATATATATAAATACTAGCCGCCCTTGGTGTTAAAATTTATTTGGGAAAGCATGCTAAACATTGTATCATGTTACTTTTATTCATAATTTAATTTACTTGGGCATCCTTAAATATAATCCCTTAAGCTAATATTAGTTTTTGTTGCATTAAAATATCTCAATTTGTTGATTTTCTGTAAGCAAGTAAACCCTATTGGTTTAAAATGGAAATGTATGGGAATTTGATAAAATGTTAGAGATATCGCCAAGTTGGCATCACTTTTGGTGATTCATTTTGGTCGCCAAATGGTGACAAACTTAGTGGTATTTGGTGACAGAACAGGGTCCCTCCTATGGTAACCCCCCCCCCCCCCCCTTGTAGGTATGGAGATGCATTAAATGCTATTCAATAACCAATGAGATGCATTTCATTCTGGCATTGTCATTAAACAATTAACAAATAATCGCAATTTTTGTGCTATTTAAGATAGCGTAATATATATATATATATAAATCAATTGAAAAGCCATTCTAATAATGAGTGCAGTGTTATTTGACATGTCTAAGTTTTAAGCAATTTTAACCCTTTTTTTATTTTTATGAATGACTCAACTGTTGTCCATTTCAGATACGACTTCAAAGGCGTCATAGACTATGTCTTCTATTCCAAGCTGCACATGAATGTGTTGGGTGTGCTCGGACCCATAGACACCTCATGGCTCGAAGAGAACCACATCCATGGATGTCCCCATCCCCACGTCCCCTCCGACCACTTCCCCATCGTGGTCGAGCTCCAGCTCCACTCCCACACACACACCATCCACCCTCCCAATGGAATCAACATGCACAGGTAGCAGCAACTACTCGACAGAAATCATCATCCAATCATGGCCGGATTTCAGGCTCTGCACAACAGTCCTTCTTAGTGTTTTTCCCACAGCTTGTTTGGCAGGAATGTGATGCCATAATCAGACTGAATACTCACATCAGTTCTTTTTTATTAAATTTGATTAAAGGGACATATTGCATTCTATAAATCAGATAAATCGAGTTTGTGGCAAGTGAATGTGAATGTTTTTTAATTCTATTGTGAGGGCTTTTATTAAAAAAAAATTAAGTTAAAGATAAAAGGCCTTAACATTTTTAATACTTAAAGAATTTGTTTAAATATAAACAAAATACAATAAAATACAATAAATCCAACAGAAAAGATTAATTAAATTTGTGCTTATGACATTTTAAATTTAATTTTGAAACTTTTTAATTCTAAATTTTTAAGAAACGTTTAAATTTCTTCCCAAATGATTTTTAAATTGACTTCTATGTTGTCTTTTATTAGGAATTTTAAAGTAGGTTCCATATACTTGTTAATAGGTATATTGACAAGTGCACTGTACTTTTGTAGTTTTAAGCAATTATTTTTGTCATGTTTTATGTGTGCATGTCTTAAAAATCGATTTTAAATTAATCTTAGAATTTTAAATGTGTAAATAATTTGTATTGTTGTATTAAAACAAATAAAATGTACTTCTTTCAGTTATATGTAGTTTTGCAGTGTCAAGTGTTACAATTTAAGTGTTTCAGAATTAAGTTTTATGTTAGTCCAATGATAAAGTACAATTTTCCAGAATTAAATGATAGAAATCGTAATGACTGGGGAAGGAGGGGAAATATATTTTTATTTCAAACTCAAAATAAAATTCAAATACATATTTTAATGCAATTGATAACAATTCGGCAGAGATTTTTTAAATAATGTATATAGTTTATTTCACTTTTTTGTAAATATTCTATGATTTTTTGCACACAGAGCACAAGGAGCCGGCTTCACTATAACTCCCCAATCATGAATCCCATGTTAACCTATTTGAAAACTTAAAAAAGCAGCTATTATTACTTATTACCTAATATACTTATCAAAATATGGTTTTCACCATGAGAAAGTAGATGTCGACAAAGTGCATTTTTAAAAATTATCTCCTTAAATTTTAACCATTTAAAAAGTCCCTATAAACTTTGAGATTTTATCATCTTATAAACAGTGATGGAAATAGGGAAATAAAGGGTAGGCGACTATTGTAAATACCTTAGGTGCCAGATTTAAATTTTTAGTTTAAATTTTTAAAATTCATTTTTATTCTAACTGTAATATCGCATGCTACTTTTTAGAAAAACACAAATACTTGTTTTTATTTAAAATTATTGAAGTTCTTAATATCCAAGATTATAATAATTGAAGAAACTGTAAAACTGATATTAACACTTTTAATTATTAATATATTTAGAAATTAATAGAAAAATGCACTTAATCATGTAAAACAAAATTAAAACTCGATAGCAAATACAAAACAAAATTTTGTCCAATGTTGATAATTACAATTCAATTTACTGTTTAAAAAATAATAATAATAATCATATAGTGCATCTACATTTGAATCTTGTAACATGAAATCAAAAGATGCACTAATTTTATTTTATTTTGCTAATCGTTAAATTAAAAAAAAAAAAAAAAAATGCCAAATTTGACAACCAAGAATAGTTTTGTAGTCGTCAAATTTCGAACCCTGCTTATTAGCATTTAGATTAACCCTTTATCTACTGATGGTACTTATAAGTACCATTAAAATAACTTGTTATAAAATTCATTTAATACATCAATTAGTAGTAATATCATTTTGAATGAGTTATGGATACATTACTTTATCTTGTTCCAAAAGCATTATTGGTTACACAAAACAAAAATATTTTTAAAAGGATGATTTCTTTTGCCTTTGCATCTTTTCAGTTTTCTTGGCATTGGGTGGTTGGGGGGGATTTTTTAATTTGGAAATATTTCTATATTTCTGTTATAAGAACATTATATATTTACATTTCCTAATTCTACAAAATACTAAGAAAAAAATAAAAGATTTGAGTGGAGTTATAAATGTTGCACAAAATCTCTATTAATTCAAATTTAATTAATCCTTCTAAATCCTTCCAAAATACTTCTAAAATTTATTAAATGATTATGTAAACCTTCTAATGTAGTTTCAAAAACTCACGAAAAATGCTTTAGAAGATAAAATTTTCATGAATTCATAATTCAGTACATAAAGGGTTAAGTAGCAGTTTTTAAAAACTCTCCTCATCAACATCTGATGTCTACTTTCTGATGGTGAAAACCATATTTTGATAATTATGTTAGTGAGTTGCCATGCGTTTAAATCTTCCCATAGGTTAATACGAGATTTCATGATTAGAGAGTTTCAGTGAAGCTTTTGCTTTAGTGACTGTAACCAAGTTGAAATCCCTTCCATCCTGTTGTAGCATAAAATAGAGATGATGCATTTTTACTCATTAAATGTATTTCTTTGTAAATGATGTAATTAAAGAATAAATTTTAAAGAGAGAATATGGGTGTGATATTTTTTCATCACCAAATAGCATATACCTATTATTAAATCATAGGGCATCTTGTCTAGCAATTGTACAGTTGATTTTAAGGATGTTCTAAAGAAAATATATTTCTCCACAAAACTTACTGTCACATTTACAGGTTCTATTTTAAATGCAAAAGACACATTTGGAAACATGACTGATTGTATTTAGTGGCGCCATCTTATATGGCCTCATGGGGTGCGAGCCCACCCAATAATTTGATTTCTCCGCCCATCCAATTTCAATTGATTTAATTCATAATTTATTTTTTTAACTTTAATCTGTGAAATGAAATTTGGTTTTATTAACATTCTCTAAAGAGTTTTGTTTGAACAATAGTAAGGACATCCATTAGACTTACAGGAGCACGAAAACCCCTTCAGGGGATGTAGAGTTAAATTTCTCAGGAAAATAAATTTCCTGCCTATTTTGCCATCTGTTTTGATGTCTTGAATTGATAAAGCACTTTAGGTGACTAATATGTATTCTTTTTTTGACATTTAGTTTTTTACACTTTCAATAGTTAGGAATTCCAATGTTATTTAAAATAAATATTAATGTATTTATAAGGAAGTACTTATAAGGTTATAATTTAATAAAATAAAAGTATAATGATATAAAAATTTGCTTAGAAAAAACATAATTTAATTTCGAATTATCTTTAGTCATTTCCACCTCCCCACCCTCTCTCTCCACCAATATGCACAAATTATATGTGTTATTTTTCAAAAATGTTTAAACCTACTCAATATTTTTGAAAAATTGGCACTACTGATTGTATTGGTTTGAAATTTAATAGTTTTTCGTTTTTTGATTAATAAGTAGTTACATCTTGAGTTATAACACTAGCCAACAAAAAAAACTTTTTGTTTGCTTATTTATTGGGAAAAGTTTATCTTTACTAATTTAGGGTTGAGAAGACTGAATATGACATCAATTTTTTTTATTATTATTAGCTCTGGGTTTTAACCCTTAAATGCCTAATTTTCCAAAAATCATTAAAAAAAAAATCATTTTTCGACTTTCATTTTTTAAATAAATCATGGAAAAAATACTTTAAAAAATCATATATTGTTTTAAGCATGGTTTATGGCTAAAAAACACTACTAATCGTTTGTTACTAATCGGCAATACTGGTCTTTAATTGCAAAAATAATTTTCCCTGATAAAATTCCATAACATTAAACACACAAGAATTTTAGGAACTATGATAAGAAATAAATTTTACTTGCTCGCTGCAGAGCAAAATAGGGTATTTCGCAAGTTTCCAAATAAAACAAAAAGAACACTTAGCAACGATTGAAAAAATAAATTTATCTTTATTCTTAAACAGCACAAGTGTTGCCATCTATATGTTGAAAATTGATTTAATAATGTTTTCAGAATGTATTTTATTGGCAACATTAGGCATTGTAGCTTCAATATTATTCTAATAGTATTTTAGAAGCCTAAATTGAGTATGTTGTCGAAAGGCAACACTCGACATTTAAGGCTTAAGATACAGTACTGCTGCTATACAAACTTATATGGTAAAAACCTTTATACGGTGTTGTTATATCTGTAAATCCGTTTTTCTTGTCTATAGTCAATCTTTACTAATTTTGGATCGATAAAATCAAATATGACCTTAGAATTTTGTTATTAGCTTAATTTTGCTAGATATAGTATTATTGGTATACAGACTTATGTAGTAAAAACCTATGTATGAAGAATAATATATCATACAGTTAGAATTAGCATTACTGTTTATCCACTAAATGTACAGGTTAGTCATAAGTTATAATATATATTATCTTATAAAAGTATGTAAAAATCCTTAGTTTTTCATTAAAATTTCAACATATTTCATAATACAGTAGAACCTCGATTATCCAAAGTAATTGGGACTGACAGTCTTTCGGAAAATCGAAATTTTCGGATAATCAAGAATGCTTCAATTTTAAGATTAAAGAGAAATATATCAAAATTTTCTTATTATAGTAAAAAGTGCTTAATAAAAATAAAGCAATAGCAAAATAGAAACAAGTATAAATTACCTGAATTTTGATATTAAGTACCTTTTACATAGATCGCAAGGATTTGAAAAAATGTTTTGTTTATCGCAGTTTCAATTGCCTTTGCTTTGAGGCTCTATCACGGAGTTTTTTAGTATTATTAGTTCACCAGTATCACAGTCTTTCTGCAGCTCCAGCCATGCCAAACTTTTTGAAAACTATGAAAAGCATCAGAATTGCTAATTTTTTCGCTTTCTTCGTTCCACTCTGCAGCTTACGGGAGCTCAAGTTAAATCCATAGGAACTCTAAGAAAAGGGATCAAAAGTATTTATATGTACTCTTAATTGGAAAAGGATCGCTTGCACACAAGGAATATGATAGTTTAAAAAAAAAGCTTTCAAAATGGATTTTGCACGCAAGGAATGTGATAGTAAAGAAAAAGCTTACAAAATGGATTTTGCACGCAAGAAATGTGATAATAAAAAAAAAAAAGAAAAAAAAAATATTAAAATTGGTCTTCGGTTAACCGAGAGTTTTGGTTAAAAGAGTTTCGGATAAAAGAGGTTCTACTGTACTTAGCTAACTCAGCATTTTAAATGTCATATTCATTTTTCCCAAGCCCAAATTCTATAGAAATAACTATTTTCATGTAAGAAGCAGTTTCACTGTTGGCTAGTGTAACTGATTGTTGTGTAATGACAATCTTTATCAGCTGTCAAATTGAGAAATTGTCAGCGTTTTCAAGGAAATATATCTCCTTTTACCTATTATTACTATTCTCAATTTCAAACTGTCCACTATCAGACACATTCCTGCGTTCATTTTTCTTCAAAAATGCATAAGATTGACAAGTGTTTTCAGAAGCTGAGAGATCAAATAGTTTTTTCCAGTTTTCAGTAAAGGTTCAGGATCTTTCAGAAAATGCATCAAAACTGGCATTTTAAAACAAATTTTTGCACTTGATGGCACAATAAAGGTTATTATAACACAACAAGGGTTTATAAATAACATGACATTTTCAAAAATAGATACTTTCAGACTTAATATAAATTAAAATCTAAAGCATGTTGCATTTAACATGAAAACTTAATAACACATTTTTTTTTCTTTATTTAATATTATTGAAGATCAACTAATTGAAAACAGATACTATTTGCTTTTTCTACTCATCAAAAATAAGCTGTAGGATTCAACATTGTGTCAAGAAAGTTTTATCTTTTATACCATAAAATTTTAAGTACAAAATTATTCTCTTATTAAAAAAAAAAAAAAAAAAAAAAAAAAAAAAAAAAAAAAATCATTACAAATCTTTCAGTGGCTGTTCTAAGTTAATATTATCCCACATAATTATTGATTCTTCATTTAAAATTTCCTCTTTAACCATAAAGCTCAGAACATTTTTGTAGGTGGGGGGGGGGGGGGGGGGTTGCTAAGAATTTAGAATGACACAGTTAATAGTTCACAGATGAAAAATTCATTTGCTCTTGTTTTGACTGGAAGTATAAAAAATTTCATACGCAATATTTTTCACTAAATATATCAAGTGTCATATTTTGAAAGTAAATGTTGAATACAAATAAACAATGTGTATTAGTGAACCCTTTTTCTAACTCAATGTGCAATTCATTTATCAGCACCCGTAAGAAACCATTTGATTCCAAAACGTTTCAATAGTCATATCTGACAGTTTCACGCTTTAATGTTTTAAAAATGAATGTGTAAATGTGTCAGTAAGATTTGTAGGGATAAATATTTTCTTGGGAATACTCTTAAGTTGTAGGACATCTTGTCTAGTGTATGTACAGTTGATTTTAAACATTTCGAAGTTGGGAAAGAGATAGTTCATTTTTTTAGAGGACATTTTTGTAAAATTATACACTATGATAGTCAAAATGTAGAATTTTATAATTTTAAAATTTTTGTTGTGCACTTTTAATTGTTCAAATCATGTTTGAAGAGTATAACTACAGAGTCATTGTAAAAAACAAAATGTAAATCAGTATTAATAATAAGACACCACCGCACAAGACTTTTACATTGTAATGGAAAATCCTTCTGTATTTCCCTGGAACTTCATTGTTTTATTTTTTAGCAGAAAAAAAGAAAAACGAGCAACTAATTTTGTAAGATCAACCTTAACCAGGGCTCGAAATGAAAAAATCCACTAACCGGAACGCTATTTAAAAATTACTGTCGACTAATTTTTTTTTTTTTTTTTTTTTAAAGTACAGTAAAGTCCCGATTATCCGAGTCCCGCTTAACCAAGTTATTTTCTTCTGATGGACTGTGGTTTCCATTATTATGAAACAGACGTTATAAATGAAGTGTTAGGTGAAGATGAAAGAGCAGCCGTAAAAAGTTAGAACTCTGATTTTCTGGTCAGAATGGGAAAAAAAATGGCCATATTTTTTTATTTTTTTTTTTTAATTATGGCCATTTTTTCCCCATTCTGACCAGAAAATCAGAGTTCTAAGTTTTTACGGCTGCTCTTTCATTTCCACCTAACACTTCATTTATAATGGCTGTTTCATAACAATGGAAGCCATCAGTCCATCAGAAGAAAATGATCCATTCCAAAGGTATAAGTTCTATTGAAAAAAAAAACAATTTCATTCAAAGTATTTCTTAAAAGTAATGGAAACGTACATCAAAGAAATGTTACTAGTACCATAAAAATCATTGAATTCAGTGAAAAATTATATTACATCGCCTCAGTGGGTGACGATTTGTGTTATCTGGTTTATAAGAGTTTTCTGCTTATCCGAGGTGAGCTTGGTCCCTATTAACTCGGATAATCAGGACTTTACTATATAGCAAATTTATATTTAACCATAGAAAACCAATTTTAAAAAATGCATTCAAGATTCTAAATAATTAGTAAGAAAAACTTTACAGAGAGCATAATAAGCTATATGTATGAAACTGTAATAATATTTTTTAATAATTCGACGAACCGGAACAATATTTTCCATACTTTCACGAACCGAAACAATATTTGTAACAACATCGTTCCGGTTTGCTCTGGTACATTTCGAGCCCTGACCTTAACATTGTACAAATTGCTGTTATTGAGTAGTGTTATATTGTCCTATGAATTATCAATGTGCATTTATTTTGAAGCTGTGATATATGTTGACTATAAATAAGTTTTTTTTTTTTTTTTTTTGCTTGTGCAAAAGAACTCTAAATAACATGCAAAAGATGTGCATTTCATGCTTAAGTAACAGTTTACTTGCATGAATTTTTAACACACTTTCTGGATTTTTAAACACTGTGCGTGAGGTGTGCATCTTTTGCTTGTTTATATAAATCAGTGTGTTATTTGTACCTGTCTTATTTTGGTATTTTTCAGTCATTTTTTGGTAGCATTTTCGGTGACAAAAAGAATAAAATTTTGCATTAAATTTAAGAATGTTTAAATTTTAGGATTTTTCCAATTTAGTGTTTTTGTTTTCAATTTTTTTTTATCTTTACACACATTTTGCATTTCTTCGAAGTTTTCTTTTGCAAAATGTAGGTACTCATGAAAATGTGTGCAATTTAGTTAAACTGTTTAACAAGTACCAGTTAGGTTTTTATAAAACTTAACAGTATTACTTTAACCTATTGGTATGCTAACTCAACAGATACCTGTTTAACACATTCGTCGCCGTGTCACCCATATCTGGGCGACGCTCATCTTGTTCAAGTAAATAGGATTTTCATTTGGATTTTTAAAAGGAATTAAATGGAATAAGCACTGAAATATAAATATAGGGTATACAACATAAAAATACTAAAAATATACACATTATACTATACTTTTTATTAATTTATATTTAGGATAACATATTACATTATACTATGTTGCATGGTGTTCATTAAAACACGTTTGGGGTGATTTTGGACAGTTGGAATAGCAGGCGGTCAGATTTAGGCCTGGCGAGAAACTCAGCCAAATCACACTGGGCGACAAACGTATTAATTTGTATCTTTGAAAACTAAAAATTGTACTAAATCTTGATGTGCCATCGAATATGTGTGTTTTGTAACCAAAAATGTCACCAATATAACTGAAAAGTACCTTTATTTTGTGTGTTTGTCTGTTATATAGTACTGATATAGGAATAATTTTAGGAAAATGTAGGGAGGTTATTCTGGGGTCCATTTTTTTTTTCTTTCCTTTTGACAGCAAATAGTGTTTATTTTGTTGTAGTGGTGGTTTCAAACACTTCAAATCTCTGTTTCAACTTCGACCTTTTTGTTTGTCTCTGACTTAGAATATATATGTGTTGCACCTTTTTAGGCTTTCAGTGTTGATCTGTGTTGTTTTCAAAGCACTTTTCCCATTTTTAAAAATTTGAGGGATTTATATATCTGTATGAAATTCTCATCCCATTTGTGCTTTCGTTCGTACCTTTCAGATTTCTGTGCATACTGGAGGACGTGGCTGTTCTTTTAGAAATCGTTTGAAAGTGTATTCTACTTAAATTTGGGGAAAAATCTGTCTGTGTAATATCTGCGTCTGGTTGTTTTTTGTTGTTCTTTTAGAATTTAGGATTGAGGTTGTCATTTTGCTTGCTTTCCTGTTCAATGGCTTCAAACATTTTCATGGACCCATAATGTGAAACTTATTTTCTTCATGTTAAAGTTGCGATTTTTCATCCTTTTAGTATAGGTATCTTTTATTTCCAAAATTACTAAATTTTATTGTTGAATAGCTGTTAGTTTTTTTAAATTTTACATATTTAATCATAGATGCATAACATAACAATACAGTCGAACCTGGTTAAGATGCTCAAGTTTAATACATGATCTCACTTAAGGTGAAGATATTTTCATTTCCTTTAAACATTACCCATAAAACTAAGAAAAAAATGTCATGTTTAATACACGAACAGTTATGCGATTCCTCTTAAGGCTGTTCTCAAGTTCATTGCTTAGCAAGCATAAAACTTTCTGACACAATGATGTTCACATTTTTAAATGTAAAGGTATAAAATTGCCACATCTGGGTATAGAAAGGATTTGAAATGCTTTTCCATATTTTGATAAATAAATTACCTATCGAGTTATTAGCATTTTTGATCATGTGACAAGGCGTTTTCCTCCGTTTGTTGACTGTTTTTTCTGCCTTCGTCAAGAAATTCAGTTCAAAACGCCCACTTTGACAGTATTTTCTAAAAGATTTATTGTGCTTACAAAAAAACAGAGAACGTCTTTGGATTGCATAGTTTCTGAATAACAACACCTGCCAGTTTTATGCATTTCCAAACAAAAATAAATTAAAACTTATGCCATAAAGTTGCTCCTTTGGATTTGAGAACAGCCTTAATATGCAATACATTTTTCGATCCTTTGAGGCAAAAAATCATGCTAAAAATGCAAATTCCTTCTCAGTTATCCACTTGTCAATTTAGCGGGCTTTTTGTATTTGGATAAAAACCTCTGTTTCCGTATAGCAATATTTTCTTTATTTAATAAAAGTAATGAAGTCAAAGATTGCTAATTGGAAATAATGGTAGATATTTGAAATTTAAAAATCTGCCAAATTAGCAACACTCAGGGCCAAAACTAAGGGGGTTGCCTAATGGAGATTTTGTCTATTGTTTATATATATGCATATATATGAAATCTAGATGCAAATGTCCCACAAACGGAAAATCCAAAAGGAAAATTGAACCAAATGCATTAAAATTGACAAACTGTGAAAATGATTCGCAGAAACCTGTATAAAGCAGATTTTTCTTCACATTTTACAGATTTAATGCATTCAATTTTAATGAGACTTTTCGGTTCCTTTCGATTCTGTTTCAAAGTTTTGATGAATCAATATTTGAGAAAGCTGATTCGTAGCTCAGTATTACGTATTTTATGATTACATATTTAAAATTTTAAAATAAATCGTCTGTTATAAACTTCGCAAAATTCTATTTGTAAATTTAGTTTGTGGAGGAGTGGGGAGGGGGTGTCAAAATCCATGTATGCCCCAGGTGCAAGAAAGGCTAGTTTCGGCCCTGGCAACACTGCAATTCTTCTTTGATCCAGCGTCCTAAAATTCTTCGTCTCTCGCTTCGTGTATGTTTATATAGTAGAGAGAGATAGACGAATTCAGGGTGCTCAGATATGTCATAAAAATTATGATTAGAGATTATTATACCTGTTGTTAGTGATGTTTCAAATGTGCGTTATATCACTACTATGGTTTAGAAGGAATGTTGTTGGCAAAAAAGTGAAACTCATAAAGATTAAACAAATACAGCTATACAGTTGTATAAATCTCTTATGTTTTCTATGTTTTGTTTACTTTTTGCTATGCTAACGATGCTTTTTACAGAAAGGATAATTCAGGATAGTTTTTTCTTATTATATTCAAACTGAAGAACAGATTATAATGATATTTAGTATAATAAGTACTAAATAGAATTTTAATAACTGGATCATGCTTCAAAGGTTCAATATATTTCGTTTGTGTTAAAAAAAGTAATTTAGCAGGAAAATTACATTTTGTTGTTTTGTTTTTGGTTTTAACATATTAATCAACAATAAAGCCATATTTGAAAGCATGTTTATCTTCAGTTGTTATTCAAGTTGGTCGTATAAAAAGAAACAAAGAATTAAACATTTAAGTAAAATTATAATTTAATGCAGTTAAACTTTAATCTAAATGTATGTAAAAAGCACAATTTTCAACATATAAATGAAATCTCTAAATTTCATTTAGACAATTAGATGCATAAATAATTCCCCCATTCCTGCAACATTATACAAATCATGTGTAATATGCGACTTTTGTCCGCTCCCTTGAAACACATCTTAACTGTGTTCGACTATATTTTTCTAACTTAGAGCTGATACTTTCAAATCAAGGTAACTGTACCAGTAGACCCTTTAAAGATATTTTTTGTCTAATTTTAACACTCTGTTCCCAGTTTTTATGAACTGTAATGACAATAAAATTAACTCAATATTGACTCTTTCTACAGACAACTGTGCTGCAAGAGTTGCTACTTTAAACATTTTTCATCCCAAAATTAATTTTAGAAACAAACTTAAAATGGTTTGGTCAAACTTAAAGTGGTAGACATGCAAAATTCAGTAGTGGAGAGACCAGTTTCCTTCAGTAGTACATGCATTAAAAGCGTCAGAGAAAAAGTGAAATAAAAAGCAAAATGGTTTACTCTTTGCTACTACTTTACACTATGCTTTGTGATATTGATTGTCATTTCAATGATAAGGTAATAAAATCTTCAATAGTATGAGCGTCTTTTATCTCCTGTTGTACTGATCCTGTATTAAAAACTACAAAAAAAAAAAAAAAAAAAAATCAAATACAGACCAAGGCCTTGTTTTTTAAGGCATTTGGAGGCCTCCATGCACTCCATATTCTATAGAAAACGTTTTGTAGTGAACTTCAATAATGCATATCAATTTCATCATGTTTGAAGTTGTGTCATCGTTAGGCAGTTCTTAAATTCATTGCTCAGCAAGCATGAAATTTTCTGACACATTTACTGACTCATTTTTAAATGTAAAGGCACAAAATTGGCAGAACTAACTATGGAATCTATTTATAATCAAAATGAGTTGACATTGATTTTTTGATAAATTATTTATCACGTTATAAGGAATTTTGGGTCATGTAACAACTTGTTTTTCTCCTTTCGTCTAGAAATTTTGTTCAAATTGCCAACTTTAATGGTATTTTCTGAATTATCTTTTACATTTGCTAAAGAATGAAACCGTCTTTCAATGGCAGAGTTTTTGAATTACAACACCTGCAAATTTAATGTGCTTCCTAACAAAAATGAATTAAAACTTGTGTCATAAAGTTACTCCTTTTGGATTTGAGAACAGCTTTAAAGATGGCACAATTAATTTATGTAGAGACACCAGAATTATTTTATATGTCCCTGTAAACAAACTGTAATATACACTCCATGTTCAGTAGTGAACGTCCTGCAGCAAACCTCAATAACATATGCCAATTATGGACTAATCCAAGCATATTTATGAGAGTTAGAACACAAACATTTCAGACATTCAGATGTTTTTCAATTATGTTTGAAAATCACTGCCGGACAAAAAAGCATATGAGCAAGTATCAAAAAGAGCTCCCCACTATTGGTTATGGTAATATTTCTGGCTATCAATAGTAAAAACCCTTAACAAATTCATGCAAAATTGAAAAAAAATACACAATTAATGTATTCTATGACCAAGTTTTAGTCCTATGAAAGCAAAATGTACAGTGAACTTTGTGAAATCTGCCGATGTATAATCCGCAACTGTCTCTTATCTGCACTACACATTGGAATGTAAACAATGAAAATTGTCAGTAACAGTTAAACTCAAAGTTAAATTTGGTATATATTTTTTTTTCAGTTATCGATTTTTCTATGAATAAATATTTAAATATAAAAATTGGATGTAAATATTTAAATTTCCTTGAGTAGAGAAAAAAATATTGAAAACAAACCAAAACTGAAAGTACCAATGTGTTGTGCCAATGTTTACAATAATGAATAATCAGTAAAATTTGTATTGTATATAATTTAATTTTTCTTTAAATTAACTGTTGCATTATGTTTTTGTTTTCCACTGTAATTGTAAGTTTTGTGCAGTTGTTCCTAATTTGTAGTCAGACTTTAAAAAATAAAATGTAAACAAAGGGACGATCTAAAATGTGTAATCTGCAAAACCCTTGGTCCCTAAGTGTGCAGATTTCACAGAGTTTACTGTACAAGAAAATTGCTTGAAGTTAGGCATAAATTTAAAAAAAAAATCAACTGGCTTTTCTTGTTTGAAATTACTAGAAATCACAATAAGATATCAATACAGTTTTGCTCTGTTTGAGTTTGAACTGTCTATAAACAGATGGCTTGAATTCTCTGCACTTCCAAAGTCTTAACACTAAAGGGCTCTAACATAGGGTACAAACCTCTTCTTGGCTTTCTACGCCTATTATTAAAGTGCAGTTACCTGCTTGTGCAGTTACCTTGTATAACAACAACTTTTCATAAATTATTTTCACCTTTTCAGACTATTTGCAATGGAACATCTTCACAATTTGAGTCAAAATACCCAATGTAGTTTCTTTTGAGTAGTTTTTAAGATTTTTGTTTTGGATGTTTATTCTCTTGCCGTTCATTTAACACTGCATCTGTAAATCTTGCCTTATAGAAAAAAAAAACAGTATTACAGGACACAATATTTACTTTTTTCAGTAGTTGTAATTCTTTGTCAAATATCTTAGAAACTACCTCAAAGCAGTATTTTTTTTTAACTCATTTTCTTAATCAGATGGGGGAGGGGGGGAGACGAAACTCTACTTCTGTTTTTTGGAGGATAATTGAAGGTAACTGGCATAAAAGTTTCTTGTACAGGTTGTCTCCGAATTCATGGGGTGAACTCTAAGGGAAGATAAAGTACACATACAGAAGCGATTTTGGTATAGCAATGTGAGATCGAAAATGAAAAGCTGTGGCAAAACACAAGAAATGCACAGGAAACGAAAGCGAGCATTTTATTGACATAACAATGACAGTAAGTGCTCAGATGTGCCACTGGAAGTATATAGCAAGTAATGGGCATGCCTTTTTGCAGATTCCAAGTGTTTCTCAAACATTTGCAGCAACGACTAAGTCTTGCAATAAGGTCCTCATCAGAGTCAACTGCTGTCTCATAGATGAGCCATTTGGAACCTTCCAAAGGGTATGCTAGTCACTGCCAAGTATGTATCTATGTTGATGGTGGCACATTTGAGCATTTACTGCAGACTTGCCAAGTCTCCTGATTTTCACACGTTTCCCTGTGCTCCTGATTTTCTTACACATTTTTCAATAGTATGTAATTTTGATTATAAAATTAAAGTCTTAACTATTATTTTATACAGGATTATGAGGAAAGAAAACTTTCCTTAGCACTTTGTAGTCAATTTAAAATCATGTTAAACCACCTAAATATCACATGTAATGCTTGAGTTTTAACATGCAAGAAGTATTTTATTCTTATTTGATTAAAGTGATATATTTTATTATTTAATCTCCTATGACAATCAATCACAATTTAAAATTAAACTTATACTTAAATTTTAAAAATGTTTTACCTCAGAAAAAAAAAAAAAATACCCTTCTGATTTCTGAAACAAAATCTTCTGATTTTTGGGTTTCGGAGCTTGGCAAGTCTGTTACTAAAATTGTTATGTCAATCAAATGCTCATTTTCATTTCTTCTGCATTCTTGTTTTCGTTTCCGACTGCACATTGCTATATTAAAATCCAGTGCCGAAACTAGCCTTTTTTGCACCTGGGGCAAACATGGATTTTGGTGCCTTCCTCCTCCGCAAAGTATATTTACAAAGATAATTTTCTAATAGCCGACTTATTTTAAAATTTAAAATATCTAATAATAAAATATCTAATACTGAACTACATAATCTGCTTTATCAAATATTGATTTATTAAAATCTTGAAAATGAATCAGGAAAAATATTCTGCTTTATACAGGAACCTTTGTCATATCATCTTTAGATTCTTCCATGCTTTGACATACCCCAGACAGGATGATTTTTAACAATATTGTGCTACGTAAATGTGAGAAAAATTGAAACAAAATCTTCATTTGGCACCCGGTGCCCATGCCCCCCCCCCTCCTAGTTTCAGCCCTGTCAAAATCACTTCTGTATAAGTACTTTACCTTCCTTTACAATTTGGCCTATGAATTCGGAAACACTTTGTATACTTCTCCTGTTTGACCTGTCAATGGATATGCGCTATTTTATTAGTATAGTCTTGTTAATTCTTTGCAACTCAACAACTCCTATTTGAAAAATATTTACTCAGGTGTTAGAATAAATCATTTAAGCATGTAAAAAAAAAAAAAAAATAATAAAAAATATCTAGAACATAAAAATATATTGACTAAAATATATTATTTTCATATCTGCAATAAACAGAAAATGACACTTCTCATAGTGTAAATTTCCCAATACAAAATTGTAAAGTATACAAGCTTACCTTTGTAAAAAAAAAAAAAAAAATTATTTTTGTACATATCTCCAAACCTTTTAATTTTACAAAATTTATGTTCATTTTAGCAATAACAATGTGAAACTTCTGCATTGATCAATAAAACTTTGGCATGTAGAATTAACTCAGTATCGCCGTCTGTTGAGACTTCTATGAATTAATATTAACTGCTGTGTTGGGAGATAGTAGCAATCAATAAAATCTTTTAAAGCCCGCTGTAGAACATTGACTTTTGGGTATATTGCAGATATGGAACATGGTGATACAAAGTGTTTAAAATATACTGGTATAATTTGCTTGTTACATCACCTTTAACCCTTTAAGCGTCCTACAGAATTTTTGATGTATGTTTAATGATTCATGATGATCTGTTTATGATTACCTTACATATTTTTCTTCCACACTGCACAAAAATTATCAATTTTGTGTTAAATGAGCCATCGAATTCAAAGTTCGTGGCGGAAAAACATGGCTAGGACACTTAAAGAGATAATTTCTTGGTTTTCTTCATTCATATAAGGGATATTTTGAATAAGATTTTCATTAACATGGCGTTAATAGGGAGGAATTGTCTATTTAGTTGGTTTTTATTAGAAAAAATTGTGGTGATACGAGGGAGTATCAATAAGTTTTTGCCCTGGTATAGAAATAATTGAGTGAAAATTATGAAATTGCTACATTGCATTAATCCTTTTCTGTATAGTCACCATGCACAGTAACACATTTCTGAAAACGGTATTTCAAAGAGGTGCAACAGTACACCCAAAGGTGGGCACTTTTCTAACTTTTGCCGACCCCCCCCCCCTCATATGACATATTGCTGTAAAGTTATTCATGTTATTCCCCTCCCTCCAATTTGCCCCCTGGGGGCACTTTTCTAAATTTTGCGGACACCCTTTGGTCGTGCCTCCTGGTATACACCCTCTCCTTCCTCTTTGAAATACCACTTGCAGAATTGTGTTAATGTGCACAGTGACTATATAGAAAAGGACTAACTAAATGGAGCAATTTCATAAATTTCACTCAATTATTTCTATTTGAATACAAAACTTATAGTGATATTCCCTCGTATTTTTAATTGTGTTATTAAAGTTTAAAGTTTCTTCAATTGTTTAGATGGCTTTGAGTGGTATATTTTTAAATGCAAAATCTTTATAGTTTTTAGGATGAGGCACAGTTACAACACATTAAAATAGTTTTAACATCCATGTTTTTTAATATTTGTGTGTTTCATCTAAATTGGAATTACTGGAATGGCATTGTGGGTTAGCTCATTTTTTGTATACATCGGCAAAACTTTTCT
Source organism: Maratus speciosus (assembly GCA_963932465.1). NCBI lineage: Eukaryota > Metazoa > Arthropoda > Arachnida > Araneae > Salticidae > Maratus > Maratus speciosus. The sequence continues at coordinate 19,016,649 of OZ010797.1, forward strand.
GGTTTTTTTTTTTTTTTTCTCAGCAGTTTTGAAGGTACCCTGTAAGTATTCTTGTGTTATGTTTATGGACATGATGTGTTTTTTGTTTCCTATTGTGATTTTTATTTTTCACATGATCTGTATAGAACATTTTTTTTAAAGTAGAGAATGTATTGCATATTCTAATTAATGTGAAAAATAAAGAAATCTTTTTTGTCTTTATTTTGTGTGCTTTTATTGTTTTATTTTGGCTCAGACATATGAATGTGTGTGAGTTTTACGAATTGTGAAATTCTTGTTGAGAAAGTAAGCAAAATCAACTTTTCCAGTCTGTAAAAATATCTGACAATGATTGAAAAAATATTTCAGTATTCCAGACTTGCCGGTATTATGCAAAGTGGAAGCTTTGAATGATAAAAATATGGCCTTACATGTTATATGCTTGAAGAATCTAAAAAATATCTTTCTTGAAATGCTTTTAAAAGAAGTTGTAAAAATGTGAAGTTGTAGAAATACAGTAGAAGATCTTTATAACGCAATTCTGTATAATGCAATTATCCCATATAACACACAACTTCTCAGATATAAACAATGATTTTTGCAGTTAAAAAGCTCCTGCATTTTCACATTGTAAAATATTGCTACTCTGTAGATGACTAAATTTGATGCATTAGCTCAACTTTTTCTAATTTAAGTCCTTTTTACTGAAAAAAATGCTGTTATTACAATAAACATTTTTTAAAATGTCTAATATAAGGGATGGTTGTGTCAGTTATATTCGGATCATGTTTATAAAGTAAATTTAACAATGTCTGAGCTATATTATGCAAAAATTCATAATTTGGATAACTCTTGGTAACAAGGAACATAGCATAAGGATAGTGTAATGTATTTTGATATGTTTCAGATATATTTGTCCATATTTACAAGGTGAATTTAATGATGTGATCCATATAACACAAAATTCTGTATAAAGTACAACTTTGTGTTTTCAGATTTGCATTTTAAAGATCTTCTACTGTGTTAAAATGTCAAAAGTTTATAAAAGTCAGTATGCTATTGTAAATCATAATGTAATAGTCCAACATAAAGATAAAAGTCATTTGAAATGTTTTCAGAATATCACTTAATAATTATAAAGGTGATCTATTAAGCCTTTTTCTCAAAAATGTAAGAAAAATATTTATTTTCCATTTCTTTTGTTTTGCATAATTTTTTAACGGAAACCTTTACATCAGGGTGTCTCTGTATGAGAGTAATGACTTAAGCATCAGTTTTCTGCTTAGACAGATGTATTTGTTCATAGTCCAAGAGTCGACAGCACAGAAATGTATGTTATCAAGCACAAGAAAAAAACCTTTATTTTACGGGAGAGTAGAAGTAGGGGAATCTAATAATCCATGTCTGCCGAAAGTGAAGTGGTGCATAAGCCAAAAATTAATACCCCCAGTGGTTGACTCGCAGGTTTATCATTGTGTTTGTCCTGCACCACTTCACTTCCGGCAGACATAAATCATTAGATTCCCCTACTTCTACTCTTCCATAAAATAAAGGTTTTTTTCTTGTGCTTGATAACATAGGTTTTTTGTGCTGTCGGCTCTTGGACTATCACACTATGATAAACATACATTCCAGAATTTTGTGATACTCGCCTGAAAGAGTTTGATTAGTGAGACATGTTAACAAATGATAAATGCTTGGCGATAATAACAATCTTGCCGAGATGCTTGGCGATTTGATTTTGTCCAAAATCTCCTAAACCAAATTTTATGATCCCTATTTCACAACTCTCAAATACAGGCACCATACTTTATTTATGACCAGTGTTAAGTTTTGCTGTTGGTATCAGCACGTTTTAAAATACTACGAGAATAGCTAATAGCCACACCAATATGCTACAATAAAGGATTGGATCCTAGCCTGGATCCAATTCTACAGAATTGTAGGTACTAAGAAGACCAGGTGCCTTAGCATAAGAGTGGCGATATACCCACAAGATTTATTTTTGTATATAAATGAATGATGACTGTAACTGACCACTAATACAGTGAATGATTGCAGAATGAACAAGAGCGCTGCCTGCTGCTTTGACATTTGAACTTCACCACAGTGAAGAATGTTGTGAGACCTATAGTAACAACGACTGTTGCCCCGAATGATCCATACTTTTTACACAGAAACAAATATGACATACAGAACATAACAATTTATTTCTTACATTTTACATATACATCTTCTACTGTATACAAGGGTATTACAAGATACAGATAATCCATATAACGATCACAATTACATCCATGCCTTAACAAGAATTCGAACCCGGACGCTCAGTGTGGCAGCTGCCTCCAATACTGACCACGCCACTGGTCATACCCTGCTCAGATCAGACACTTAAGAGATCGTAGATCGCCGAACTCTCTCACGCTCATATTCACCAACTACTTTGACCCCGGGTTAAACCGAAAACTTTGGTCGAACGCTCAAATGGTATTCACCTTTAGTCCTGATTCGAGATAATGTCTAATCAAATGTTAACGTGAATTTCATTTGAGCGGTCAACTGACATTTACTAGGTTGAGGTAGATGGTGAATACCAGCATGAGTGAGTTTCAACTTGCTTTGGCTAGATAAAGCAACTACCACTCACTCTGATTGGCTATAAATTTCCACTTTAACTGATTGGTTGTTGGGTCGGTTTTATTTTATATGCATGTGCACTCGTACAGTGTTCAGATCTCCGACACAGTAACGTTTACTGAGTTATCTAAAAGTGTTATTACACGAGGCGTCAAAGTTGCCTGTAATTCTGAGCGACTCAGTGTTATCCTATGGCTTTAAGAGAGTCGCTTGGAAAGCAAGCAACTCTTTTGTGTCTGAGCGATTTTGACGCCTGAAACAAAGCGAGAAGCCAGTAACAGCCAGTGAAATGCTAGTAAAATGAAAAAAGTGGTACAGTAGTTCCGGGAAAACTGACGAGTCACAAGCAATTTTTGTCGCTTGAAATTTTACACACGTAATAACACTTTTAGATGAGTTTTGCTATGTGAACAAGCATCTAATTTCGGGTGGGTACTACCTTGAAATTGGCAGTTTAAGATATCTTAAATATCCAATCTGAACAGAGTATTATGCTGCATGCAGTTAAATGAAAGACAACAAATATTAACTTGGTGTTTTCGGCACGCTTCTTATAATTATAAGGAAAGGGCAGCTGATGTCACTGTTGGTCGAATTACTGTGGATAAGCAAGAAAACCTGTCCGTTCTTTGACTCCTACCTGTACTATAGCGCCTAGAATATATAGTGTGGAAATTGGCTATCCCTGTGATATTTAAAAAAGTGCTAAAATATTGTATCGCTTAAATGTGCAGTGATGCTGCTGAAATATACAGATCGCAGCGACATCTGCAGGATATTTTCTACAACTGCAAGATATTGCTAGTCTACACAATGTAATATGAAAATCCTGCAGATGTCGCTGCGATCGACACTTGGGATTTTAGCAGTATCATCGCACATTTAAGGGATACAAATGTTTAGCGTTGTTTGGATCATAGATTAAGGACCAAGATGGGACATTTACGGCAAAATCTGTAATGGCAACAGTACTAGCATCACTATCGAATAGGGGGCATAATTAACAAGCCTCAGAAATTTACCTATGTTGAAGAAATATGTTTACCCTCTATGCTTTGAATATCTATTTTTTTCTAAAATGAAGTAGGTGTCACACGATATTCTATTCATGCTTGCTTTATTTATTTAGCTGCTTTTTTTTTTTTTACCGTACTTGTATTGTTCACTTTTAACTTGCAAAATGATAATTAGACTAATAATATAAAAGAAAACCCCCAGAAAATTCTGTTAAGAATGCAAATATGTAAGTTTATAAGATTAAATTGTAAAAAATCAAATTCAGGTATTGTGTCTATTTATTTTTAACTTTTATATTTATACAGTTCTAAGAATTTGTCGAAAGGAATTTTTCCCTACCTGTAATAATATTATTATTTCTTATATGTCAATATTATAAGTATCATTGAATTGATTGTATGTTATTTACATTAAAAACAATATTTTTATTTTATCTGTAAGGAAGTGAAAATGCATAAATTTTAAAAGATTATTGTAACGATTGTTTAACATTAAACTTCATAAATTAATAAAACATGAGCTATAAAAATTTTCCTACCAAAGGGGAACAATTATGAAATTTTCTGGGACTTGTAGAGTGCAATATTTCGTATATTTTTATATTACACCATTGCTTTTGATATATAGCATTCAAGACGAAATTTTTACCTTGTATTTTGTTGCACTTAAATCGTTCACTCATCATGTAAAAAAAAAAAAGCATATATCCATGCATGAACATAGAATAGATACATAAAATAGAATATCTATTCTATGTTCATGCATCAGTGTAAGATTCTATCAAAAACGTAAACATGCAATATTAAAAAAAGAAAGATCACAATGAGGTAGATACTCAATAATAAGCATCCCATACAACACAAACACTTCCTGAGGGCATACGATAAGCGTCCTATGCAGTATATTGCCTCGTCCGTCGGACGTCCTACAATATCCTATCGTTATCCGGCAGACGTCCAGTGGGGAGTAGAAAAAGACACCTAATCATGTCCTCCGGACGTCATTTTCAGCCATTCATAGGATGACAGTAGGACGCTCATAGGACCAGATAAAATGAATAGAATGGTGCAAACTCTGCTCGTCCGGCATGCAGCATTCATAAGGTGCTCTTCGGATCAGTAGCGGACGCTTTATATAAAAAATAAAATAAACAGGAAGGGAGGGCAATTGCCCTAACCTGTTTTTCCTAAATGAGGCCTCAGATTTCTATTAATTTTATCTTAAACTGAGCAGCGGAAAACATTGAAAGATTTCTATTAAAAAATAGTGGTAGTCTGGACAATTGTTGTCCAAACTACCACTATTTTTTACCCAACTAAAAATAAGGGTTATGTGTTTCACTTATCTGTGTATGTGGATTTCTTTATACCCTCGAAACATCCCAACGACTAGATGGATTTTAATGAATGAGGTCTGTATCAATTCGTCTTAACGGCCGATGGTTATAGGCTAGGTTTTGTTTTTATAAATTCAAAATGGCGGTAGTGATGAAAAATTTTTTTTACTCACCTATTGAGTGGCATATCATTGGATAAGTCTTTCAAAATGAAGACTATGTTTCATTGACTATTTTACAGTCAGGAGCTCCGTTAAAATGTTATACAACCTGGAAGTTGTGTATGCATTGTGGATCTCTAGCTTTACTGCAATTCTAACCATCATAGACATCTATAGACCTAATCAAAACAGTGTTTAGAGATAGGAACTAACAATTAAACACAACTTAAAAGTCATCAATACAAGTAAATTAAAAAAAATAGATAAGTAATATAAACAAGTAATATAAAAAAAATATTTTAAGTCAGTTCCTACTTAGGTCAATAAGAGAATTTTTTTTTCTCCCATTCTTCTTTCCTGTTGAGTGGGGCTTAAAATGCCTTGATCAAGAAGAGGGCTCTCTTGATTATTGAAAATTAATTAATTTAATTTAATTAATGAATTAATATTTGAAAAAAACTGGATTAACATCAAGTGTCAGCCACTACAAGTTTTAAAAAATGTATTTGAGCTTGATTCGATCAATAATAAGTATTTTATTAACGATTGAAAATTTGAACAAGATATACTATATAGCGAGAATGTGAGGTAATAGTAGGAATTGAAAAAAAAAATAGTTTCGCATTGATGATAATTAATTAGTTCACTTTTTATGCAGTCGGGTTTTTTGATTTTTGAAATTTAATATTTTTATTAATAGAAATGTAAAAGTGTACACCACTGTGCAAGATAAAATTAATAAAAATCAAAAGCATCATTTACAAAGGACAGGTGGGGCAATTGCACCCCCCCCCCCTCATTTTTGATGTTTAAAGTCTTGTATATTATTTAAAAAAATATTTTATTCGATTTTTTTGTATGATTATTTTTCCTGTGGTTTTTCACAAATATAGGAATCCTTCCATATGAATGAATTCTACTAAAAATATTTAAAAATAAGCATGAAAAATGAATATGAAGAAAATACTAGTTCATTTCAAGTGAAAAATTATATATTATTTCTGTTATCAACATCTCTTTTTTTCAACTAATAAGTAGCACACGATGAATGGGGTATCATTGGATAGGATTCTTTGCCCATATCTAATATAACATACTGAATTTTCTTTATACTTTTAGATTAATTTCATCATACACATTTTTTCTGATTTCAACACCCCTTTTTTTAGGTAAATACACAAAGTTGAATTGGATTTTATACGAAAAGCTTTTGACATAGTACACACCCATTAGTACAATTTGTTTGGTTTAAAAAAAATTGCAATTATAAATTTAGGGAAAATGTACTTACCGTAATTTCCGGCCTATAATCCGCACCGGAGTATAATCCGCAGTCGCAATTTTTAGCCCTTATAAAAAGATTTCAGCAGATAATCCGCATCGGCGTATAATCCGCGGATTATACGCCGCACTATACGGGGATTACTCATTTTTTTTCAACATTCGAAAGTACCACTAATAAACGACCTCCCTATTTATTTAGTTGCTCTATTTAAATGATAATTGTATTAAAATAATTGAAAAAAATAACAATAAAATAATTACAAGTTAAAAAAATACAAAAAAATTTTCCATTGAATCTTATATCTAAAACGTAGAATGTCTTGTGATCGATTTGGCTGTAGATTTATGATAATAATCGACACCTATATCGATTTGACTATAGATTTATGCTTGATTTGATTTTTATGGTATGGTTCAAAACAGCTGAAACTAATGACTAAACCTTCTTATCTTTCCAAACAATGACTCTTGTAATAGGCATACACGAGGGAATACATGTATATATTGACTCAAACAAAATCTAAATCATTTCAGAATAATCGAGCTTCAATGGATATTTGTAATCGAATCATCGAATGTTAGTTGTTTTCGTTGGATATGATTGATGTGGTATATTAGTATATTATACTATTTTTAATTTTATATTTTTTAATCCCCAATAGCATGTTAGTATCTAAAATAATGGTTTTATGTTATTACATATATTGTGTCGGATTAAATTCTTAATGAATATGTAATCTAAAAGATTATTAACACCATGTTAACAAGTTATTTTGAAAAGTATTTCACAAAAATTGACCCATTGAAGCAAACAAAAAACAACTGATTTTAAAAATAATAACGTTTATTTTTTACTGTGATTGCATATCGTAACACTCAGCGCGTTACAGTTTAAAAAGCTTTTTCATATTTGACAATAGATTTATGCTAATTCCGATACCTATACCGATTTTGGACCTACATTTATGCTAATTCCGATACCTATATCGATTTGGCTATATATTTATGCTAAAAATTGGTACCTATTTCGATTTAACTATAGATTTATACTAATTGCGATACCTATATCGATTTGGCCCTATGTTTATCCTAATTCCGATACCTATATCGATTTGGCTATAGGTTTATGCTAATAATCAATACCTATATCGAGATCACCTTCGCTTTTTAAATAACGTTCAGTTTAAATTCTGTAGTTTTAAATAACACGTTTTCTCTTAGACATTATTATAACTTTCAACGTTATAACAATACAATATTTCATAAATGATTGAGATTGAAATTTTTGAAAGAGATGAGTTGAGAAACACTTTGTTCATCATCGAAACATTTTGCCAAAAGGCTAAAAAAATAACATAAAAATCGGAAGTCACTCCCACTAGCATGCACGTCATATGTGAACCAATCAGGAGCAACTCCGCGAACAGTCGACAGTAGACAATCGTGCGGTAGAATCTGGATGTGTGACGTGAACTTCTGCTTAAAAAAAATTTCAACAGATAATCCGCACCGGTTGATAATCCGCACTTAAAATTTTTGAGGTTTTTTAACAGATAATCCGCGGATTATAGGCCGGAAATTACGGTAATTTACAGTAAAGATTACAGTGCGAAAGCCTTGCAAGGGTCTATTGGTCTAGACTTAATGTACTTTTCTAACAAATGAATTTTACTCCTTCTAAGCAAAATCTGCATTAAAATTTGTGATGAAAAAGAAATCGAATTGAAATATTTTAAGAATAACAAATTTTATCGGTAATAGCTGAATGCATAAAAAATTCATCATTTTATTAGAACAGTTTAAAAAAATAGTTAAATATTGTTATTGGTGTTGAATTTAGACCCCTCTGGGAGGGATTTCTGTGGCTCCAGGCAGGGGGGGGGGAGTATTTTAGAGATCTGGTGGGCAATTTGCACTTTTTTTCATTAAAAGGGATAAATCTCAAACCTTCTATAAGGGGAAGAGGAGATTCCCTCCTGGGCCACCCTCTGAATTCAACACCGATTGTTATATATGTATTAAATAAATTTAATTTCATTCTTTTGATATTCCTCATACTTTTCCAAAGTCATTTTAATTCATAAATACATCAAATTTGCAGTTTTTATTTAATATAGACAAAAATAAAGTGAAATAGCACTTCCTATATTTCTAAAAAAATAAATAAATAAAAGGGTAAAATCTTTGTTTTTTAACACTGTCAAATTTTTGATTTTAATCAGAGTTTTGGGATACTACAGCCTTTGGAAAAGGCCATCATCGAAAACATTGGTTACAACTTAATACTGTTACTACTTAAAAGAAAAAAAATTTCGTATTAAAATAATGTCTGCAAATTTCATGCATGTACGTGTATTTAGACAACCATAATTTAAGACATGTCTCATTTGAGAGAATTGAAAAATGTAGTAAACTTGTTTAAAAATTTCACGTATTTAGTTTCAAAATTGAAATTGTGGATGTGCAAGAAGTTTTCATTTAAAATAAAAAATTTGAGTATGCGCTAAATAAAATTCTAACAAAAAAATTCTCAAAATTTTTATCGATTCTTTTGCAGTACCAATTTTCTCATACTTTTTCTTTTTTTCATGATTTATAAAAACAGATAAAGAACATTACCTACTACCTGGCGAAGAAATAATGAAAACTCAGAATGGAAATACTTCATTCTCAAGTAACAAATATGTTTTGTATCTGTTATATTTTATTTTCTGAGCTAATTACATTTCTTTAAATTAAAATTCAAAAGAAATACATTTTTTAAAAGTATGTAAGCATTTAGCTCAATATTTACTGTTAATAATATATTAATAAGTTCCTTTAATAATCGATTATATATATTACATTTACCTTAAACAAACCAAAATTTTTAGAATTTAATTTTTAACAAATCGAAGGAAAATAATGATAAAATTTTATGATGTCACATCTTAAATGTGAAAGCAATTAAATAGGCATTATTTTCAAGTGCAATAAAAACTTGTATTTTTAGGTAGGGTAGAATAAGGTATATTTTCTCTTCCCTTTAGCTTCAAGTGAAAACACACAAGATCATAAAAGTTTCTTATTATTTATACCATTAGATTCTATTATATCTAAAACTTCTTATCTGATAACTTGTTCAGTCAAGTTTTGGTTTTAATGAAATAATAAATACATTCAATCTAGTTGTTCGACGTATGAGATCCATTGAGTTCCTTAATTATTTTTTATAGTAAATAAATGAAAAGCTTGACATTAAGCACATAAAAAATATCTATTTACATCTTCTATTCCAGTATGGATGTAATATTTTAAAATAATTATACAATTATTTTACTCGCTGCTTTAGAATGCATGAATTTCAAGTTTTAAACAATTCAAATGCTGAAGTGCATACATTTTAAATCACTGTTAAGAAAGAAAAAAAAAATACTGTAAAATAACAACACCAACAAATACATTTAATGCACTATAATTTACATTTATAGATTTTTTTTTTTTTTACATAACGTTTACATTCTTATACATGTTGTAACTATGCCTTTAATACTCTTTCAATGTGTGCCTTTGATATAAGTTTCTTTCTCAACAGCATCTGAAATAAATAATTTTCAAAACATTAAAATTCAGAGTAAAATATCATTATGGCTAGAACAGTTAAACAAAATTTTGTGTAATAGAAAATAAGAGAATTTTTAATTTCTAACTTGGTATTAGTACTACTTTTATGTTAGTATATTAGGTGATAAATTGACAAAAATTCCTCTTATAGCCCTACTTTGTGTTGAATTCATTTAATTTTAAATATAAACCCTTCACTTATTTCATTTAAAATACATAATTTTCATTAAATTACATGCATGCCTTTCACTAATATCAATTAAAATGCAGAAAAATTAAAAAAATTCTCATACTGTCATTTTATAGAAGTTTTATAAAAACAAAAGTTTGCAAAGAAGTCCACAAAGCAAGATATTTAATTTCATGATAAAAGTATCATTTCTAACTTCCATACGCAAAAAATAAAAGCTGTCGCTGACAAGAGAAAAAATGCAGTTGGCAAGATTTACACCAGGAAGCATAAAAGTTCCCAATATTTTTACTTAAATTAAAAAAAAAAAAAAAAAAAAAAAAAAAAAAGCATAAAAAATTACTTGAGAATTAACATATGTAAGAAAATTTGAATTGCTTCGACATATTTAAGGTTCTTCACATAATCAAATTTATTATGCTTCATTAAGGCTCCCAGTTGACGTGCATTTTTTATCACCACCCCCCCCCCCCTTGATTGGAACTTTTATCTTTAACAGTTTATTTGTAAGTTGCGTCGTCATGATCATAATTAAAATTAATTTTAAAAATATAAAATTTTAAAAACTTTTTAAATCTCAACAAAATGATTTTCACTTTACATGAATGTAAAAAAGAAGAAAATGCCAGCTTTTAAAAGTTTAGCCTTTCAGTCTCAGAATTTTAAGAATAGCTTTTCCAACTTAATTTAACACCAATGTTTGCAATATATCATGTCTCTGTTGAAATTATTTTTCAGTTGCATTTGACTAATTTCCAGAACTAGTTAAAAAAATATATATACAAAAAGTTTCAATTAATATCCCTGCAGTTTAAAAACAAATTTGGATTGTGTTATAGATCCCATCTACATGGTATTGTTTTTGAAGTATATAAATGATGCAATTTTAAAGGAACAAATTATTGTGGTTTTGGCATTATTATAAATATTATTTTTAAATCTTTCATTCTACAAAAATTGGTTAGCAAATTAACCCCCCCCCCCCCCTACCAGGCTTGCAAAAGACGCTTTAGTATGATGTCAGTATTAACATTTTGGTTAGAAACTGACTTCAAACTTCATTTGCTCTGTTTCATTTTTTCTTAAATATAAATCATAGAAAATATTACCACCACATATAATATTTAAACACTTAGCTGTTAGATATAACTATAATATAGTACAAGCAAAATAGAAAATACAAGATAGCAACTCATTGGCACACCCACAGGGGGAGCTAAGGGTGGCTGAAGCCCCTCCCAGACTAGACTAGTTATTAATTTTTTTTTAATAATGAAAGAATATTATTATTTTTTTTAATAGGTCCTTAAAAAATCGGAATTTTTGAAAAATATATTAATTTTGTCACACAATTTTTTTCCCCTTTTATAAATTTTATTATGAAATTCGAAATATTAACATGTTTAAAATTTACTTAATTAAAAATTTAAGACCCCATGCAACGTCTTGTTCTCTTTAACCTTCATAGTATTTTGATAATTTAATAATAAAACTTTAAATATTTTAACTGTAAACATACTTTAAAATTATCCAAATACAGAAACACACCGACAATTTGCAAAAACTAAGATATATTTTAGTACATTATTTCATTATTTAACATGTTAAAAGCATTCATAACTATCCCCACCAAAACTTTCCAGAGCTTCCCCTGGCTGGTTATGATTCTGTTCAAGTCAGCAGAAAAAAGTCAGGACCTGATAGGGCACGTCCCATTAAATCAAATGAAAGAAAGACAGAACTCGGCAGCAGGCCGGGCCAGATCTGGGCATGTATAGGCCTATAAAATCTGCTAGCCCCCTCCAAAGGGCAATCTTGGATGTGCTGCTGTAGCAACTGTTTGTTTGGAGTCTGTTTCTAACCAAAATGACACCACAATTGAACGCATAATTTTCATTTACCATGTATTTAGTTTTGATATAACTGTCAAGTCTAACACCCTCCCCCCACCCCCAAAAAAATATAAATAAATAAATAAATAAAAAATAAAATAAAATTACATTTTACTTTAAGTTTTAGATTCTCAATATACATGTTAATAAATAATAATTAAATTTCTCGATATATTTATTAATGAAAATTATAAAACAGATGGATTTGCACTTACTTATAAAAGTTGTTTTTGACTAAATTTGTTGCAAAAAATTGTTTATATTTTCTTTGTAAAGTTTAATTTAATATATATATATATACAGTTGAACTAAAAATAGTTAAATATTTTTTTATGATTATCATTTGATTACATTAAAATTGCAGTTATGTCAGTTAAAACACTATTCAAATTTTATATTAAATTTTCAACCTTACCATTTCTATTAATTGGAATTGGCATTATTGTAATAATTTTGTGCATGCATTTCCATTTTTAAGAAGAGAAGTTGCATTTATCTCTATGACAGAAAAGTTCCATTTAATGATATTAGAACTTGCATTTCATTATTTTTGCTTAGCCACTTTAAAGAGTACCATTAATGAATATCAATTATAATTTTGCTACAGAAAAGTATAATTAAAGAATATATAACAGGGAGATACAAATATGCATAGACTTGATATGAATTTTTGTTGTTATGATCCCTTATTCAAAAATACTTAAAAACTTACCAATTTTGAAATTTAATTTCTTGAAAATTTTATGTAGAACTGAACTTTGACTGCTGGATGTTTGCAGTATCTTTTTAACCTTCATTTATCCATGCTGGTACTTTTTCGATCCTACAATTTGTGCCTACAAAAAATAAATAAAATAACTGAACATACAAAAGTCAAATCAATTCAAAATAAAATTCAATATATAAATGATCACATGTGGCATTAGGGAGCTTTTGTTATCGTCACATTTGACATAAGCAAATTCAAAGAAATTAAGGTACTTCTCCATTATCCCATCGCAGGGTTCCTTCATTTAAATCACCTTAATTTTAATCGTGATTAAAATCATGATTTAAATCAATTAATTTTTTTTAATTATTGATTTAAATCAGATTTTTAAAAAGTGTGTTTAAATAAATTCAAGAATCAAGATGTAAACAAACATATTAATGTTTTTAAATATATTTAGTTTTATATAATACAGATAATGAATAAGTTTTTAGAAAGATAAGTCTTTTAAGCTTTATAAGATTAAAATCTTTGTCATGTAAAAGACAATGTAATAGAAAAAATGGTTTCAAATTTCATTTGAATCAAATTGTAAAATAAACTAGCAACAGTAAGGAAATCTAAGTAGGAATATATTAAATATAGGAATATTTACTTGTCTATTACTTTATATAGTATTTAGAAAAACTTCTGCAAGTTTAAGTAAAATAAAATTACATGACTTTGCTTGTTACAAACAAGCATTGAGACTAACACATTAATTATCCCATCTTTTGCATTATGCAGGGGAGAAATTAATAAGCTGTGAGAAAATAATCAGCATTATTGTTTGCTAAAGAGAAATTCTCTACTTTGGTGATACCTATTATATTAAAATTTGAAGTAAAATCTGAACCATTCAATGAATTTTCGTGTCTGTGTCTATAATTTTATAAATTAAAAGTCGTAAAATAATGCGAGGTTTTTAAAAAAAATCAAAAACTCTACCTATCGACAACTTTTCATAAAAAAAAATAATAATGAAAACTATTGTATCTTAAACTGTATGTAATGCCTAATAAACAAATGGAAGAATAAAGCCATTGGAATCCACCCCCCCCCTCCCCGCAAAAAAGAAACAAATAACAAATTTGGAAAAGCCCCACTTATTAAAGTGTCAGCTATCAATAACTTTAAACAAATCTAATTAATAATATATTAATGAAAACAGAAAAAGAAATCTTGAATATTTACTTGACACTTTTCATGAAAAAAAACTATTGTATCGTAACAAACTTCAATTTAAAAATTTGTAATACACAGTAAAGAAATGGGAGAAGCTATTAACCCCCCCCCCCCCCGCCCTTGTTGACATTATTTTTCTTAATTACCTCTATCGGCTGGTGAATGTTTGTAATGGTCAGTTGAAAGTGATCTATTGTAGGTAACTATAACTATGAATCATAAAAATTTTCAAGCTTTTTCTCTTTTAATATCATAATGCCACCATTTAAAAGCTTTATTCTTATGTTAATTAATGAAATAATTAGTAAATTAATAAAACACCATTAAAAATACAGAAAAGGGTCTCATTAAAAATCCCCTGATGACAAACACATCACATATAATATTATGGATTAAAATAACATCTGACATCAAGTGAACATCGTGCATCAATCGATGCTACAATCGTGCATCTTTGGTGTTTAATTCTATTTTGGTCAAAGTTATTTTTATTGAAAGTGGTCGACAAGATAATGGAGAAGTACCAAAAAAGCTACCACCAAACTATAAAATAGAATGCTAAAATTACACGATCGTGGCCTCATATTTACTTGATGTCGGATGTGTTTATATTTGTTTTTAATGATGTTTTACTGATTTATTAGATATTTTGTTGATTAACCCCTTAACAGTGACATTTGTTTTCTTACAAAAAAATTAAAAATGGGGCTGGACACCACTTTTTCCATACTAAAATATTTACCTTACTTAACCCCTTAATTCTCGCTCCCGTCATATTCTCGGACTGTGTCTTTTACTCAAATTGTTTGATTCCCACCATTTTTATAAAATAATGAAATTGGCTATATTTTAGTGTCGTTTTTCCTGCCATTAAATAAGGTGAATATTCTTTTTCATAAAAGTGGTGCCAATAAGCAATTTGAATTTTTCAACCATAATTTAATTCGAGCGTTAAGGGGTTAATCGAAAAATATCTGACAATCAATAAAGATAAATTTACAGGTACAAATTAGTGGTATCAAAATGTTTTTAATAACGAAGCAAGCAAAGTGTTCTTGCCCGAATCCAGTTCGGGCCACTCTGTTAAGGGGTTAAAAGAACAATTACGTTCTTCAACAGCCACAAAATGATATTAAAAGAGGCAGGGGCGCGCCAGCACTATCCAGCGCCTGTGTGCAGAACTTTAGTTGGCGCCTGAAATTTGACTTGGCAATTTAAGGTCCTCTCCCCCACCAATAAAAAGTCTTCGCGATGGCCCTGGGTGCAAGGGTGCAAATTTTCTCAAGATATCGCTTCCCATTAAGAGATAAGGTGTGTTCCACCGAAATAAAGCCACCGTGATTACGTGCTGTAATTGCACACGAAACAAACCAATAAGAACGAAACAAATATATTAAGAAAGTCTATATACAAATACATATTTACAAGGAGTAACTTACTCCCTGCATTAACTGGACAAGAAAAAAAAATAATTTGTCAAAAAAGAGGGGAGAAAGGTGTCCCGCCGAAATATAGCTACTACTGTTAATAGACAATATATCCGCCATGGTTATATATGACTTGGAATGTACGATGTGGCATACCATTTACCACTCCTTGAAGGACAATAGCATCGATGTTCTCCCATGCTTCAATGATGACGACATTGAATTTTGCCACAGACTGAAACTGTCTGCCATTGGCATATACAGCCCTACTGAGATTATCTCACACATTTTCTTGGGGATTGAGATCAGGGAAAAAGGGCAGGTCATTCCATGACATGCACCCGATTATCCAAAAACCATTCCCAGGACGATTTTGTAGCGTGAATGGAGGTTTTTCCTGCTGGAAAATCCAACTTAGTCTACCAATTCTGTTTTAAAATGGCAGTAAATAGTTTTCTAGCATTTCTTGGTAATTGGTAGCCTTTATGCGTCCTGAGAGAACAGCCAGGTTATGTTTATCTCCATAGCCGAAGCCTTCCCACACCATTAATGAACCTCCGCCTTGCTGTCTTTTGAAGAAAATTTCCTCATGTCATACCAATAGAAAACAAGGCCGTCTGGCTCATCCAGATTAATTTTTTTCTCATCTGGGACTATAACGCAGTGTCACTGGCCCTTCCAGGTTTGATTATATTTGACCTAGTGGATTCTCCTTTGCATATGTATAGCTTTCAACATGTACTGCTGTTTTCGTTTCTTATATCGCAAGTTGCTTGTACGTTTTTCAATTCGTGACAGGGTTGATTTTGTCACAGGGATGTTATCCTCTTTGGCCAACGATTTTAGGGAAATACCACCTCCTGAAAGACGATGTAAAACTGCTCTTGCTTGCCTGGAAGTCATTTTTCTGCAGTTACACCTCCATTTTTTATACCCGTACACATTGCCCTGATTTATAAAATTGTCTATTACGGTTTTAGATCGTTTGATTTGTTTAGATATTGGTCTGTGTGAAAGACCTTGTTCTTTAAAAGCTGTTATTTGTCCTTTCTCGAACTTTGATAGCTGGATTTTCATTCCCATTGCAATACAGCAGGAGAAATAGAAAGTACAACCTTCTAAAGTCCGCACAAAGTTCGACTGGCACAGAACACGTACTTGACAGCTTCCTGACGTTATAAATATGTTGATCGCAGCAGCTCGAATGTCGGTAGTTACGAATAAATACTAATATTGGCAGTGGCTTTATTTCGGCGGGACACTTTTCCCCCTCTTTTTTTACACATTCACCTTTTTCTCCTGCGCAGGTGGGGCAGGAAGTGAGTTACTCCTTGTAAATATGCATTTCTATACAGAGTTTCTTAATATATTTGTTTCAATCTTATTTGTTTATTTCGTACCCAGTTACAGCACACAATTACGGTGGCTTTATTTCGTTGGGACACACCTTATGTGCTTTGGATATCATTTCGTGTTTTAGAAAAGTGAGGGGATGGTGCGCATTTTATATAATTCATATTTTACCAAGAATTTTTGGTCAGAACAAAAAGACTAACAAATTCGAGGTTTGCTTGAAAAATCAGACGAGAGCATGGATAGCACTCTTGGTGCACGCTACCGAAGGCAGCGGGGCCCTCAACTCGAGCTTCCTTCGGATGGATTTTACATATTCGAGGTTGTACCCTTCTGAAGACAGTGCTGCTAACAATAGTTCATTTGGAAAGATTTCCGTTTAAGTCGAAAACAAGTCGGACAGTGCGTTACGCGTCCGACGTATGCTGCTGAAGACACTGCCCCCCCCCCCCCTTGTCCCCATCATTTCTAGGTTCCATTGGAAAAAATGTAAAATTATTCAACATTTCATTTTAGGCATATTTAAGGTTATTATCATTGGCCCGAGCAATGCCGGCCAGGTCGGTTAGTAGGGCATAAAGTGCACGGGAATTTAAAATTATTTTTTCATAAATCTATATTTTTACCCGATATTTACTTTTACCTGATATTTTTGCCATGAAGGGTTATGTGTTTAACGCACATCTGGGCATGTATGTGGGTATGTGGATTTCTTTATGCCCTCGAAACATCCCAACGGCTGGATGGAGTTTAATGAATGAGGTCTCTATCGATTCGTCTTAACCGTCCGATGGTTATAGGCTAGCTTTTGTTTTCACAAATTCAAAATGGCGGTAGAGACGAAAAAAAATTTACGCACCATATTGAGTGGTACGTCATTGAATAGGTCTTTGAAAATGAAGATGATGTTTCCTAGACTATTTTAAAGTCAGAAGCTCCGTTTATATTACACAACGATCTCTAGCTTAACTTTAATTCTAACCTTCATAGACATTCATAGACCTCATCAAAACAGTGTTTATAGATAGGAACTAACAATTAAACACAACTTAAAAGTCATCAATACAAGTAAATAAAACAAACAGGTAAGTAATATAAACTAAAAATTCGTCAATAAAAAATTAAATTAAAAAAATCAAAAAATCCGACTGTGTAAAAAGCGAACTAAAAAGAAGGAAACAAGATGGCGTAGGAAAATAGTAGAGCATGTAATGGAAATCCTTTTTTTACTTAAATAATTGCAGTCGGAGGCAAACATGTAGGTAGAAGGAGCCGCAGTACATACCTAAACATGAATCTGATGCCTCGGACTGCAATTACTTAAGTAAAAAAAAAAAAGGATTTCCATTACACACTCTACTATTTTCATACGTCATCTTGTTTCCCTCTTTTTAGTTCGCTTTTTACGCAGTCGTGTTTTTTTATTTTTTTTAAATTTAATTTTTTATTCCGTTCATATGAGAGTCATCATTGTAACTCCTAACTTATATATGTCTAAATTGAACTTTTTTTGCTATTCCAGTCTCTGTAGCGTCTAAGGTTATATGTAATGCTAATAAGTGCTGATATTACAATACTTTCAATTTTATGTTCTGAATTGAAATGAATAAATCTTACAATCATCACAGTTAGTTATCCAGTTTGTGATTAAGCACGAGCGTACAGGGGTTGCAGGGAAATGTCGTTCCTCTCAATCTTTGAAAAAGTAAGAAATTTTGGACTTTTGCGGCCAAATTTAGACTATTTTCACCATACCCTCTCCCTTAACAATTTTTTTTTTCCGCCATGATGTTATAGGTCCAGAGTACAAGATAGTATAGATAAAAAGTATTTGTTCTGCTCTGAGGTCTGTGGTCCGAAAAAACACACAATTTTTGTCCAATACTTACTAGTTTCTACAGAAGTGATCATTGGTAGAAGCTCTAAAAAAAGACATTGCTTCGTCTGCCTAAAGTAAAGACTTTACTCTATGAACACGAAAATCACAATGTTAAACCTACGGCACGGAATGCAAAAACCTTCGCAAACGGCTGAGATTTTATTTTTACCAATTAAATTTTGTCCCATAGCTGAGGCCAGTTTCTCCAATTTACAGTAGAACCGCTTTTATCCGAAACTCTTTTAACCGAAACTCCCGGTTAACCGAAATTTATTTTTAAAGCTTTTTTTTTTTTTTCTTTTCTATCACATTCCTTGTGTGCAAAATCCATTTTGAAAGCTTTTTCTTTTAACTATCATATTCCTTGTGTGCAAGCGACCCTTTCCAAACTACGAGTACATATAAATATTTTCAACCCCCTTTCTTAGAGTCCCTTTGAATTTAACTTGCTCCCGTAACCTGCGGAGTGGAACGAAGAAAACGAACAAATTAGCAATTCTAAAGCTTTTGAAAATTTTGCAAAAGGTTTGGCATGGCTGGAGCAGCAGAAAGACTGTGACACTGGAGAGTTAATAATTTTAAAAAACTCCCTGCAAAACAAAGGCAATCGAAACTGCGACAAACAAAATATTTTTTCAAACCCTTGTGATATATGTAAAAGGTGCTTAATTTCAAAATTAAAATTCAGGTAATTTATTCTTGTTTCTATTTTGCTATTGCTTTATTTTTTTTAAGCACTTGTTACCATAATAAGAAATATTGCATATATTTCTCTTTAATCTTAAAATTGAAGTATTCTCGATTATCCGAAAATTTCGATTTTCCGAAAGATGCTCTGTCCTAATTACTTCGGATAATCGAGGTTCTACTGTATTTTAAAATTAAAAATCCATTTTAAAGGATGTTTTCTTCAAAATTAATAATAATGGGATTCTTTTAATTGTTACCAGTGACCGTTATTTAGTGTTACTCATTTAATGTTATTAATTTGTTATTTAGTGATTATGGTTTCTGGCCCCTTCACCTACAAAACATTTGAGATAGCTTGTCCCTCTGAAAAATCTAATTCTAAATGTACTATGATTTAAATTATTTATGTAAATTATTTTTATATAGAGTTACCGAGTCATAAGGGAACTTATGGGTATGAGGCTATCATCGTTGAGATGTGATGCATATGTCTACCACTATTGATGGCTTGATTACTGCAGGGGAGAAACTTTTACCAGTGTTTCCGAATAGTAATTTTCATCTTATTTATGACAGAAATTCTGCAGTTAGGCGACGACTGCTATTAAAAAAAAAAGAAAGAAAGAAACAGGTGTAATTTAGCTCCTGTGGTAATAAAATTGTACTACGCTTGGCTTAACCACAACTGCAGTGAGGTAATAGAGTTGCGTGTTTTCATCCTTGTGAATTACGGCGCTTTTCATTGTTTACAGCTACATGAGGTTCCACTCTGTTTCTTGAAAGGTTGGACAGGTCTATGTTTTAATCACTTATTAGGAGACTCAGAAGTAAAATAAAAGTAAATAAATTTTAAAAAAGGAATTGAATATTTATAAGTAAGTTTATCGCAGGTAAATCTACAAAACATAATTCAGATGTCAAGAAAATATAACACATTTTAGTAAATTTAAGGATTTTTTTTCTTTAAGTATTTGCTCCTCAACTGAAATATTTGGCGCTTTTACTACTTGGGCGCCTGTGTGCGCCGCACACTTTACACACTGGGTCGGCGCGCCCCTGAAAAGAGGAAAAAGTATTGAGCAAATTTTATGATGCATAGTTCCATATAATAGATCTGTTTCAATTAATATCACTTAAGCATTCACCAGCCGAGAGAGATAGTTCAGGTTGGTTGATTTTTGACGGCCAATTATCTACTCTAGGGATATAGGCCCGGGGGGGTGCCCTTCGTAAGGGTCTTTCTGAGGGAGCCTAACCCGTATTAACGCTTGGAAATCCAAGGTTCGAAGAAAACCACGAAAACTCCGAATGATTAGGCCGACGGGCGCGATTGGGATCGAACCCAGCACCTCCCGTCTACCAGCTTCGACAGCAGAACCTCTCGGCCACTGGTGGGGCGAGAGATAGTTCAGAAAAATTATGTAATAAATATCCAATATTTTTATTTCGGTTTTCAGTAATAGTAGATAGCATAAAATGTATTGTTTAAAATTGATAGTTAGCAATTTTGTAAGCAGAAATTTCCTCATTTTTTTTCTTTATGCCAATGGTAAAATTCTTTCTTTTTGTTTATTAGTTGTTGAAATTTTTTGACAATATTTTTTTTTTTTTATGAAAAGTGATTGACAGGATAACGGAGAAGTACTGAAATTAATAATGAGTTTAGTCATCCAGTTAAAATTATTACAAAAGTACCAATAATAATTACAAAATAAAAATGAAAAACTGTATTATTTACTTTTAGTTTTAAGATCATGTACACTAGCAGAACTAACAAAATATATGGGATTGAGCAAGAAATTGAAAAAATTCTGCTATTAGACCAAGTTTTTACTATAGACAGAAAATAAATAGAGGGAAGAATACTTTAAATAAAATAAATAAAACAACGTGAATACATGATTCAAAAACATTTATTACTAAACAGATGAAAATATTTCCACCTATATGATGTGTCAACTTGCGATATACAGTTTCTTATATTTTGAACTATTCTTTCAAGAGAAATTGCATTAACATGCTTAGCAGCGATTGTAAAAAAAAAAAAAAAAAAAAAAAAAAAAAAAAATGGGATTTTTATGTATGGTAAATAAAGAAACATTAACTTTATATGATTTGATGGATTTAAAATTAAAAAAATACGATTCGTTTTCCTATTATTTTGATAATTTATATAGTATTGATACTTAAAGAATAACTTTTAAAAAATGATAATCTCTCGTAACTGTTGCTTACCAGTAAAATAAATCTTCTAAATTAATCATAAATCCTCCTCAAAATTAAAATATTTTCTTACACCTCTTCCATATTACTTCATAAATATTTTTAAATCTTTAAACTTTCGTTTAAAATATATTTGGTTCTGTTTTTCTTTGTAGCCCTTTAACAGTGTTCTAGTTGGAGGAAAAAAAGTCCTTCCGGCCAGTGCCGGGAGGAAGAGGTAGCTTTCATAATCCTTATTTAAAAAAAGCCAAATTATATCATTCAAACACACGAAGCTCAATTTAGTGGAAACCGAATATAGGAGATTCAATACTAATTTTTATCAATATAATGAATGAGAATTTCGCGAAATTAGTCAGCTTTATCCAAGCTGCTTTTCTTTAAAGTAACATACATTTGGCTGCCAAATTCGGCAATTTCTTAAAGTGCCTGTCATTTTAAGACAACATGGTGGATGAGGCTAAGCAGTGAACTTGGTCGAGACCTTAGTAATTGCTATGCACATGCTCACTCACATCGGAATCGGTTAATATATAGGAGTGCTGTCGCATGCAAAAAATCAGATTTTTCAAAATGTCACCCAATATAGAAATTGAAACTGCTATATCTGAGCCATTTTTTAAGGTAAAGACAAACAAAAAATGCTCCTGAATCCTTATATCAAGGTCAAATACTTAAGAAAGAAACCTTTTTCAATTTCTATTTTTTTTGCACCTCACTTTAAATATATATATATTTTTTAATTTAATGGTCGCCATTTTGAAACAAGATGGCTGATGAATCTGGCCAGCGAACTTTGTCGAGGTGTTGATGTATACTATCCACATGCCTTCTTACATTGAAATAGGCAAATACGTGTGTTATTGCGTGACAAATAAAAGATCGTTTCAAAATGTTAGCCATGCTAGAAATTCAAAGTGCTATAAATCAACCATTTTTTAAGATATAAACAAAAGAACAAATTTTCAGAAACAAAAACTGCTCCGGAATTTTTGTATCAAAGCCAAACACATAAAAAAAACTTTTTTCATTTTCCAATTGTTTAATACCTCATTTTGAATTTTAAATTTAATTTTTTTTAAATGGCAACCCTTTTGAAACAAGATGGCGAATGAAGCTGGCCAACGAACTCGGTCGAGACATTGGTATGTACTATGTACAGACCAAGTTACATCCAAATAGGTTCATAATTACGCCTGTTATCGCGTGACAAAAATCAGGTCGTTTTAAAATGTCAGCCACAAGAGAAATTCAAAATGCTATTACTCAGCCATTTTTTTTAGATATAGACGAAAGAAAAACTGTTCCGGAATCTTTGTATTAAGGTCAAACACATACAAAAAAAATCTTTTTCACTTTCCAATTTTTTGGTATCTCATTTAAATTTTTAAATTTTTTTAAATGGCCGCCATTTTGAAACAAGATGGCGGATGAAGCCGGCCAACGAACTCGGTCGAGATATTTGTATGTACTATGTACACACCAAGGTACATCCAAGTCCGTTCATAAATACGCCTGTTATTACGTGAGAAAAATCGGGACGTTTCAAAATGTCAGCCACGCTAGAAATTCAAAATGCTATAACTCAGCCATTTCTTAAGATATAGACGAAACAAAAACTGCTCCCGAATCTTTTTATCAAGGTCAAACACATAAGAAGAAAATATTTTTTCAATTTTTAATTTTTTGGTACCGCATTCAAATTTAAACTTTTCTTAAAAATTTAAATGGCCACCATTTTTAAACAAAACGGCGGATGAAGCTGACCAACGAACCCGGTCGAGACATTGATATGTACTATGTACAGACCAAGTTACATCCAAATAGGTTCATAAATACGCCTTTTATCGCGTGACAAATTTCAGGACGTTTCAAAATGTCAGCCACGCTAGAAATTCAAAATGCTATAACTCAGCCATTTTTTAAGATATAGACGAAACAAAAACTGTTCCGGAATCTTTATATTAAGGTCAAACACATACGAAAAAATTCTTTTTCATTTTCCAATTTTTTGGTATCTCATTTTAATTTTTTTATTTTTTAAATTTTTTTAAATGGCCGCCATTTTGAAACAAGATGGCGGATGAAGCTGGCCAACGAACTCGGTCGAGATATTTGTATGTACTATGTACACACCAAGGTACATCCAAATCGGTTCATAAATACGCCTGTTATTACGTGACAAAAATCAGGACGTTTCAAAATGTCAGCCACGCTAGAAATTCAAATTGCTATAACTCAGCCATTTCTTAAGATACAGACGAAACAAAAACTGCTCCGGAATCTTTGTATAAAGGTCAAATACATAAGAAAAAAATATTTTTCCATTTTTAATTTTTTGGTACCACATTTCAAGTTTTAAAATTTTTTAAAAAATTTAAATGGCCGCCATTTTGAAACAAAACGGCGGATGAAGCTGGCCAACGAACTCGGTCGAGAGATTGGTATGTACTATGTACACACTGAATTACATCCAAATCGGTTCATAAATACGCCTTTTATCGCGTGACAAAATTCAGGACGTTTCAAAATGTCAGCCACGCTAGAAATTCAAAATGCTATAACTCAGCCATTTTGTAAGATATAGACGAAACAAAAACTGCTCCGGAATCTTTGTATAAAGGTCAAATACATAAGAAAAAAATATTTTTCCATTTTTAATTTTTTGGTACCACATTTCAAGTTTAAAATTTTTTTAAAAATTTTAAATGGCCGCCATTTTGAAACAAAACGGCGGATGAAGCTGGCCAACGAACTCGGTCGAGACATTGGTATGTACTATGTACACACCGAATTACATCGAAATAGGTTCATAATTACGGGAGTTACAGTGTGACATAGGTCATATATATATATATTGGCAAGATACACTTAGCATCTATGCAGTGTAGTGCCCGGTACAGGAATAATTGGGTTGTTCCTGGATCGTCATCCAGCGACCATTTATACTCTCCCCCTCGTCCTTTATTTTTTCGTAAGTGCTATGATTCTCGGTGCAAGACATGTCCATACGCTGCTCAGACACAAATTGTCTCAGATCCTAATTATTCAAGTTTTTGTAAAGCATTTAATGTTATTTATAGTATAAAGTGCAACTTATGTAATATGAAATATATTGGTGAAACATCAGGTCCAATTCATAAACGAATCAATCATCATCGTTCTGACTCTAATAATAACAAAGCAAAAAATATACAATCTACAGCTGAAATTCAACATTTTCATAAACATCTATTTAAAAATACGACAATTGAAATCCTTCAAATTCTAAAAAATAAATCAGAACGTCTCTATATGGAATCATCATATATGAAATATTATAACACAATTTATCCTTATGGACTTAACAGTGAAGTATTTAACAGACCTGTCAAAGTCTTCACATCTATAAATAACAATATTGATTATTCTCCAATTTATCCTACTCTTAATCATAATTTAAATGCTAAAACAACACGTAATAAACGCGGAAAGGGTTCATCATCAGTTTTAGTTTCCAAAAAATCTATCACAAAACAAATTAATGATCTTCAACGAAATTACTTAGAGAATTATAACTGGTTGTTAGTACAACATTTAAATGTCTTTCTAAGTAAATCTTTCTCTAAACATTTCTCTGATATTTACTTTGACCTTATTATGAGTAGGGTTAATCTTTTAAATATTAATTTACAAAAAAACACAAAATTCAGAACATGAATACTCAAATGATAATTACTTTTTCAAATCACATATTTAATAAAATTAATATCAATTCTGTAATTAATGATAAAAATTGTTTTTTTCCTATCAATAATCTTCATATATCAAAAACCTTTAAATATCCGAATACAATTGGGAGAAAGATTTTTAACTACAATACATTTTCAAAAAATACATCTGCTGCAAGTAATTTTCCGTGTAACTGCAAAGACCCCACTCTAAAAAAATACATAAACAATGATCATGGACATATAATCACTGGAAATCTTGATATTGTTCATGATTTTAAATTGAAACAACTAATGGGTTATGGTACTAAATATAGACTTCCATCTAAATTTAATGTTAAATCTATTATCAAACAGTTTACATATGATATTGATATTTTTATTTATAAAATTTCTATCTCTTATAATAAGCCTATTGAATATTTTAATCAATGGAAGATATTAGTAATTGAAAAATTAACTATGGCTTTAAAAAATAATATTGCTGATTTGGTTTCTATTAATACAAAGCATTATTTCCAACAAATTACTAAATTACAAAAAAACTTCGTTATTACATATGTAGACAAATCTCCTAACAATTATGCTATTATATGTAAATCATATTATCACCAACTTCTTACAAATTCTATTTCTTCTAATAAGTCATTTCAAAAAACTAATGAAAATGTAATTGTAAATAATCGTAAAATTCGAAGTTATTATAAACTATTAAATATTTTATCTACTAATTTTAATTATCCATATTTAGTTCTTATTCCCAAATTTCATAAAACTCCTATTAAATTTAGGACTGTTACTATTGGTTGCAATACATATAATAATAAAGCCAATACACTTCTCCTAAAAATTCTTAATCAATTATATGTACTTACTACAAACAATGATAATACACATTGTATAAAAAATAGCTATCAACTTGTTAATATTTTAAAAAATCTTCATTCTGTTTGTAATATAACGACATATGACTTCAAAGATCCTTTTAATAATATAGACCTATTAGATTTACATAAAATTATAAATGCATTATTTAAAAAGTATTATAAAAAACTGGAATTACCATCTAATATAGATATTGCATATTTTAAATCTTTAACTAACTTCATTATCTATAATAATTATATATTGCAAGATAATACCTTATATTTACAGCATGTCGGTATACCACAAGGCGGTTGTACTTCCAGTTTACTCTCAGATTTATACTTATCTCATTATGAACGTAATTTTACTAATAATAATCTACATTTATATCGTTATATTGATGACATCATTTTAATTGATACTGATCAATCTGCAGTTACTCGATTTCCAGTTGATTATCCCACTAATTTGGAATTAACGGAAAACCTATTATCTAACAATACAATTAACTTCTTAGATCTTAAAATTACAATAAAAGACAATAAAACAATCACAGATTTATATGACAAACGTAAAGAATTTAAATTCACAGTTAATACATTTACAAATTTTAAATCTTGTCTACATCATTCTGTATTTCGTAATATAATACTTAATCATATATATAGAATAAAATGTTTATGTTCTTCTCCTCTTATTAACAATAATATGAAAAAACTAATTTATGATGCATTAAATCATGGTTTTCCAAAAAAATTCGTATATTCATTAATATACAATTAGTACTTTTCTTACATGATCTATAAAAACAAATTAACACATGCGTAAACAAAATTACAAAAAAATTATAAAAAAAAAAAATATCTATAAAAAATTAAAAATTGTAAAATAATATAAAAAAATATTATAGATTGGTTGGGTGGGTAGATGTTAGAGTACGGAGGAGGGTGGTGTTGTCTGGATAATACGCAATGGTTAATTATTTATAAAAAAAAAATGGGGGCTTTTGTATTATTACTATATTTTTGTTACGTATTTTATATGGATGTTGATTTGATATTTTATATGTAATTGGAGAATTTCATTAATATTACAATTAGCTTAATTATTGATTAATCTAATTTACAATTATTTGTTATTAAATTTTAATTTACTAAGGACAATATCATATTAATTACTAATAGTATGCCATTCTTATAGTGAATAATATACATATAAGTATGTTTAATATAAATATAGTTATACTGTATGCATTAAAATTGGGTAATTATTTTTATTATTATTCCTCTATTCTTTTTAATATTTATTATCGGTTTAATGTTTTTGAATGTCCCACATTCATACTTTATGGATTTTTATGGATGTCTGAAAATAATCCACATTCTATATTTGTGCTTTTTAAGTAATGGGAATTTAAGTATCATTTAACCTTCTATATACTTCCACATGTTTTTTATTTCCTGTTCATTTTATAAATATCTTATATATAATTCATTAAAAAATAATTTTTATATTTTTAATAATTATTTATATTAATTATTACTGAATTTATTTTGTTTTATAGAATATAGCTATATGCTATATATTATCAATGTTCTAGAATTATTTAAATTCTTAGTTTAGTTTAAATAAGTCAGCTAATAGAATATATTGTATGCTTTTAAATTTTATTAACAATAGTTTTTAAATACATTGTGTGGTTTATATTAGGTTTATAATTCTCTATATATAAGGATATGTTTGGTTTTGCTGTTTTAACAGTTATTTACATTCAAATGCTTACAAATATTTATCTTGCGATAGATGTTTAATATAAGTAATAATAGATGGCAGCACCATATTTGTCTCTTTAAGATAGCTCTTATTTTTAATTTTTCTAGCTCCATTTCAGTTATAATTTATACACCAAGGGGTATTTTTTGCTAAATTTTGACGATATTGTTAAATTGTTATTATTAATTCAATAGTGCATTTTAAATATTGTAATTAATATCTATTTATTTTATATTAGATTAAATGTGTTTTACAAGTTATTTCAAATTTTATTTCAAAATGTATTAACTGCATCCTTTGGTATCATTTACTGTGATTTCTTAACTGTTTTATTCACCTTAATCTTTTTGATATACTGGTAGACATGTGCGCATGGATTTTTGTAAAATACTGAAATATTAATCGGTATGGTGTTTATTATTTATATTTTATATCCTATAAATATTTAAATACGTTTTATTGATTCTTCCATTTCATATTATTTGTTTCTATTCTGCTTTCATTTTTAATCAATTCACTTGATTTTAGTGGTTGTTCGGGCACAGGGAAAATAATTTTTAGCTTTAGCTCATTTTTCCACAGAAAACAACCATTTTGCTTATATCATTGAATTCTGTGCCCTTGATAACGTAATTCAATGTATAAGCTTTTCAATTTTTGTCGGTGTCCACTTTTTTCTTTTTTCTTCCATAATAATTCTTATAATATTTTTTTTTTTTTTTTTTTTTTAATACTTACAGCTTTAATTCATAATAATTGACGGTGGTAGGTTATGTTTAATTAATGGTTATATATATATATATATATATATATATATATATATATATATCAATTTTGAACGGAGGGTGGTTTCGGGGTCTGGGGGTCATGATCGATGAAAATATACCAAAATTTTTTGAAATCGCTTTCCTCCGAACGGCTGCAATAGGTAGCTTTTTTGTAAAGAAAGCTACCTAAAAGAACACTGGCTATAGGCAGAATTTATATGCTAGAGATTACAAGCTATAGCTATATTTGGAAACAGAGAATGTAAGGAGATTCATAAAAATATATTATTAAAAACTTAAAAAAAAATATTTTTTTAGAATAGCAAACGATTTATTTAAATGAACAATCTTTTCTATTATTTTCATAACTTAAATAGTATTGATAATTAAGCCATACTTTTATGGATTTAAAATCTGTAAAACTTAAAAAATCGCCACCTCCCTCAGGCTTTTCCGCATATCCTCTCTTATTTTGCTCCTCCCCAAGCAACGGAGGAAATCTAAAGTCAGCTTTTAAAACTCTTTTATTTTTTTGTTAACATCTTCTACCATATTTGCCATCTCTGTTAGTAATTATGTAATAAATATGCATTTTTTCCCATCTAAATTACTCCCCTTCCTTTAAATTCTTTCTTCCTCCCTCAGGATACAGTGTTTATTACATTTACATCTCTTTATTAGAAAAAAATCTTACACTCTTCTTTGAGTTCTAAAGGCATGTATAGTTTCAATATTTCAATTATCATTGAAATTCTGGTGATTAGTTAAGTTTAAAGCAATGAGGATTCCCTCCTAATTTAGATCAAAAGTATTAACCTATGTACGGGTACGAGTGATCCAAAACAGTAAAATAAAAATAACTTCCGGTAACTCCGCCCACAATTTTAATTTTAAAACAACCAGTAACTAGTCGGATTACATGAAAAGCGTTTTAAATTTGAAATTTAATAGATTTTTTTTTTTTTAACTGAACATATTTGTTTAAAATGCTCTTGCTAATCGTGTGCAATTAATTGCCAATTGTGGTAACTTCTGTTCAACTTTAGTAGTAACAGGAAAGAGTAAAAGTCGGCAGGTTTGCATTATTGTAGCAAACTAATGATTATTTTTAAGTTAGATTTTGATACTCATTTTTGAATGCTATATAAAAATCCATTTTAAAAAATTCAGAAACTAAACTTAGTTACAGTTTTAAAACAAATTTCATTTTAGGATTATTTCAGAATTATAACAATTTTTATTTAAGGACATTTGGATTTTAAATTGATATTATGCTATATTTAAAAGCAAAAGCTATAGAGCAGGTCGTTGTCAGCATCGTCGTGACGTCAATCTGACACACATCCATTAAAAGAAACATCTTTTCTAAATCCAAATTAAATGCGAATTAAAATTAAGATAATTCGTTTGACGTTCGTATATCTAATGTAAAACGGAACGGCTTTTGTAAAATTATGTCCTGCCTAATACACAATATGATTTATTTTAGCAAGTAAACCGTAGAAGCTTCTGTTGGGCAGAACTATATTATTTGTGATTTTTAGTGTTACTTAAAATGACAGGAACGACCATGGTGCAATCAAAAACTTTTGCAAAGTTTATTTAATTATCACAATTAATTTAAAAATTAAATAGCATTTGGCATAGGGCGTCACAGAATACAGTAGTAGATGGTAACTAAACACGTTCAAAAAATG
The DNA here is from genome assembly GCA_963932465.1 of Maratus speciosus. Lineage (NCBI taxonomy): Eukaryota > Metazoa > Arthropoda > Arachnida > Araneae > Salticidae > Maratus > Maratus speciosus. The sequence continues at coordinate 19,047,067 of OZ010797.1, forward strand.
AATCTTTCATACCGGAATCTACAAAAAGTACATGATAATGTTAATTCTTAAGTGAATTTCCCAAACAAGATCATACTTCATAGGATCATTTCTATAGTATGATTAGCGAGTTCGCTCACCGAACTTCGCAGAAAACCCAACCACGATGATGTGGAGTGGGGTTTCGCCCCGAGCACAGACAATTAATAGGTCCCAGACGAATAACTCGGAGCTGTAGATTGCAGCGCCGTCTATTGAGGGTCGGTAAAACACAATCCGCCCTGTGACGATTTGGCGAGTGCGAGGCGTCATCAAGGCAGGAAATCTGGCTATTCGCAACGGAAGACATGCACGTGTTTTCATGCCATCAAATCCCTACAAATGTAAGTTTTTTCAATTATTTATTGTATTATTTCACTTTTAATTAGAATGTTTATAGATTTTTTTTGTACTAGCAATTGTTGTATTTTTTTTTCAGTTCGTATTTTGAAAAGAAGCTCATGTTTTTAAAGTCAAGTTACGTGTCAAAAGTTTATCTTTTGTTCCCTTCAAATGTAAGTTTTTCAATTATTTATTGTGTTATTTCGCTTTTAATTTGAGTGTTTATAGATTTTTTTGTGCTAGTAATTGTTGTATTTTTGTTCCGTTCATGTTTTTAAATTATACAAATCAGTGTTAAATTCAGACTCTTTTCTCCGGGAGGGATTTTTGTAGCTCCGGGGGGAGGCATTATAGAGTTCCGGGGGTGAAATTGCACTTTTTGACCATTGAAAACACAATCTCAAATCTTTCGGGGGGGGGGGGGACTTCTCACTGCTCCGGAGGGGGGAGAATGTCCACCCCGGCCAACCCCCTAAATTCAACACTGATACAAATTATTAGCAAACGACAAAGTTGACTTGCAAAAAATTGAATTTTTTATTTAATGTAACACTCTTATTTTATTTATGAATGATTTAAGATCTCTAAGTATGCTTTTTTTTTGTCCTTAATAACTTCAATATACTAAACAAAGTTTGCAGTGTAAAGCAATTTTAGGTACTTTTAGTACATAACAACAAAATTTCTCATTAAAGTGAAGTGTATTGACATTCATCCAGGTTATAAGTGAAATCTGATTTTGAATGTTATGTCTATACACTGTTTCCATTTTTTTTAAAATATGGGTTTTTTAAATCAATCAAATTATTAGCAAACGACAAAAATGACTAGCAGATAAATGAAATTTTTATTTAAAATGTAACTCATTTACGAATGATTAAGGATCTCCAAATATGCTTTTTTTTAAAGCAAAGTTTGTAATATAGAGCAACGTTTGGCACATTTAGTGCATAGCAACAAAATTTGTTGTAAAAGGAGTATAAGTGAAGTTTTAACATTTATCCAGGTTATATGTAAAATTTTATTTTGAATGTTATGTCTGTACGCTGTTTCCATGTTTTAAGTACAGGTTTTTTAAATAAATCAAATTATTAGCAAACGACAAAAATTGACTAGCAGAAAAATGAAATTTCTATTTAATGTAACTCTCATTTCATTTACGAATGATTAAGGATCTCCAAATATGTTTTTTTTTAAGCAAAGTTTGTAATATAGAGCAGCATTTGGCACATTTAGTGCATAGCAACAAAATTTGTTGTAAAAGAAGTATAAGTGTATCCAGGTTATAAGTGAAATTTGATTTTGAATATTATGTCTATACACTGTTTCCATTTTTTAATGTATGTGTGCATATCATGCATTTCCAAACAAAAATGAATTAAAACTTATGTCATAAAGTTGTTCTTTTGGATTTGAGAACAGCCTTAAATATTTCATTTTTCTACAAGTCAACTTTTGTCGTTTGCTAATAATTTGATTAATTTAAAAAACCTGTACTTAAAAAAATGGAAACACTGTACAGACATAATATTCAAAATAAGATTTTACCTATAACCTGGATGAATCTTGAAACTTCACTTATACTTCTTAAATAAAACTTAACTTCTTTTACAACAGATTTTGTTGCTATACACTAAATGTGCCAAACATTGCTCTATATTACAAACTTTGTTTATATTGAAATTATTAAAGAAAAAAAAAAAGCATATTTAGATATCCTTAAACATTCGTAAAAGAAATGAGTTATATTAAATAAAATTTTCTGTTTTGTACTAGTCAATTTTTGTTGTATGCTAATCATTTGATTAATTTAAATATTTAAAAAACCTGTACTTAAAAGACATAATATTCAAAATAAAACTTCACTTATACTTCTTTTACAATAAATTTTGTTGCTATGCGCTAAATGTGCCAAACATTGCTCTATATTAGACTTTGTTTATATTGATGTTATTAAAGAAAAAAAAAACCATATTTAGAGATCCTTAATCATTCCTAAATGAAATGAGTGTTACATTAAATAAAATTTTCTTTCTTCTGCTAGTCAACTTTTGTCATTTGCTAATAATTTGATTAATTTAAAAAACCTGTACTTAAAAATGGAAACAGTGTATCGAAATAATATCCAAAATAAAATTTCACATATAACCTGGGTGAATCTGAAAACTTCACTAATACTTCTTTTACAACAAATTTTGTTGCGATGCGCTAAATGTGCCAAACATTGCTCTTTAATACAAGCTTTATTTATTAAAGGGAAAAAAAAGTATATTTAGATATCCTTTAATCATTTGTAAATGAAATGGGAGTTGCAATACTTTTTTCGATGCAGGTTTTTATTTTTGGGGTCCATTTTGTGAAGAGTAGAAGTTATTTTTGAGAATTTTATTATATTTTTGTGAAAAATAACATTTTGTAATGAAAGTTGAAATCAGGTTACTCAAATTCGAACTAAGAATTTATGAACAAAAACATTCTTCAAATCTCTTTGCTAAAGTTTTTGTTTTTCGTGACCTGGTTTTATTTACAAATTACACATTTTAAAACAGTTTTTATGAAAAAGAATGTTACGTAGGGGGCCTGTTTTATTAAGTTCCTTTTTGTGAACAGGCCCATTTTATTAAATTTATGAGGAGGTCTATTTTATTAAATAGATTTTTGTGAAAGTGTCCTAAATAGGCCCCAAATTTTCCCTGGATCGACCCCTGCAAATTAAATTTCGAACTGAAGTTAGTTTAAAAAATATATATAATGCAGGGTTGGCAGGTTTTTGACACATGCCAGTTTTTGACGGTTTAAACTGCAGTTTAAACCGTCATGTCAAAAACCTCAAATACTTACAGTGATCTGTAAAATTTCACATTAAATGTCACACATTAGATGAAATATTTAAAATTCACTATTACTGTAATTGTATAATTTGTATGTAGTATTAGTAATAATTACAAGGTTGGCAGGTTTTTGACATGTGTCAGTTTATGTCGGGTTTAAACCATAGTTCAGACAATCATGTCAAAAACCTCAAATGCTAAATTGATCTGTAAAAATTCAAATTGAATGTCACACATGACAACATTACATGTAATATTTTAAATTCGCTCTTACTGTATATCAGTAATTAGTACATAGTAAAGTATTATTGTTAAGTACAACTTTTTAACAAGGTAAAATTTTTATTTATTTATTTATTTTTTTTTTTTGGTAAAATTGTGTTTTTTTTTAAAGTAGACATTAAGCTCACCTGAGCTGTACATTTTTTCTCTTACTTGAAATCGTCTTAATTTCGCTTACTTTTGAGAGCTTAAAGCATTAGCTAGCTTTTTTTATGGGAAAAAAAAAACTTAGAAAATTGTAGATTTTTTTGTATATATAACAAGATAATGTGCATCAATGTTATTCTAGTCTATGCAATAATCATTCCATTCAAAATTGAAATTGGATTATTAATTTTAAACATTTACAAAATAAGATAAGTAATTAAAAAAAAAAAAAAAAGCTTAAAGTCAAAACCTTTTTAAACATGCTTTCTTTCAATATATAAAAATGTTTTCAATTTTAAAACTGAACAAAATTGGCTCGGTCATCTAAAAGCAAATTCCTGCAAGAACATATTGAAAAAGTGCATAATAGAAGGGATCAAATCATGAAACCCTACCATTTTTTGGCTTATACTTTGCATCCCAACCATCAGGGGCAAGGGTTGACTGCTGTATCAGTTGATTCAGCTCACGCTTGAGCTACGGAGAGAGATTATGGATGCTTACCCATACTGATTGTGTATGAAGCTAAAGAATCCCCTTTCCAGTCTTCTTATTTCAGTGCTATAGTGAGGACTCCATTGTTTGGTGGAAAGGTATCATTAAATGCAACAGCCTTTTGAGCCTGCTTCAAAACTTGCTCATCTAGCAATGCTTTTGCTATTAAGTCCTACTAGCTCAGCATCAATTAAGAGACAGACTATTTTCTAACGCTTCATACACTCTAAACTCAAAAATCTTTTGGTTGTAAATAAATGTGCTAAACACGTGGTGTGCTGCAGCATGCTGCGGGGTAAAATTGATCCGGATTATTTAATTGTACAAAATTATTTTCTTCTGGTTGAAAAATCAAAAAAAAAAATTTTTATTGCAAATAATATATTTTTTAAATTATTAAATTTCAATAAAAGATCACATAAATCATTTACTTATTTAATGTTTATCTATTGTTAAAATATTTTAGCGTGTTACATGTATTTGGCAGTTTTCGACGGTTTAAACCAGTTTATGACAGTTTAAACCAGTTTTTGACGCTTGTCATGTCAAAAACCCAACCCTGATATAATGTTTAACAATTATTTATTTGTGATTATTATTTTAAAATATGACTCAATATGCAAGTTTATGTGCGTGTACAAACACACACTCATAGGGCTGTACTCTAAGTTGGCTTCATATAAAAAGTAAAAAACAACCTCTTTGTACAGGCCGATCTCAGCTATCCAATGCAAAAGAAATTATTTAAAAATATTGAAATACAACCGAGATATCTTTATAAATTTCTTCCATAGGATTAGCATTAGCGAATGGGTCTTTTCGCTTGACTGAAGTAGCCTCTTAACCCCTTGGAGGGCGATATGATATATTTTATCCCGCTTAATTTTAATGAAGGTTTGTACCAAACTATTTTAAGCTCAGGATGTTCGAGAAACGGTATGGTACAAAGGCTTGGAAGAAGAAAAAACAGCAGAAAAAAACAAACTATATACCAAGTGAATTCATACAGCTCATAGTATGTTTGCATTTCAGTCCATGCATTTCACCATCAATAGAGCGGAAATTTTCAAATTTTGGATTTATCCACTTCAAATTACGAAACAAACTTGGAGTACAAAAGGTGTCAAATGTATTTTTAGCTCACAGGCTATCAAAGCCTGAGAGCTAATGTGCCCGCCCGTTCTGTATGTATGTACGTAACGCGATAACTCTTGATAGAAACATCCAATTTGCTTCAAAAAATTTTTCTAAGTACATTGTGATAAAGTGCTTCCCTGATTAGTTTTGGGAGTTCATTGGTTAAGGATAAAGGGAGGAAAACGGGGTTAGTCCAACCCCTTAATTCAGATAAATGGGTTTTTCATGCAGAATCGTTTGATTTGCTCCGAATTTGGTATACAGGTTTATTATGATAAGGAACTTCCCTGATTAGTTTTGGGGATTCATTGGTTAAGGATAAAGGGGTTTCTCTCCCCCCCCCCCCCCCTTAATTCAGATAAATGGGTTTTTCATGCAGAATTATTTGATTTGCTCTGAATTTGATATACCGGTTTATTATGTTAAGGAACTTCCCTGATTAGTTTTGGGGGTTTATTGGTTAAGGATAAAAGGGGGTTAGCCCACCCCCCTTAATTTAGATAAATGGGTTTTTCATGCAGAATGATTCAATTTGCTCCGAATTTGGTATACCGGTTTATTATGTTAAGGAACTTCCCTGATTAGTTTTGGGGGTTCATTGGTTAAGAATAAAGGAGGGAAAGCCCCACCACCACTAAAACAGAAAAAAAACTTCTAAAATAAACAATTTTTTAGTACCTGAAATAATTGAAATCATCTAAATTTTTAATTTATATTTAAAAATAAAAATCTTACTTGGTTAATTGTTTTTACATGTCTTGCATAACTCATTTTTGAATAAAATTTCCTTTTCATACAAAGTGTTTTTTTTTCATCTCGAAATGGTGTTTTATTATTCTATCACAAGAGTGGGTTTGTATTATCTTCCAAGTTTTTACGGCTTTTTATTTTTTTATTTATGAGACAAATGCATCCCAAGTCAGGGGTGGCTTTATGTCCCATTTTTAAAATACTGTATTTTTTTAAACTATTCCTTAAAAATATTAAATGTAATTTTAAAATTTACAAATGATAGGGAAGACGGGGTACAATGAAACATTACTTGTAAAATCAATCAAATTTGTCATAGAGAGTTGCAGTTTATATACTGGTATACAACTATATGTTCCAATTACTGATGTGATTTGGATACATTCACACTTCTACAACAGTAGCAATAGAAGATTATTGCTTTTACACCATTGAAAGTAACTTTCTTTACTAAAAGTAATTTTGTTTGTTTTTCCTTGTTGTTATATGTAATAATTGTTTTTTTTATGCATTGTTATCTTTGGGTTGTTGTCTTCATACCTCCAAAACCAAACTAAAAAAAATAAATATTAGAAGTTTGAAAATAAATTTTTACTTAGTAACCTCAGTGCGGGGTACAATGAAACACTTGCAGACGGGGTACAATGAAACATGTTTTATTATAGTAATAAAAGTAGTAAATATAATATATTAGAAGTAAGAGTAGGAAAACAGAAAAAAAAAAAAGTTTTGTTCTAACCAGGTCAGTAAAAAATGCTCTTGTTAAGCAATTAAAAAATAGAAAGAGAAAAAAAAGCTAAGAAGGGATTGTTTTGAAAACAAACTCTGCCTGCTACAGACTCTGATGATGATGATCCAGATTTTTTTTCCAGGCCCAGCTGGTCATCGAGGTACTAAGAATGAGATATCCACACACAACTTATATAGCACAAGCAGTATCCATATAAATGGAAATATATACTGTTGGAGAAAACATACATTTAAATGAAGTCAAATGTGAAGTACTTGATATAAAAAGACTCCAACCCAGTCTTAATATATATATATATATATATATATTTTTAGAAACTTACATTAAAAAAAAAAAAAAAAAAAAAAAAAAAAAAAAAAAAACATTGTGTTGAAACTACCATCCAATATTCCTTCAGGAGCAACTGAAATATAAGCAGAAATGCTAATTTTTGAAACTGACTTGAGCCAATTTAATATAAAATGAAAGGTATTTCTTAAACTAATAGAATTTTCTTATTTTTCATCTTAGACTATAATATTTTTATCAAGTTCCTTATTAATCAAGTTTTGTTTTTGTATTTATCTCATTTTTAATAAAATAAACTATACTGGGTGAAAATTGCTTCCATCATTTGGAGTGTTTCATTGTACCCCGGCATACGGGGTACAATGAAACACTGTAAGACATTTACTTTTTGTTATTTTTCAAGCATAAAGATATTGTTTAGAACCTAATAAAAATTTATTTACATGGGGAAAATACAAGATTAAAAATATGCATTAATTATATTTTTGTGCATGCAAAATTTTGGATAGGAAAAAAAAAATTAGTAAATTTTGTTTCATTGTACCCCGTCTTCCCTATACTGAAACTAAAAAACAGATTAAAAAAATTATTGAAAATTTCAATAATTTTTGGATCTTTAAAAACAAAAAGAGGCAAAGAGGGAGACAGTCACTTTGGTTGACTGTGTGTGTGTGTGTGGGGGGGGGGGGGGGTTGCATGTCTTTTTTTTTTTTTTTTTTTTTTCAGTCAAAAGTGCAAATAAATCGCAAAATTTCTTATTTATTTATCACATGCATTCTAAATATTATTTTTTATGTTACAGGTTTTATGAAATATCAAAAAGATCTAGATGTTCAGAGTTTCAGGATGTTGTTAACACAGATGGGAGCTGGATTTAAAGATTTCCACCAATCTTATAATTTAAGCTTCTTTGTTGAGGATTTTATTTTTGGAAAAGATTTAATTTTTTGTAATGTAAATTAGATATGCTTTTATACAATAAATTGAGCAGCAAAACGTAAAATAGTGTTTATTTGCTTGTATATCTCTGTAATTGTTTGTATGATTGTTTTTTATTTCTCTGTAGTTAAGCATAGCTGCCAATTTTTAAGTTCTTTTTGTTAACCATTATTTACAAATAATAATCTTTTCGATTAAATAAAGCCAAGATTACTATTTTATTTGTAAATGGTCTTAACAGAAAACTAGGCATCCATAATACTTATTCACTACTGAGAGATAAAAAATATGATTTTGTTTTTCAGAAAGAAAATCAGGATGAAAAATTTCTAAATAAGGTAACAGGATTGATATTTGAAACAATAATTTGTAATTTTTTTTCATAAAATGATTAGTTGCCTTTTTGTCATTTATGATTTTTTTTTTTTTTTTTTTTTTTTTTTTTTTTTTTTTTTAATAAGCTGTATAAAAAGTGAGACAAACTTTTAAATGAATTACTTTAGATAGGTAAGTACCTATAAATTTTAAGAAATATGAGTAATTTGAAAGTCTGCATAAATATTTAATCACATAATAATAAAGTAAACTTATGTAACTTTGCATTTTTAATAGTGGTTATACTTAAGAGTAAAAATTTGAAAGATCTGAAAATATATATACATGATTTTTAGGAAATTTTAAGAAACACAAATATCAATATTGGCAAGTCTCCATAAAGATATATTAATAAAAGGCAACATCAACGGGGGAAAAAAAAAACTATTAATAATGGTTAGAGAAGTGAATATTTAAAAGAAATTGAAAATATATAACGAAATTGTATAATGCATGCTTTTTTTTTTCTCTCCCAAGAGTATAAAAAAAAAAAAAAAAAAAAAAAAAAAAAAAAGCCTTCTATTTGCAATTTTGTGATTTTGAAAATTACTTATCTTTTTTGTTTATTAGATTTTTTTTAAATTTCATACAAATGTTGATAATTCACAAGAAACATCTTTTGTGAAATGAAAATTTTGTGGTGTAATAGAGTAGATAAGAAGAATGAGAAATATTTTTAAAAGCAGAATAATGATTGCCATTTAATTTCAGAATTTTTGTGATGAAGTTGATTATTATTCAGATATTGTGTTAGCATAAAGTTGACGGATTCTTTTCCTTGAGGGATAAAAAATAGGGTTTTGTTTTTCAGACATAAAATAAAGATGTGATATTCCTAAATGAGATAAAGGGATTTATCTGCAGCAATAATTTATAATACATTATTAACTTGTTTTCTTCATAAAATATCTTTTTGTTATTTAAGAAAACCTGTTTTTTAAATTAGTTGTTTAAAAAGTGAGACAAACTTTTAAACAAATTTCTGTGGATAGTAAACTATCATCAAATTTTGAGAAATATAAGTAAAAAAATATAAATATTCTAAAGTCTTCATAAAGATTTATAAATACATATATATATTATAATTTTAATAATGGTTATCATAAAGATTTATAATATATATATATATATATGTAGCTTTATAATTTTAATAATGGTTATAGAAGCGAATTTTTTCAAAAATTGAAATGGTATGATAATGAACGAAATTATACAACTTTTTTTTTTTTTTTTGCCAAATTTTAAGAACACGGGCAAAAAAAAAAATGAATATTTGGAAGTCTGCACAAAGATTTATGAATTTAAAAAACTAATTTTAATAATGGTTTTAAAATTAAAGATATTAAAGAATTGAAAATATATAATGAAGTTATACAATGGATGACCCTCCCCCCCCCCCTTCCCCAAGAGTAAAAGACGAAAAAAAAATCTTCCATTTCAAATTGAAGATTTTAATTGAAAAAATTATGTAATTTTAATATTGTCTTTCTAATAGCATATAAATTTACTGATAATTCACATTAAATAAACATTTTTTTATGAAATTAAAATTTTGTGGTCAAAAAAGGTATATAAAAAGAATGAGAGACATTTCATAACGGCAAAATAATAATTGCCTTATTTAATTGTAGAATTTCTGTGATGAAATAGGGTAAAGATTACTATTTGGAGATTTATGCGTTAAAAATAAACTGACAGCCATAATTCTTATTCTACCACTAAAGGATAAAAAAGTTTATTTTGTTTTTCAGAATGAAAATCAAGATGAGAAATTTCAAAATAAGGTAATAGGGACAATAAAAAATACAACATTAATTAAAACTAGAATTGATCTGCAATGTTAATTTAAAATAAAATAAATCTTGATTTTTCCTCTTACAAAATTTGTACCTTTTGTTTTTTAAATTAATTAACAATTAACTTTTAAAAGAGTGAGACAACTCTCCATAAATATTTATTGAGAATTAAAAAAAGAAAAAGAAAAAAAATCCTATGAAACTGTAGAATTTTAATAATAGTTAGAAATGAACATTTTAAAGAATAGAATATATATATTAATGAAATAAATTACACAAGGATATTTTTCCTCACCCTCTCTCAAGGGTAAAAGAAAATATTTTACGTAATTTAACAATTTACCGATATTTCATATTAAGTGAATAGTTTTATGAAGGGGGAAAAGTACCTATTTTTTATTTAAAAATTATTTAATCATTAAAAATTTCAAGAAAAATCATCGCTGAGAGATTTTTGTTTTTTAAAACATTGATTCGAACAGTCAAAAACGCTGTTGCCGACTGCCGATAAAGTCGTCAGCTGCGGTAAATACTAATGTTTACTAACATTCCCTCACCACCCCTTCCCTTTTTTCCCCCATTCCCTTCTTCAAAAGTCGCCAAAAAAGCGATAAACTGCCAAATACTGCAGTCATGTGGCAACCATGCTAGATGTTCTACCGCCCCCCTCTAGACGGCGCTAGTTTCTATGCGAATCCCATGTTAGAAGAAATTTCCATTGCAGCCAATGGGAGTTTCTCATCTGAATAAGATTATAATCTGTGGCCCCGAGCGTGAACCCGGCTGTTTTTACCTTATGGTGAATTCGGTCATTGATGATCGCGCCCGTTTTGCCTTGTGCATTACGGGAAGGGCGGAACTTGCTCTGAGTGGTTCCCAAATTAAAAAGATTAATTTCACTATTTGCCTCTAGACCAGAGTCTCTCAAACTATGGTACGCGCAAAGCGGTTATATAGGAAAGCGAAGACACTCCCATGTTAAACGATGCCGCAAAGTAGCGTAACAGCGCCACTAGTGGCCGTGCTTTAAACTAAATTGTTCGGTAGTGGGCCTGGCACTCCACGAAGGATTTGGTTTTGCTTTCACGGACCGATTCATTTATTGCTTTGCAGTACAACGGTAACGACAATTAGAAATTTAACTGCTATGATTAAATTCAGATTAATGAAATATTTAAATTTTGGATAACTAATCTCATTATGTATTTCTTTCAGTTTTTAATATTTTCTGTTTACTTCTTATAATTTATAATGGCGTGAAGAATACGAATGTTTTAAGAGAGATCCATTTTTGAAATAATGGATATATATATATTATTTAATGCATTCGA
>OZ010797.1:22077255-22349755 GCA_963932465.1 Maratus speciosus
TGTTTGTAAGGGGGTATTCTCGGAAATTATCGAGCTGAATTAAAATAAAATGATGGCAAAATTCTCGTGACTATATTAATGCTCTGACATATGCTATAATTTTTCTGTCTGTATTAACCCGTAACGGGCTGCAGGAGCATAAAACGTTCTATAATGGCGATTTCTGTGATATTAATGGAGCTAAAAACTGAAAATTTGGCACGATAGTTACTTTTAAGATGTTCTCAAAGAACGGTTTCTAATAAAATCGAAATTTAAAAGTGTGAAATGAGCGGAAAATGTTCTAAAAACGTTCTTATATACGATTAATTTGGAATTAGTAAAGCTAGAAATTAGACATGACTGTTACATTTCAGACGTAAATACTCTCAACAGAACAATTTCTAAAATAACTCTAACGGAATACTTTTGACTGTTCCTGTAAATGAACTAAACATACTACAGACTTCATTTGAAAAAGGCATCGTGCTATGGTAAACGTCACATCCAAAAATTTCAGGGCAATCAGAGAATGTTTATGAGAGTTAGAGCGCGGATAGACACCCAGACAAACCGAAGTCATAAACACTTTTCAACTTTGTTGGAACGTGTTAAAAAGGGTCTTGACGGGGCAACAAAACGAGACAATAAGAATCTTTTTTTCAATTCCAACTATTAGTTCACATTCTCCTTATATATATCTTGTTCAAATTTTCAATCGTTAATAAAATACGTATTATTCATTCTATCAAGTTCAAATACATTTTTTTTAACTTGTAGTGGATGACACTTGATGCTAATACAGTTTTTTCAAATATTAATTCATTAATTAAATTTTAATTAATTTTAGTTTTATATGGGAGAATAAATGGCGGCCATTGGCTATTGAACAGCATTTAATGCATCTCCATACCTATAAGCAGGGTTACCATAGGGGGGGGGGGACCCTGTTCTGTCCCAAATACTGCCAAGTTTATAGCCAACTTGGCGATATATCACCAAATTTGGCGAGAAAAATGACTCGCCAAAAGTGGCGCCAACTTGGCGATATCTCTAATATTTCGCCAAATTCCTATAGACTTCCATTATAAACCAATAGGGTTTACTTGCTTATAGAAAATCAACAAATTGAGATATTTTAATGCTACACAAACTAATATTAGCTTAAGGGGGTTCTCAAATCCAAAAGGGCAACTTTCTGACATAAGTTTTTATTTTTGTTCGAAAATGCATGAAACTAGCGGGTGTTGTTGTTCAGAAACTATGTCATTGAGCTGTTTTTTCCATTTTTTTGCAAACGCAATAGATGTTTCAGACAATAGTGTCAAAGTGGACGTTTTGAACTGAGTTTCCGCGCGAACAGAGAAAGAGCACTCAAGAGCGGGCGAAAAACGTGTTTGTCACGTGATCCAAATGGCTTATAACTCAATAGGTAATTGGTGGATCAAAAAATGAAAAAAACAGTTCGATTCCAAATCGCTTCCCTGGCCAGGCTTTCTAATTTTATATCTTTCCGTTAAAAAATGAATTTGCAAATGTGTCAAAACGTTTTGCGCTTGTTGAGCAGAGCAGTTAAGAACAGCATTAAGGGTGTATTCGAAAAAATATTTTTCCACCCTCAACAGCTCGAAATTTTCTGAGGCATTTTCAGACTCATTTTTAAAAGTAAAAACACGAAACTTGCTGAGGTGACTTTGGAAGAGATGCATAAGAGGCCGTGTGATTTCATTTTTCGTTCAATTCATTAGAATTTGAGTTTTAAACAATTATTTTCTCAGTAGGACCCTTTTTTTCATTCCCAGATCTCCCGCATCGGAAAATTCGGTTCAAAACGTCCACTTTGACAGCATTTTTTACAATATTTTCTGCATTTATCAAAAAATCGACTGGCACGGTACATTATGTAGTTTCTAAATAAGAGAATTTCCCAGTTTGTTACGTTTGAGAGCAAAAAGGAATTAAAAAATGAATCGGAAAATAAGCAGTTTGGATTGGAATACACCCTTAAGGGATTATATTAAATTTTTCTTTGATGACCCAAGTAGGAATTGACTTAAATTACATTACTTGTTTATATGTATTTTAATTATTGAACTCAAGGTGACTATAGCGCTAGAATTTTGACTTTCATTTATTGAAATAAGAGTCTAGTTTTTTTCTTTTTAAGGTGCGGTAAACCAAAATAGGAACTTAAAAGATATTAAAAAGAAATTCTCTAAAAAAAAAGAACAAAATTCGCAAGAAGCTCCTAAAACAAGACATTTTCATTCAAATGATGTCTTTAAAATTGCCGTTCCATCGCATCACCGAGTTATTAACAGACTAATCTCTACCGACCAAAGACCGTCTATAACTATTTACATATTCTTTACCTCTCCTATCTTCTCAATTAAAGAGGGGTGTTATTTGGGGCCAAGTTTGATAAGAACTGTCGCGCCTTATCTTCCAAGGAAGGCAACGAAGCGTCTTCCTCCGTTAATTTCTCCCTTCCTTGATATCTCACTACGGCTGATAAAAAGAGTATATCAACTTTCAGAAATCATCCAGGGTGTTCCTGCGCGTTTTAATTTTGCCTCTCTATAATATTGGTTTCTTTTAATAATTAAGGCTATTCTTAACTGCTCTGCTCAACAAGCGCAAAACGTTTTGACACATTTACCAATTCATTTTTAAACGGAAAGATATAAAATTGGAAAGCCTGGCCAGGGAAGCGATTTGGAATCTGTTTTTTCCATTTTTTGATCCATCAATGACCTATTGAGTTAGAAGGAATTTTGATGACGTCACAAACACATTTTCAGCCCGTTCTTGAGTGGATATTCTACTTTCACGCGGAAATTCTGTTCAAAACGTCTACTTTGACACTATTTTCTGAAAGATCTATTGCGTTTGCAAAAAAATGGGAAAAACAGCTCGATGACCTAGTTTTTGAACAACACCCGCTAGTTTCATGCATTTCCAAAAAAAAAAAAAAAAACTTATGTCAAAAAGTTGCCCTTTTGGATTTGAGCTGCTCTGCTCAACAAGCTCAAAACGTTTTGACACATTTACAATTTCATTTTTTAAGGGTATATTCGAAAAAATATTTTTCCACCCCCAACAGCTCGAAATTTTCTGAGACATTTTCAGACTCATTTTTAAAAGTAAAAGCATGAAACTTGCTGGGGTGATTTCTGAGGCCATGTTTAACATGCCGCGTGATTTCATTTTCAGCTCAATTAATTAGAATTTGATTTTTAAACAATTATTTTCTCAGCATGACCATTTTTTTCATTCCCAGATCTCCCGCTTCGGAAAATTCGGTTCAAAACGTCCACTTTGACAGCGTTTTTTACAGTATTTTCTGCATTTATCAAAAAATTAAGAAGCACGGCACATTATATAGTTTCTAAATAAGAGAATTTCCCAGTTTGATGCGTTTGAGAGCCAAAATGAATTTTAAAATGAATCAGAAAATAAGCAGTTTGGATCGAAATACACCCTTAACGGAATGGTAGAAAACTGGAAAGTCTCACCATGGAAGCGATTTGAAATCGAACCGTTTTTTCCATTTTTTGATCCATCAATTACCCATCGAGTTATAAGCGATTTTGATCACGTGACACGGCATTTTTCTCCCCTTACTGACTGGATTTTCTTCTTTCGTTCGGAAGTTCAGTTCAAAATGCCAACTTTGACAGTATTTTCTGAAAGATCTATTGCGTTTACAAGAAAACGGAAAAAAATAGTTCGATGACATATTCTGAATAACACCTTCTAGTTTCATGCATTTCCGAACAAAAATGAATTAAAACTTATGCTAGAAAGTTGACCCTTTGGATTTGGGAACAGCCTTAAATATTGCATATTTTTAAAATCTTTATACACTCTTTAGAACACTTATTTTGTCACGTTTTTTAGAACACTTTGAAGCGCATCTTTTGGAACAGTTTTTAGAATACTTCTGAGAGCACTCATTTTGTTCAGCACTCTTTTTAGAGCATTTTTTGAACACTTTTGAGAACGCGTGATTTCATAAGTGTGCCCCAGATGTATTCTCAATCTGTTCTCAAACATGTTCCCAAGTTTAGATTCAACAAATATACTGAGCAAAACACTTTCTTTATAGTGGAGTATATTCAGAACGCATTTCAGTACACATTAAAGGTAACAGGAACCATTTTTTGAATCCAAGTGTTCAAAGTGTTCCCTCATTGTGTGATCTCAGGGATTTTCGGAAGCTCCAACGATCCTCAGAATGTTGCTTCTAAGATGCGGGAGGAGGGAGGGCACGTATACGTGACGCATAAGGTGTTCAGAATCCTTGATTATTCCCACCAGTAATTTTTTATTGTAAATTTTGCCTTATTAATCACGGCATTTTCCCGATTGAATTAGGCAAACATTTCTGTTTTGAAAAACCGGTGGTAAAAGATTAAAAAATCTTTAAGGCTGTTTTTAACTGCTCTGCTCAACAAGCGCAAAACGTTTTGACACATTTACAAATTCATTTTTTAACGGAAAGATATAAAAATGGAAAGCCTGGCCGTAGAAGCGATTTGGAATTGAACTGTTTTTTCCATTTTTTGATCCATCCATTACCTATTGAGTTACACTATGACGCAAAAGTTTAGACAATGACGTCATTCAGCTTTAAAATGTAGAATTATGACGTCAGAATTACAAAAACCTGTAAATATATTCAAAAACTGATTTAAAATGCTATGTACAAAAGACAGTCGTTTTATTTGCTATAATACTAATTTTTTTTCATAAAAATTCAAATGTGCTTGTCGCAAAAGTTTAGACACTATTCTAAATTTCTTTGAATATTCGCTGGCATATGCAAATTTAGAATCGATGATGTCACAAATTTGGAGTACTTAAGTTCAGCAAACGATTGCGCTTCATAGTCGACATGCCGAGAGCTAAAGAAATTCAAGTGAATGAGGTTTCAAGGATTTGGCAGTTGAAAGGTGAAGGGAAGAGCGTTTCTGAAATTTCTGCTATTATTAATAGGTCAAAAAAATCTATTTATCGAGTTTTATCGAGTGGTTCCGAATATAAAGCAAAATGTCGGTCTGGGAGGCCACGTGTGACAAATGTACGAGAGGATCGCCTGATACAAAGACTAGCGAGTACTTAACAAATGAGCGTACGTGGAGTTCAAAGCTCATCGGGACTCTCTGTATCAAAGGATACGATTCGTAGACGAATTTTGGAAAAAGGAACAATCGTTTATAGCAAAATGCAGAAGAAACCAGCTCTGAAACCACATCATAAGTTACAAAGACTTATGTGGGCTCGAAAGCATATGTCATATGGAGAGAAATGGCAGTCAGTCATATTTAGCGATGAAAAAAAGTGGAATCTGGATGGTCCAGATGGTTGTTTATCGTATTGGCATGACTTGCGGAAGGAACCTCGACGTTTTTTTAGTCGCAGACAAAGAGGGGGCTCGGTGAGGGTTTGGGTAGCCTTTTGCTATAATGGACAAGTATCTCTGACCTTCACCAGTGGTCGTCAAACTTCGCAGCATTATACACATACATTAGAAGAAAACCTACTGCCATTTGCTGAGCTTCTAGGGGGTCCTCAGTGGGAATTTCAGCAAGACAATGCTTCAATTCACACTGCAAAACATTCAAAATCTTGGTTTAATTCCCATAATATAAGAGTTCTCGACTGGCCAGCATGTAGCCCAGATCTTAACCCTATAGAAAACCTTTGGAGCATCATGTGTCGCAAAGTTTATAGCAACGCTAGACAATACTCTTCTGAAAAGGAACTTAAGACATCTATTGAGAATGCATGGTACGATATCGATCCACAAACTATGCAAGATTTAGTTTCTTCCATGCAATCTCGTGTATATGACGTAATACATAAGCATGGATGCGCAACCAGGTTTTAAAAATTGTTTATTTCGATTTTATTTAATTTGTGTCTAAACTTTTGAGACAGCAGTTTATTTTTGTTACCATTTAATTTATTGCAATATGCACAATTCCACTTTTCTTTGTTATAAATATTGTTTATATGTACAGCACATTAATTTCAAGCAGTGATTTGAAAATTGAATAAATATTTTTCAAAGTATGTAAGAATTTCTTCATTGTCTAAACTTTTGCGTCATAGTGTATAAGCGTTTCTGATCACGTGACAAACAGGTTTTTGGCCCGCTCTCGAGTGCTTATTCTCCGTTCGCGCGGAAACTCTGTTCAAAACGTCCACTTTGACACTATTTTCTGAAAGATCTATTGCGTTTGCAAAAAAAAGCAAAATGGAGAAAACAGCTCGATGACAGTTTCTGAACAACAACACACGCTCGTTTCATGCATTTTCGAATAAAAATAAATTAAAACTTATGTCAGAAAGTTGCCCTTTTGGATTTGAGAACACCCTTAAAGCGATTCTGAAGAGCACTGCTCAACAAGCGGAAACTTGACACATTGAATGACACATTAAAACTATGTTTTAGTGTACAAAAAACATAATAAAAACGTTTAAAACTCATATTTAAATTTTATATGTACATTTATTGTCATATTTAAATATGCACAGTGCAGCAGAAACCTATGCTTTACGTCTAAATCACTAAAATAAAGAACAGTAAACAAGAAACAATGCCATGCATACTGTACAAAAAGAGTTGAGTTACACTTTTTAAAGAAAAATCAGTTTCTTGCTTTTGCTTCTTGCTTTGGAAACACATTTTTCCTTTATTCTAAATTGTAAACTAATGTTTTTCTTTTAGTATGGAATAATTTTTATCTTGAAAATGAAGCTATTCTTGATATGCTCTCCTGGAATTATCATAATAGTCTTATTTAATTGTTAAACATTTTAATTGCTGTGCTTCCGTTTGGTTAATAAAATCAAGAAAAGACATCAAGACTTTATATCTGATATTTCAAACATGGCAACCGAATCTAGAAAGATTATTCTATTACTTTCGAATTCATGAATTTTTCTGTTTATATTTATTAGTAGGGCTTATTGTATTTTCCTTGCTGTTGACCTGAATTAAAGGTGTATTTCAATCCAAACTGCTTATTTTCTGATTTATTTTTAAATTCATTTTTACTTTCAAACGCATCAAACTGGCAGAGTCTATTATTCAGAAACTACATAATGTGGCGTGCTTGTCGATTTTTTGATAAATGCAGAAAAATATTACGAAAAAAGCTGTCAAAGTGGGCGTTTTGAACCGAATTTTCCAAAGCGGGAGATCTCGGAATGAAAAAAATGATCATACTGAAAAAATAATTGTTTAAAAATCAAATTCTAATGAAATGGAGCGAAAAATGACATCACACGGCCTCTTCTATATATCTCTTCCAAAATCATTTCAGCAAGTTTCATGTTTTTACTTTTCAAAATGGCTCTAAAAATGTCTCGGAAAATTTCGAGCTGTTGAGGATGGAAAAATATTTTTTCGAATAACACCCTTAAAAAAATTCGCTTCGAGGATAATCGGGGCTTTACTGTATAGCTTTTTCAATTTGAAAAATATTCAGACCTTCCTTTTGAAAAATCAATTCATCCCGAAGAAATCTCTCAAGGGCCGATAAAAGATCCTCACGATTCTCTCCCGCTTGTTTCAACTTTTAATTTTGCCTTTTTGCTTTCTATCGCAGTTAATCTTGGGGGGGGGGGGGGGGGGATTTCCGATGGCTCCTACATCCAAAAGGGCAACTTTCTGACATAAGTTTTAATTTATTTTCGTTCGAAAATGCATGAAACTAATGGGTGTTGTTGTTCAGAAACTATCTCATTGAGCTGTTTTTTCCATTTTTTTTACAAACGCAATAGATCTTTCAGAAAAGAGCGTCAAAGTGGGCGTTTTGAACCGAATTTCCGCGCGAAGGAAAAAAGAGACTCAAGAGCGGCGAAAAACGTGTTTATCACGTGATCAAAATGGCTTATAACTCAATAGGTAATGAATGGATCAAAAAATGGAAAAAACAGTTCGATTCCAAATCGCTTCCATGGCCAGGCTTTCCACTCTTATACCTTTCCGTTGAAAAATGAATTTGTAAATGTGTCAAAACGTTTTGCGCTGGTTGAGCAGAGCAGTTAAGAACAGCCTTAATGAGTATTTTGCGCGGATCTGGTTGTATCCTAACCCGAACCCGAGAAACTTCGTAGACCCAAAATGCCGAAACCCAACTCTTAGCCCGACAAACTGCAACCCAAACTCGAAATATTCACATCCGAACCCAAAGTGAAAGAAAATGAATCTATATTTTATTACATTTATGGAAAAGTGGTGTACAATTTTATCGCTTATGTACAAAAATGAATTCATATGCATCCATTAATACTGAGATATATAGCTTTTTCAATTTGAAAAATATTGAGGACTTCCTTTTGAAAAAACAGTTCATCTCGAAGAGATATATATTTCAAGTAAAGGTCTAAACGGGTCGAAATTTCCAGGCCAGGAACCGGCCCGAGGCATAGAAAAAAAGATTCGTCCCGGCCCGAGTGAATTTCAACAAAACATTGATTTTTAATTTTTTTGAAGTGTTAAAAATCTGAAAAATGATACACAGTAAGACGAAATTGCATAGGAAAGAAAAAAAAAATGCGCTATAGACAAGTTCTCTTCTTAGCAAGTGTAAATGTATTATATATTCTTTTATGTATTAGTATATTAATTATGCATGGATCAACATGTTAGTCAGTTTAAAACAGGGTTCCGTCATACGCAGATTCTTTTTCACACGCTTTACTAGATTTTAATTTAGCTATATTTTAATAAGCGCAGAAATCTAGTGTTCTTTAAAAAGATTGAATTTTAATGTTTAAGTGTAGAATAATGGAAATTTAAAAATGTATGCAGTTTTTGCAAACATTTTTGGGCCAGGCCCAATTTTACTAACCTTTGAATGGACCAGGCCACGCTGAGACAATGATTTTCATACGGGCTGGGTCAAAATTAGGACTGAAAATTTCGGTCCGTGAAGACTAGGAATGAAACCAGTCCCGGCTCCGTACAGAAGAAAGAAATTAGGCCTGGTCCGGCCGAGTTCCGTGAGTGAAAATCGGCCCAAGACCGGCCCGCGGGGCCGGCCTGTGCAGATCTCTATCTCAAGGGCCGATAAAAGATCCTCTCGATTTTCAGTCTCTCTCCCGCCTGTTCCAACTTTTAAATTTGCCTTTTTATTGGTTTCTATCGCAATCCTGGGGGGGGGGGGGGGATTTCCGATGCCTACTACGATTCCATTGAAAGCGTGTCGCGTTTTTAAAGCGATTCTCAAGTGCACTGCTCAACAAGCGCGAAATTTGACACATTAACTCATTTTTAAAAGTACACACACGAAATGGGCAGGGCTGACTATGGAAACGATTTGGAATCGAAATGAGTTTTCCGTTTTCTGAAAAATAAATTATGGATCGAGTTATAAGCGATTTTGGGTCCCGTGATAAACGGTTTTTCTCCTTCCGTCCGGAAATTTGGTTCACATAACGTCGACTTTGTCAGTATTTTCTGAAAAATCTTTTACGTTTACCAAAAAAAGGAAGACATATTTCGATGACATAGTTTCTGAATAACAACACTTGCCCGTTTCATGCGTTTCCGAACAAAAATGAATTTAACTAGTTGGATGTGTCAATCCCAAAACTTTCTTCTATCTCATGTCGATATTTCATTATAATTAGTTTTATTAGTATTTTTTATTAGAATTAAGCATAACTTCATACACTTTTCGATGGTACAATATTGAAAATTGCACAAAAATCGCTATTACAGCGCCCCCTTCCGGCGGAATTTTTCCAAATTCAGGGAAGACCTTCTTGCTATAGCCATAAACGTAAAAAAAAAAAAAAAAAAAAAAAAAAAAATGGTTCAATTCTATGCATAATTTCATACAATTTTTTATGGTACAAATTTCAAAATGTACAAAAATCGCTATAACAGCGCCCCTACCGGTGGATTTTTTCCAAATTAATGGAGGACCTGCTTGCCATAGTCAAAAACTTAAAAAAAAAAATTGGTTCAATTCTATGCATAACTTCATACAATTTTTGATGGTACAATTGCGACACACGGACATACGGACAGACAAACAGACATTTTCTATAAACATGTTGTGATCTCTGACCCCTAAAACGTGTAAATCCGTCGAAAACCGGAAGTCGAAAAAAATTTCGATTACAATACTTTCTTCTATTGAAGATAAAAGAAAGTAAAAATGTGTCATAAAGTAGTTCCTTTGGATTTGATAACAGCCTTTATAAAGTAATCAAACGCAAAGCGCTATTATTTTACGACTTATCGATGGATGTCACACTTTTTCCATCACAAAATAACGTCCTGGGGGAAATTCACGACACTATTGCACGCCTTATTTGGACTCATTCACCTCTAAGAAAAAAGAAAAAAAAAATAATCACCGAAAACTCAAATAAAGGAAAAAAAGTCTAGACAGGCCTCCTTAATCCGGCGTGATCAACAAATGACAATTGGCTAAATGTTTCGGAACGTCTTTCAAGCGAGAATTATTATGGTTACATCCCAAAACACACGATGATTGCTTTATCGAGGTGCTTGTTTACTGTTAAGGGTGTATTTCGATCCAAACTGCTTATTTTCTGATTCATTTTAAAATTCATTTTTGCTCTCAAACGCATCAAACTGGGAAATTCTCTTATTTAGAAACTATATAATGTGCCGTGCTTCTTAATTTTTTGATAAATGCAGAAAATACTGTGAAAAACGCTGTCAAAGTGGACGTTTTGAACCGAATTTTCCGGAGCGGGCGATCTGGGAATGAAAAAAATGGTCATACTGAGAAAATAATTGTTTAAAAATCAAATTCTAATGAATTGAGCTGAAAATGAAATCGCACGGCATTTTAAACATGTCTTCAGAAATCACCCCAGCAAGTTTCATGCTTTTACTTTTAAAAATGAGTCTGAAAATGTCTCAGAAAATTTCGAGCTGTTGGGGGTGGAAAAACATTTTTTCGAATACACCCTTAAATAAATCATAAAGCGGTATTGTGAATTCGGAATGCGGAGTTTTCTTTTGCCAGAATTGTTTGGGTTTTGAAGTGTTTCCTTTGCGGCGAAAACGCTGTGAATATCGTATGAGATGGAGATTCGATTAAAGAATCGTTCTCACATCTGACATTATACAAGAGTAATTTCAGTTTTTGTTGGTGGTCGGTAATGCTTATTTAATGGCTATATCATAGAAACTCGGCAGAGTTTAAGCAAAAGACATAACAGCGCAATAAACCGTAAATGAAAGGAATTTCCGCCAATTAATGCCAAACGATATTTCAAAAAATTTTTTAGTACTGTCAAGTTTATATTTTCCGGACTGACCAAAGAGGGATATTGACCCCTCTATATCTCCGGTTCTATTTATGATAGAAACAAAATTCTTGTTTCTATGGAATGGGGCGTGCCACGTGACTCAGAAAACGAAAATAAAGTGGAATCCGGACAATAGGTTTTTAGTAAATGCGATTTTAAAAGTGCTGTTTTTTGCATTTTTGAAATTCTTGTTCTAACCAAATCTGACAGGACTACAGCAATGTGTAATTATCAGATTTTTACGCGGTTTACGGCATTAGAATTGTTTTTATGAGTAGTTCAAACCTTCGAAAGTTTCATGTAAAAATATTAAATAGTTTTTGATTTATACCAGTTTAAAATCTCTTTATTTTTGCAGCGTGGCGTGCGTAATGTGTGAGGCATTCTCACAATCTTTTGACTTTTAAGTCCCGGAATAATAACTTTTATTTTAGTAAAACAATTATCCTAATACCCGCTAGCTTCATATCATTGCGGCGTGGCATACGTAATATGAGAGGCATTCGTACAATCTTTTGACTTTTAAGGGTGTATTCGAAAAAATATTTTTCCACCCTCAAGAGCTCAAAATTTTCTGATACATTTTCAGACTCATTTTTAAAAGTAAAAACATGAAACTTGCTGAGGTGATTTTTGGAGAGATGTATAAGAGGCCGTGTGATTTCATTTTTCGCTCAATTCATTAGAATTTCATTTTTAAACAATCATTTTCTCAGTAGGACCCTTTTTTTTCCTTCCCAGATCTCCCGCTTTGGAAAATTCGGTTCAAAACGTCCACTTTGACAGTATTTTTTTTGCAATATTTTCTGCATTTATCAAAAAATCGAGAAGCACGGCACATTATGTAGTTTCTAAATAAGAGAATTTGCCAGTTGGATGCGTTTGAGAGCAAAATTGAATTTGAAAATAAATCAGAAAAGAAGCAGTTTGGATTGGAATACACCCTTAACGGTGTATTAATTAGTTTATATTTTCAATTAATAATTTTAAATATATAGGAAATGAAACTATTTGAAAATCATATTACATATAAAATTGAATAAATAAAGAAATTAATAAATTCACTATGTCAAGTATTGTGTTTTGGAATAAAAAAAATAAATAAATAAGGAAAGTAAATTTATACTTTTGTTCAAAGTGTACTAAATGATTATTAATATATTAGTTTTTCACGTAAAAACACTTTATCGTTTAAACATTTTTTCAACAAGTATTTTTTATACAACAAATTTTGAATTTATGCTTAAATAATTTTTATGGCATGACAGTGGCAGGCTTTTGGGTAGTTTACGTTTTAAAAAAATCACAAAAGGCTTTTTTGTGGGCAGCTTTGGGCTAGATTTAATTCTTGCAAACACAAATGGCTGGACTAGGGCGAACTTCTGGCTATCGATTATTTTTAGTGGCCATTAAAGGAATAAAAACGGCCAGTTTGAGGCTATCCAGAATTATTGGTGAAAAGTTAGCGGCATGATCGTGGGCAACTTCTTGTACTTACGGCCAATTATTCCGGCGTGACACTTTTTTGACGAAGCCGTAACGGCCAATGATAGCGGGCCTTAATCAAACACTTGGGGCCAAAGCTAACATAGCCGTGAGCGGCTCAGAAGTTCTGTATTTGTTGGGTTGTAATTTATTTTTTGGGTTCGATTCGGGTTATGGGTTTATAAGTCTAAAAAAATCACCCTGATTGGGAAATAAGTGGTTACTTGTCAATTAGCCTAACCGCTGTCTAGGCTGTATGCAATAGGCCTGAAAAATATTAGGCTAATTGGAAAATGAGAGATGATTCTCCAATTAACCTACGACATATATATCTGACATTGCATTATATATTTAAAGCTGGTTAGAACTCGCGTGATTACGGGTTGAACATAAAAAAGGCAAAAATTCGCTAAAAATGTGAAATAAAAATAATTTATTCAAAATTTTCGAATTTTCGGCCCACTTTATTAAAATGCTTCTAGATTTCAGCCCACACCCTTTTAAAATTTCATTACTATGGGTATTTTAGCACACAAAATTTAGATAACAATTAAATGAACTTTTACTTTGCACGAAATTGGAATGATTTTTGACGAATATACTGCGCACAATACTCATCACCGAATGTCCTGCTGTTATTTGAGGAGAAACTGTATTATAGAACCGTGCCAGTGGACCTCGATTATGGAAAGATTCTAGGTAAACACTGATTATGGAGAAACCACAGAACAGGCTCAGAAAGATAATGTAAGTACTTTAGTGAATCACAGAGTACTTATAGTCATGAAAACAATTCGACAGTACTTAAGGATCACTGAATTTTTGGCAGTTTATTGGAATTTTTCCTTCTTTTCATTTAAAAAGATTAATAAAGGGCTTTATTAAACTAATCGATTCTGTTATTTTGGAATTGGTAATTAAAAAATGTTATCAATATGCCATAAAGAGCTTTTAGTTACATTTTAATCAGATAATAGAGCTTCTTAAAAATTTACAAATATGACAGAAATTAGGAAAAATCATGAAATATCGAATTCTGAACTTTTATTGAAATGAATTATAATTTATCGTATGAATGATCCGAAATATGTGAGAAAATACTTGGAAAGCATACGACTTAGTATGACCTGCTAGTCACGTAAAAAACAATTATGAATTTAGAAAGTACATGCATTGAAAATTCAGAAAATCCAACAAGTGTTGGAGCTTATGAAAACATTTTCTAAAAAAAAGAGAATCAGATAATCTGAGTTTCTGACGCGCTTATCGGAAGGACATTGGATTTCAAAATTATAAAAAAACTAATTTTATTTAAAGATTATTTCAAGCACGCCCGGTGATAAAACAAATCTTCATTATTCAATCTGTTTTTAAGTCTTTACATATTTTGTGTAAAATGATGCGAATTTTGAAAATGTAAATGGCAGTTTTTCAAAAGTTATTAAAATAAAATCCTTACTGAGTTAATTTATGAATCACCATATAGCTTATAGAACAAGAGCTAAAATATTGCTGGTTAGTTCGACATGTTTTATAATTTCTAAAAAATAAATGATTTTTTCTGAGATTTGTAAGGATCGATAAAATGTATTTGTATTGATTTTAAAAAGTCCAACATTATGTCTCACTAGATATATTACACTTTTGAAAAGTTTATAGCCTCACTATTAAGGGTGTATTCGAAAAAATATTTTTCCACCCCCAACAGCTCGAAATTTTCTGAGACATTTTCAGACTCATTTTTAAAAGTAAAAGCATGAAACTTGCTGGGGTGATTTCTGAAGACATGTTTAACATGCCGTGTGATTTCATTTTCAGCTCAATTCATTAAAGTTTGATTTTTAAACAATTATTTTCTCAGTATGACCATTTTTTTCATTCCCAGATCGCCCGCTACGGAAAATTCGGTTCAAAACGCCCACTTTGACAGCGTTTTTTACAGTATTTTCTGCATTTATCAAAAAATTAAGAAGCACGGCACATTATATAGTTTCTAAATAAGAGAATTTCCCAGTTTGATGCGCTTGAGAGCAAAAATGAATTTTAAAATGAATCAGAAAATAAGCAGTTTGGATCGAAATACACCCTATTATTTTTTTTTTACTTCTATCATCTTTCATTTATCTTTTCTTTTCTGAATTAAAATGGAATATGTATAATGCAAATGAAATACCTTACAAAAAGGAGTGATATCTAATCAAAAACAACTACTAGTTGTAAATGATGCCGCTAAGCCACAAACCTAAAACGTCAGTCATAAAAAGAAGTGATATCACATAAAAAGAAGAGATATAGAAGTGCACACTCCGAGTGCCGTGTAAAAATCTATCACTACTCATAATGTTTCCAAAGGACTCAGAGTGAGGTACAGTATGTGAAAACTGCTTGGCGACCTGCAGGTGTATATTTAATTTATGCAGTATCTATACCAATTTTAAAAAATTGTGAAAGTCGAAAAAATTAATTTTAATTTCTCATTATATCACTCTTATAAATATTTGTAGGAGGAAGATCTGTAATAAATCAAGATTGCAAAGACAAGCAGGAAATGGTATGTAATTGTGGTAATCATCTACTATTACAATTATGCTTTTCATTATTTTAAACATAATTTTTAATTACATAGATACGTTTAATAATACACTGTATTAAAATTAAAGGAAAAACTATTAAAATGGATCCTATTTATGACAGATTTATTTCTTAAACGTAAAGTTCGTGTTTCCAACATAAGGAATATTATGTAATACTAGTAGCCTTACTAGAACAGATTCTCCCCCCCCCCCCCCCCTGTCATGTGCTATTCTGTTTACGCAGACTTCACTGCAATGTATCTTAGTTTAATTAACGTCTATAGGTGCATTGTTAGTAATATTCATATGATAAATTTTTTTATTACTATTTTACAAACTCAAAATGTTTATTACATGTTTACTTAGAAAATCCTCTTCCTAAAAGTGGTATTTCTCGTTCAAATAATAATCAACAAATCGATCCCATGATGTTAAATAAGAATGAGCATATAAACACCATACGCTTCGAATTTTCACAGTTTAATGGGAGAAGTAATACAAGAAGAAAATTTTTAAACAAAAAATCATATATGTAAGTGCAGGAAGAACAAACATTATAAAAGTCTTCAGGTCGCCAAGCAGTTTTCACATACTGTACCTCACTCCGAGTCGGAAACATTATAAGTAGTGATAGATTTTTACACGGCACTCGGAGTATGCACTTCTATATCTCTTCTTTTTATGTGATATCACTTCTTTTTATGACTGACGTTTTAGGTTTGTGGCTTGGCGGCATCATTTACAACTTGTTGTTTTTGATTAGATATATATATAATTAAGGTGGTAAATATTGATGTAATTTATGGAACTTGTGGTAAATTTAGGCTTGTTAAGCCTGTCATGGTACCACTAATATTTGCATTATGCAAGCTTTACTTGCATTTCCAATTCCATGCTTTTATGTTATGCTGCTATGTTCTTTAAAATGTATAATATAATGAATAAACTTTGATTTTTAATTTGAGTAACACTTCACTTATAATTTCTGTTCCTAATAGTTAATAATCATTTTTAGTACTTAAGTTAAAATATCATCATATATATATATATATGTATATAATGATCAAGGTAATTTGGGCTTGATGATTCTGCCTTGGTTCCACAAATATTTCCATTTTCCACATATATATATATATATATGGAAAAATGGAAATATTTGTGGAACCAAGTTAGAATCATCAAGCCCAAATTACCTTGATCTCCACAAATAACATGTACGGTTTCCTCTTTGCATCAGCCATAACAAGCTAAAAAATGCAAAATAAGGGCTATCGTACACAATAAAACCAGAAAAGAAACAAAAACAACATTGGATTAAAATATATATTGTGAAAGATCTTTTACGTTCACCAAGAAATGGAAGACTACGTTCGAGGCTGTTCTCAAATTCAAAGGGGCAACTTTATGACACAAGTTTTAGTTCATTTTTGTTCGGAAATGCATGATATGGGCTGGTGTTGTTATTCAGAAACTAAGGCACCGAAAGACGTCTTCCATTTTTTTTTTTTTTGTAAACGTAAAAGATTTTTCAGAAAATACTGTCAAAGTGGGTGTTTTGAGCTGAATTTTCGAATCAAAGGAGAAAAACCGGTTGTCCCGTAACCCACAATCGCTTATAACTCCACCAATAATTTATGGATCAACAAACTGAAAACTTATTTCGATTCCAAATCGCTTCCATAGTCAGGCCTGCCCATTTTGGGCCTTTACGTTTAAAAATGAGTTAGTTAATGTCTCAAAAAGTTTCGCGCTAATTGAGCAGTGCACTTGAGAACTGCATGAAATAAGGCGAATAATGCTGTTAAGGGTGTATTTGAAAAAATATTTTCCCACCCTCAACCGCTCGAAATTTTCTGAGACATTTTCAGACTCATTTTTAAAAGTAAAAACATGAAATTTGCGGATTGTGATCTTATACATATAAGAGGCCGTGTGATTTCATTTTTCGCTCAATTCATTAGAATTTGATTTTTAAACAATTACTTTCTCAGTATGACCCTTTTTTTCATTCCCAGATCACCCGCTTCGGAAAATTCGGTTCAAAACGCTGACTTTGACAGCATATTTTAGAACATTTTCTGCATTTATCAAAAACTCGAGAAGCACGGCACATTATGTGGTTTCTAAATAAAAGAATTTCCCAATTTGATGCGTTTGAGAGCAAAAATGAATTAAAAAATGAATCAGAAAATAAGTCAGCTTGGATTGGAATACACCTTTAAAATTTAGTATAGTGACAATCAGCCTGTGATGTCGATCACATAGAATTGTCTTAAATTCCGTACGAGACATTAATTATTAAACTAGATAGCTTTTTATTAGACACTCATTTTCTTCTGAAAAAGAATCCTTTTTCTATCATTAAACACTCTTTTGTATTTTATTTTTAATTCTTTAGAGAAGGCAGAGAAATGATTGTATATTATTTAGCAAATCGTTACATAGTTGATAAATAAATGCATTTGGTTCCCGGTGATATATTATTCTGTTAATAACTTTACGGGATTATATTAGTGTTGTAAATCATAAATCAAGTATTTCACATCCGTTAGGCAGTAGTCATAGATAACTTGTAATTTCCTTTTAAGAAAATAATTTCATAAATCAAAAAGGTAATTTAAGGCGTCAGTTTGTTACAGAATCTGTTTTTATTACTCTTAATCTACATCATTTAATGATTTATTGAAAATGTTTGATTATTTGATGAGGTAATAGAATATGTGTCATCAGATTTATTTCACTGGGGTTTTTCATTTTCACCAAATTGTGTCTTGTTTTTATGTTTTGGTGAAAGTTTGGCGTGTTTTATCTGATGTTATGCCAAGTGAACAAAACTGTAATACATGGCTTTTTCGAGGCAGAAGATTACTACAAAAATGTTAAAATGTAACAGTGACACCTCCCTGCTTTTAAAATTTCTAACCAGCCTTTTTGATAACATGTAAGCAACATCAATAAATCAAACATCTAGTTGTGCGTAAAGAACTTGTCCGTGGGATTTAATTATGATTCTCGACTTTTTGTTTCCAGCTTTGATTCACCACGGGTTCCGAACTCATAAATTGGGTTCATGCAAACGTAATGTAGTTCCCTGATGCTTTTACGGCTATCTCCAAATCTTGAATGTATGGGGGTTTCCTCTCTTATACATAACGGTGCCGTGACCAGGATCCAATCAAAACCGCTCAAAGATTTATGGATCATGTGAGCAGTTTCGCATCGTTATTACTAAAATTAACTTCGCCAATTTTGTAAAATTAAAAAATCTGGGGGTAGTCCAAAAATAGATTTTTTAAAGAAAGATACTGGGGTAAAAACCTGAAAGTTTTACAGAGAAACTGTTTTAAGGGTGTATTCAAAAAAATATTTTTCCACCCCCAACAGCTCGAAATTTTCTGAGACATTTTCAGACTCATTTTTAAAAGTAAAAGCATGAAACTTGCTGGGGTGATTTCTGAAGACATGTTTAACATGCCGTGTGATTTCATTTTCAGCTCAATTCATTAGAATCTGATTTTTAAACAATTATTTTCTCAGTATGACCAATTTCTTCATTCCCAGATCGCCCGCTTCGGAAAACTCGGTTTAAAACGTCAACTTTGACAGCGTTTTTTACAGTATTTTCTGCCTTTATCAAAAAATTAAGAAGCACAGCACATTATATAGTTTCTAAATAAGAGATTTTCCCAGTTTGATGCGTTTGAGAGCAAAAATGAATTTTAAAATGAATCAGAAAATAAGCAGTTTGGATCGAAATACACCCTTAAAGGGTGGTTTTTGGTAAAAAATGTAGATTTTATCATTTTTACAGAAAAAATCTATTTTTTTTACAAAAAAAAAAAACTGTTTTCTGTAAAACAAAATGCAGATATTTTCTGCAAATTCAACGGTTTTCCACTTGCGCCAAAATTGACAAGTTTTTTTTTTACAGTGTAAGTTTATATACTTTAAAATTTTGTGTTAGAAAATGGACACTATTTATGTATGTTATTTTCTGTTGATTTCATATATGATAAAAGTACAGTAGAACACCGCTAATCCGAACTAATTGGGACCGGTGCCTGTTCGGATTACCCGAAATTCCGATAAAAATTTAAAAGAAAAAATGCGTGCTAAAAAAAAAAAAAGAGTTATGAGTACTCAGTAGTACAGTAAATATCCTCTAATGCGGCATCGTAAGATTCAACATGCTGGATAATCTGGCACGACTTTCAGAAAAAAATAATAAGGGAGAGTGGGGAGGAATGGGACACTTTTTACACAAATAAGAAAATCAACTTTGTTTGACCTCAAAAAAATAAAATAAAATAAAATAAAAATAAAAATAAATAAATAATAAATAATAAATAAATAAATAAATAAATAATTCAATTTATAGAATACAAAATGAAACACTTTCTAATGTCCTTGAACAATATAAAACATAATTTGCAGAAACAATTTTATAATTAAAGAAATTGTAAGTTTCAAAATGTGTCCCATACCTCCCCACTAACAGGGAGGTATGGGACAGCTAGAAAAAAAAACTATGATAAAGCACAAATAGTCTAATGTCGGCTACATGTACAGTCTAACAAAGATTGCAGGTTGATAATGTCTGTGCCACAATATCAAATTCCAGTTTCGTCATTCAGGATTCCAGAATTCAGGAAAATTCATGATTGTCAGACACAGATGACATTAAAAAATTATCAGTTCAATTTATTTATAATTTGAAGTAAATGAATATATTACCAATGTTATAATTAATATATTAACCTCCCAAAATATTTGCATAATAGCAATTTACATTCATCTTATTAAAAAGAAGGAATTTGACTTGTCCCATTCCTTCCCACTGCCTTCTTTTATGTTAAACTTCTTGTATACACAAAAATACTGCTTTTAGGCTCAGCTTAAATTATGGATAACATACAGTATCATGTTCCATAAATAGGGAAACTATGACATCTAAGCATAGACAAATCATTGATATACAGAAAGCATAAAAAGTATATGAAGCAAATTTACTTTTGATTCCTAAAATAATCTTTTTTCGTTATACAATTGCAAGCTTATGCAGATCAACAACTTTTTTCAACTGAAGATTGTGTTACCATTGCTTCATCTAGTGTGCGATTGATGAAATGTTTAGAAAGATACATAAAGAGAAAAACCTACTGTCCCATTCCACCCCACTCTCCTCTACTCCTTGTTTAATGACTCCTGATGTTTATAATAATCCACTGGAACTTTAAAATGAAGAATTTCGTAACAACCCATTACAAAAGGTTCAATATCGCGAATCTATATAATACATATCTCAGTCACCGAAAGTCGACAATGAGGGAAGGAAAAACAATTTCTGTAGATAATTTGCTAAATCAAATTATTGAAAGGAAAAACAAATTTTTATCATCTGAATTAAATACTTTTTGAATTTTAGAAAAGAATTTTATAGTGACTGGCAAACAATCTGACATTCGAGATTTTTTTTAAGATGTGGGCTTCTACGAGTAGGCCTACGGTGCACGTTTTCATTTTATATTCGTGTACATGTTGTACTTTTACATTATTGAGTACTTTTTTTTCCATTGAAGCTGTTTAAAAAATAAAAAATATGCTTTATTGCCATTTTTTGTTTAATTCTAACTTCTACACGTGTTTTCCGACATTCATGCTATAATCCGAAAAATTTCGTAATTTAATCTTTTCAGTTAATCTGTTCAAGTACAATTTTTGAAAATAAAATCGGTTCGGATTAACCGGAATTTCGGATTAGCGGGGTTCTACTGTACCTTTAAATCAATATTTTTTTATGTTCTAAATCTTTTAAATTATTTTCTACATCCTTAAATTGATGTATTCTAACATCAGAATTAATATTTTTCAAATCGAATCAGTTGTTGAGTTACAAAGGGTTAAAAGTTATTTATAGTTTTTAGTGAACTGTATAGTAAGTATTGGTACACACTTAGCTTTAGTTTTAAATTCTTTCAAAAATGTGTATACATGTATAAAATATGTGTTTTCATAAAATAACACATGCAGCACGTTTGAACAAAACTAACATAGTATAACGATCGTGGTATAACGGACATAATTCTTTCTTTTTCAAAAAATATATAACTACAGACGTTCATTGATAAAAATAATAAAAACAATTAAAAATAGACGTTTCGACAACATTCCGTAGTCTTTATCAGTACTCGTACATAATCACAGAACACACCAGAACCACCACAATTGAAAACAGCTAAAACTACGATTTAACAAGAATAGCAAGGGATAACCTTGGCTTCATTAAGAATGTTCTCAAATCCAAAAGGGCAACTTTCTGACATAAGTTTTAATTCATTTTTGTTCGAAAATGCATGAAACTAGCGGGTGTTGTTGTTTAGAAACTATGTCATCGAGCTGGTTTTTCCATTTTTTTTTTTTTTTTTCGCAAACGCAATAGATCTTTCAGAAAAGAGTGTCAAAGTGGGCGTTTTGAACAGAATTTCCGCGCGAAGGAAGAAAGAGCACTGAAGAGCGGGCAAAAAACGTGTTTATCACGTGATAAAAATGGCTTATAACTCAATAGGTAATTGATTGATCAAAAGATGGAAAGCACACTTTAATTCCAAATCGCTTCCATGGCCAGGCTTCCCAATTCTATATCTTTCCGTTAAAAAATGAATTTGCAAATGTGTCAGAACGTTTTGCGCTTGTTGAGCAGAGCAGTTAAGAACAGCCTTAATTGAAGATTCAACCAGAATAGTCAACCAACCCTCAAGGGAGACAAAAAAAATGTAGGCGGAGCAATTAGATTTCACAACTTGCGCATTCTCAGAATAGGAAACATGGTCGAACTCAAGTGCATGCGTCATCAATCTTGAATTTAAAGTACCTTTATTAAAAGAATTTTTATGTTCCTTAAAGCTGTTCTCAACTGCTCTGCTCAACAAGCGCAAAACGTTTTTGACACATTTACAAATTCATTTTTTAACGGAAAGATATGAAATTTGAAAGCCTGACCAGGGAAACGATTTGGAATCGAACTGTTTTTTCTAGTTTTTGATCAATAAATTACCCACTGAGTTATAAGCGATTTTAATGACGTGACACGGCATTTTTCTCCCCTGACTGACTGGATTTTCTTCTTTCGTTCAGAAGTTTGGATCAAAACGCCAACTTTGACAGTATTTTCTGAAATATCTACTGCGGTTACAAGAAAACGGAAAAAACAGCTCGATAACATAGTTTCTGAATAACAACATCTTCTAGTTTCATACGTTTCCTAACAAAAATGAATTAAAACTTATGTCAGAAAGTTGACCCTTTGGATTTGAGAACAGCCTTAAGTCTTGCATTTAGAGAGCGTCCAGTTTCATCTATGTAGACTGCAACCATTGCAAGGAATTTTATATAAACGACACTACTAATGTCAAATTTCGGATATTAATCCGGATAATTTATATTTTGAATAATTCTTCTTTCTTTGGGGATTTGGACCTCTCATAAACTCTAGGAAGCAAACATCGGAGTTAGTTTATCAAATATAATGTTAGCTGAGCTTTTTTACGAACGTTAGAGAACCGATGCGATGCAGGACAACTATAATGATATCTGGGCTGACTAGAGTTCTACATTGGGTCGGTTAACCCTATTTTACCCTGACCCGACGAGAGTCAAATCGGGTTGACACTAATTTTTAGGGTTTCATTCATCTGACGAAACCCTCTGCATCT
Organism: Maratus speciosus; assembly: GCA_963932465.1. Taxonomy (NCBI): domain Eukaryota; kingdom Metazoa; phylum Arthropoda; class Arachnida; order Araneae; family Salticidae; genus Maratus; species Maratus speciosus. The sequence goes on from OZ010797.1 coordinate 22,100,315, forward strand.
CACTCCTTTGTCTGTCTGTCACAGAGTTTGTTCTCCGAAACTGTATAAGTTAGAAACTTGAAATTTTTTATACTTCTATAAATACCTCCGATTACGCGACAAATAGGGGAGAGTGGCTCACCTTTTTTTTTCTTCTTTTTTTTTTCTTTTTTTTTCTTTATATTGATCGATTGTCAAAATTGTACCGGGCATTCATTCTTTTAACCTTTGCCTACATTATTAAATAGCTTTTGATCTTAAACCCATTATATAAATTAAATATATATATATTTAGTAAACTTGTGCTTTTCCCCAAGGTGTACCACCTGGTGGGGGCACCTTGGGGCAGTTAAAAATATATCTGAAAAGTTCAATAATTGAATTATAATATACATGGAATTGTTTTTTCAGGAAAAGAAATTTATTTAAAATGAAAAGACATTTCAGGTGATAAAACTTTTGCAGCAGCTTTCTCAATAGTGTCATCATGAATTACTGCATTTTTTTGTGTGTGTGTTCTAAATTTCTAATCTTATCTATTGATAAGCCTAATGACTTATTTAAAAAAGAAATAATAACTATTAATAAATACATGTTATGTAGATTAAATAAAAAATGTTTTAAACACAATATCTTTTTGTTAAATTATTTTGAATAAAAGTTAGCTAGGGATATCCTGTGTCCCAGCGTGCATTACTTCCACCTGTCCCAAGGTGCACCCTAAACCCACTATGAAATCGTTGAATGTCATGCTGTTAAGCTTAGCACTAGAACTGTTATTATACATCAGTTTTATAGAGAAAGCTTTAAATTTCATTATTACCTTTTATTTCAAAATATTTTCAATCCAATTCCACTTTGCAACTTACCAAACTTTTACATGAAAGTTAATAGACATGTTTGCAAAATTAAAATCTTAATAAATTCTTACCGGCGTCATCAGTGGAATCAAAACATGCCGAAAATTAGATTGTGCTTCTATCTATCTGCATCTGCAAGAGTTAATTTAAAATCTAGGGCAAAAAATAAAGCTGTTCCAAAGTGAACTACTCTCCCCCAATAAAAATTTGAAAGAATCTCATATTATTTTAATTAAATGAATTAATTTCATGACATACGACCATTTTTGAGATTTAGATTTTAAAACAGAACCTTTATTTTAGTTTTTTTCGAGCAGGCTAGAGGGCTCCGTGGTAGCGTATTTGCTTGCTGATTCCCGGTTCGTGGTTCGGTGTCGGAGTTTGAAAATTTTTCCCTGAAATAGATTTCATTATCTAATAAATTCAATTTTACAAAATGTCTGTAATTTTTGCCATTTTAAGGTCCAAAGTTGTGGTAATATTTTTTCAATTATTTTTTTAAGGTTGCTCAAATCCAAAGGGTCAACTTTCTGACATAAATTTTAATTCATTTTTGTTTGGAAACGTATGAAACTAGAAAGTGTTGTTATTCAGAAACTATGTCATCGAACTGTATTTTCCGTTTTCTTGTAAACGCAATAGATCTTTTAGAAAATACTGTCAAAGTTGGCGTTTTGAACTGAACTTCCGAACGAAGAAGAAAATTCAGTCAGTAAGGAGAGAAAAATGACGTGTCACGTGATCAAATTGCTTCTAACTCAATAGGTAATTGATGGATCCAAAAATGGAAAAAACAGTTCGATTCCAAATAGCTTCCATGGTCAGGCTTTCCAATTTTATATGTTTCAGTTAAAAAGTGAATTTGTAAATGTGTCAAAACGTTTTACGCTTGTTGAGAAGAGCAATTTAGAAGAGCTTTAACTCAATTTTTTTTGGGGGGGGGGGGGGGGGGAATGTGATGTTGATCACATATATTTCACTTAAATTACGTACGAGACGTTAATTATTAAACTACGTAGCTATTTTAATCAGTCGTTCATTTTATTCTGAAAAGGGAATCTATGTTCTATCATTAATCATTCTTTCTTTTGGTATTTATTTTTTAAAACTTAATAAAAGGCAGAGTAAGATATTGCAAGTTTGTTAGCAACCGTTATATAATTGGTAAATAGAAGTATATAATTTCCCGGTGATATATTATGCTTTTGTTTACTTTATGCTATAATATTAATTTAGTAGCTCCAGATGTAACGCATTTCAAGGAGTCTGTTTATATTAATCTCACGCCGGATAAATCAACTGGTATCATTTCTTTGTGCAATTCAAAATTACGTTATGCATTAATCATAGGGTACTTGTAATTTCCTTTTAAGTGAACCATGTCATAAATCAAAAAGTATAATTTCATTTATCATTTGGTTACAGAATCTGTTTTCATTACTCTTGATCTAAATCATTTAATGATTTATTGAAAGGTTTGTAAGATTATTTGATGAAATAATAATATATATGTCATCAGATTTATTTTATTGTGTTGGTTCAGTTTTCGCCAGATTGTGTCTTATTTTTATATTTTTGGTGAAAGCTTGGCGTGTTTTATCTGATGTTATGCCAAGTGAACAAAACTGTAATACACTGCTGTTTCGAGGCAGAAGATTACTACAAAATTGTTATAATGTAACAGTGACACCTCCCTGCTTTTAAAATTTCTAACCAGCTTTACGGTTGGTTGGTATCATGTAAGCAACATCAATAAATTAAACATCCAGTTGTGAGTTAAGAACTTGTCCTTGTGATTTAATTTTAGTTCTTGACTTTTTGTGTTTTCAGCTTTGATTCGCCACGGGATTGGAGCTGTTGGGTTCTTGCAAACGTAATGTATTTCCCTGATGCTTTTACGGCTATCTCCAAAATTTGTATGTATGGGGGTTTCCTCCTTCATAGGGAAATTGCAAAATTTTAAACTGGCTTCATTTCATCGACCGACGGATTTAATTAAAAGAACTTTCGTTTTTTGCCATTTTAAGGGTTTCTTTCTTTTTTTTTTAAGTTAAAATTAATTCATGTAATTAAATATCATTTTCAGATGTACAAACATATGCTGTTACAATTGTCTGAAAAGCAGTGCTTGAATATTTTTAATTTGAAAAAAATCTTCTAATTATAATAATTTTAAAATTAAATTTAATGGTGCTGCTATCTATGTTTTTATTGAAGCGATTTGAGGATTTAATAATTATAAATTAACGAATTGTATTTATTAATTAAAGGATAAAGTGTTTTGAAAGGAATATTAAACGAGACAGTCTGTGTTATATTCGATCACACTTACGCACTTGATTTGTTTTTTGTTGCGGGTCGTGTTGACATTGAATGTTTTGTTTTAGGTTGTGGCTCTTTCGGGTCGGATTCGATTCGGTTGATCCAATTTTTAAAAAGAAAGTCCTGAATATGTTTCCAATAAAAAAATTATATTTAAATATTTATAAATTTATATGTGTTCATTTTTAAGCAAAAAGATAAAATTGATATTACAGATATTAATTATAGACTGTTTTCATAACTGTATTAAAATATTGTTTAATTTTCTTTCGAATCTGGTTCAGATTTTAATATTTCGGGTTCGGGTGTTAAACAGAAATTTCGGGTGGGGGAACAGGCTTTATAAAGGAGGCCTTTCATTCGAATGTTATGCATGAATATATATAAAAAATATATGATAATCGGATTCAGTAACCTAAAGCCTTTTTCCAAAATCTAATAAAAAGCACCAAGAAAACATATTAAAGAAAAGGCTAGAGTTTTTTTAATACCTTGATCTCCAATGTACGGATGTCAAATGTTTTTTTCTTTCTTTTTCAATGTTTTATTCAACACTTGCCAGACTTCCGCAGACCTTTAAAAAAAAAAAGTACAAAATGAAGTCCTATAAATTTTAATTCAAAAATATGACTTTTTACTTTTTAGATTTAATGAGTTTCATCTAGAAAAAAAAAGGGGGGGGAGGGGGTTATGGGGATTCCCATTCGGCAAAAAACAATGAATCAAAATTATCATATTGCCGACAGGAAACATGTTGCCTTGCGCTCAAAATATGATGGATGATTTAAAAACGCTTCAACACGTTTAACTGCCGGTGACTCAAAACTATTGAATCAGCGTTTTTAACAAGTTCCTAGTTTATTTTCCGGTAGCGAATGTGTTAATTGCTACTGACTTATATAATACACCAGGGAAGGCGAACTTTTTCACATCCGCGTACCAATTTTTTTCAAAAATATATTTTACGTGATCATGACGTGCCAACAATAAAATGTTTTAATGGCTTAAATAATAACGAATCAAAATTACTTAAACTTTTGTTTTCAGCTTTAAAAATATATGGATAATATTTGATGTTATACTTTAGAAAATTATTTTTAAAATATTATTTTTGCTGTCTCATCTTGGATGTCAAATAATTTATATCAGCTTCGTACTTACAAGGAAGGTCTCCATACGGGCATATTCTGAAAAAATTACAGAGTGTTCGTCTCATGTGGATATATATGTTTATAAAAATTTTTTTGGCGGAACCCCGATAGAACGTTCGTAAAAAAATAATGAAATTTTCGTTTATTTGGCGATTTATCATCGGTTGGGGATGAAATGAAATTTCGAAAAATACTTTTTCATGTCGAATACTCTTTAAGATAAAAATATTTCATATTGAACTTGTTTAAATAAATTTAACTAAAATAACTGTAGTTTTGCCAGTTTTAGTTTGATTTAGCTATAGTTTTGTCATATATGTATTTATAATGAAAGTTAAATATCAAATTTTATGAATTAAAACAAAATTAAAATTGTTTCAATATCTCAAAATTAAGTCCAATTGAGCGCTGTCGGTTCAATTTTGTTGCTATGGAAACGACGAATTCCTTGGTTTGAAATGAATAACTGTTAAATGAATCTTGCCATTATTTTGGAATAGGCTTAAATATATCAAAGTATTTTTTATAGATGAAATTGTTTTTAAAGTAATAACATTAAGTAACAAGCAACATAAATGTGTAATATGAAAAAAAGTATTTATTAAACTCTCTCATTATTTATGTTTAAATTCATTAAATACTTTTTACACGCATTCTAAAAATCAATTAACAAACAATTTTCAGATGCATTAAAATCGTTTGCTTTTGGCGAGGAAAAGTACTGCTCGCCAAATCGCGTGACGCTTTCGTTTTCCGCGCCAATACTCGAAAGTATTTTATTTTTTTACAGACTTTCTACTGTAATTCCGCCGCTCAATTTGACTGATCCTTTATGACATACATAAGCAGTTTAATTGGTATTTTTTTCAAAATATTCCGAGTATGCCCGGTATGGAGACCTTCCTTAATAGTTATTAGAATGCAAGTTGAATTGGACTCATTTTACAAGATTTCTTTTACCTCAATTTTTGATGTTATTTATTTCCGAAAAGAATGTCTCCCAGAAAAAATTGTCAAAATAGCAAGCACCAGCATCTACAGCTTTTAGTGTCTGGAATTGAATTCCAAGTGGTTATAATTTTACCATCGGCGTTTTTGCTGACAATGGCTTTTAATTTTTCTTTTACGCTAATTTCCTAATTCTCTCTTTTACTTAACATTTTGTGAGCCAATATTGATCTAGATTAAGATACATTAAGTTATATTTCAGTTTCTCCAATCTGTATGACAATGACAACCAATCGAACTAATCGGATTCAGATAAACAGAGGAAAAATGTAGATAAATTAATGCGTTTTGTGAAATTCTACTTATATTTTGATGTAGAACCTGAATCTATGTCGTGCCAAAAATAATCTGCAGCGTGCCATAGGTTCATCGCTATTCACAAGGGTATTTTCATTCCTAAATAATGATAAATTTGAATGTATTAAGATATCAAGAAATCGGAAGAAAACTGTGCGAATGTTAACTTTTGAACAGGGCTCAAAATGGAAAAATCAATGAACCGGAAAGATCTTTCAAAATTATTGTTGACTAATTTTTTTTTTTTTTTTTTTTTTTTTGAAAGTATAGAAAAAGAATTTAAAAAATGCATTCAAGCTGCTCAATAATAATAATGTAAAAAGTCACAGAGAGCAATAAGCTATACATACAAAACTGTTTATAGGTTTTCATAACTACACGAACTGGAACTACATTTACTATAATTTTGCGAACCGGAATAATATTTTTCATAATTTCACGAATCGGAATATCGTCTCGGTTTGCTCCGGTACGCTGTAAAAAAAAAAATAATAATAATAATGTAAATAAAAGTACTTAGAGATCTTCACGGGCCTGCCCGAGGGCCGATTTTCATTCACGGCACTCGGGCCGGGCCTGTGTCGCCACTCTTTTTGGGCCGGGCCCGGGCCTTACTTTTTCCTAACGGTTCGGGCCGGGCCTAACTTATTTTTTCTGTACTGAGCCGAGACTAGTTTCATTCCTAGTTTTCACGGCCCAAAATCTTCAGTCCTAGTTTTGAACCAGCCCGTATGAAAATCATTGTCTGAACGTAGCCTGGTTCATTCAAAGGTCAGTAAAATTAGGCGTGGCCCAAAAAATTTTTGAAAAAAATGCATACATTTTTAAATCGCCATTATTCTACACCTTACACATTATAATTTATTCTTTGGAAGAATAGTACATTTTTACAGTTTTTAAAATATAACTAAATTAAAATAGTAATGTGTGAAAAGGAACCCGCCTATGATGGAATCCTGTTTTAAAGTAAAAAACGCGTTGATGCATGCAAAATTAATATACTCTAATACGTAAGCAAAGAATATACAATACATTTCCACTTGCTAAGAAGGGAACTTGTCTATAACGCATTTTTTTTCTTTTCTATGCAATTCCGTCTTAGAAGATTTTACTGTATAGCCTTTTTCAGATTTTTAACACTTCAATACATGGAATATGGATTAACAATATTAATTAATGATAACTGGAATATTTATATACAAGAAATAGAGTTTCATTAAAAAATAAATATCGCAACTTGCGGCACTTCTATAAAAGTGAAGATTATAAACAAGAAAAAAGAAGTTAAGATAAATATTTTTGGTCAGAACTCCTCATACGAGACAAATTTTTAACCAAATCGACGTAAAAATCAATGTTTCGAAGAAATTCACTTGGGCCGAGATGTTAACTTTTTTCCGGGCCGGGCTCGGGCCGAACTTTTAATTTTTGTGTCGGGCCGGGTAGAATTTTGTTTTCTAAGAGTCGGGCCGGGCCCGGAAATTCCGGCCCGTGCAGACCTCTAGTAGTACTAACTAGAAAATCTCTAGGCAACTGGGATTCCATGAACTTCTCAAGTAACCAATACAACTTCTTCTTAAGTAACATTACTGGCATTAAACTTAATAAATAGCACACTGATTTCCTTAGTGAATGTATACTAAGAAATCGTTAATAGTCATTGCAGGTGTTTTTTTTATTATGTATACTAAGAAATGGTTAGTACCATTACAGATACTTATCTTGTGTCTTCACTAAGAAATGGCTAGTAGCCGTTACAGGTCCTTTCTTAGTATGGTTACCAAGAAATGGTTAGTAGTAGTATTTATAGATACTTCTCCTGTATCTTCACTAAGAAATTGTGTTAAAAATATTCAAAAGTAGGGCTCGAAAGGTATACCTTTCGAGCACTACTTTTGAAGATTTTTAACACTTTCGGGTCCAAGCTTTTTTGAAAAAAATTTCTTTTATATTAATGAAGTTAATTGTAGCTATCCAAATAGATTTACTGAAAGTTAAATGAATATGTCATTGTCTGAAATATTTCGAAAGTATTTACTATTTTGCGTATTATTCAATTCCTGTTCCTATGACAGTACTATGACAATACTATGACAGTAAGGAAGAATTTTTAGAGATGTTTGGAAAATATCATATTACAACTGTATTTGACAGATATTATAACTTTATAATATTTTTTTACTTTTTATGACATGTTCGTTCAGAAAAGTAACCTCTATCTTAAATTTAAAGTGTGACATATATGTTTAGAATAAAATAATCTCCAAAGGTGCATAGAGAATTAAGCAAACTTTTATTATTAGTACTAAATGCCGCAACATAAATGAAGTCGTCATAAGAAATGCATAGACATATCTCACCCTTTCTACATGTAGAGTAAATAGTAACAAAAGTGATTGTTAACATATAAGTTTGCAATTAAAAGATATGTACTATTAATAGTATACGCCAGATCCGAACGGGTTAAGGCGGGGTCGTCGCGAAAAAACTTTTTATCTTAAGGCTGTTCTTAACTGCTCTGCTCAACAAGCGCAAAACGTTTTGGCACATTTACAAATTTAATTTTCATCGGAAAGGTATAAAATTGGAAAGACTGGTCATGGAAGCGATTTGGAATCGGACTGTTTTTTCCATTTTTTGATCCCTCCATTACCTATTGAGTTATAAGCGTTTTTGATCACGTGACAAACACGTTTTTCGCCCGCTCTTGAGTGCTCTTTCTTCCTTCGCGCAGAAATTCGGTTCAAAACGCCCAATTTGACACTATTTTCTGAAAGATCCATTGCGTTTGCTAGAAAATGGAAAAAACAGTTCGATGACATAGTTCTGAACAACAACACCAGCTAATTTCATGCATTTTCGAACAAAAATAAATTAAAACTTATGTCAGAAAGTTACCCTTTTGGATTTAAGAACACCCTTGGAGGTGTATTCGAAAAAATATTTTTCCACCCCCCAACAGCTCGAAATTTTCTGAGACATTTTCAGACTCATTTTTAAAAGTAAAAGCATAAAACTTGCTGGGGTGATTTCTGAAGACATGTTTAACATGCCGTGTGATTTCATTTTCAGCTCAATTCATTAGAATTCGATTTTTAAACAATTAATTTCTCAGTATGACCATTTTTTTCAATCCCAGATCGCCCGCTTCGGAAAATTCGGTTCAAAACGTGCACTTTGACCGCGTTTTTTACAGTATTTTCTGCATTTATCAAAAAATTAAGAAGCACGGCACATTATATAGTTTCTAAATAAGAGAATTTGCCAGTTTGATGCGTTTGAGAGCAAAAATGAATTTTAAAATGAATCAGAAAATAAGCAGTGTGGATTGAAATACACCCTTAAAGAGAGGAAAGTTAAGAGAGGAACTAAAGAGAGGAACTCTCTTAAGAGAAGAAAGTTGTTTCGCGACGGCCCCGGTTAAGGTGGTTCTGAAAAAAATATTTCTCGCTCAACAACGCGAAACTTTCTGACACATTTTCCAAGGTCGGCAGGACCTCGGTGGATCATCAGGGTTTTACCCCCCCCCCCCCCCCCCACCCGCCCCTCTTCCGAATTTTCAGTCAGGATGTCTATAAATATGCTACTAATAAATTAGAATATCAATTACAGTGTCAAGATTAAGAAATCAAAATTCTAGCATATCTTTGTTCAATTTCGGTAGTATGTTAAAAATGTAAAGGTAATTTCTAAGAAAATTTTAAAGTTATTTCAAATTTTCTGGAATGTGATTGTTAAGAGACCTCCAGGAGGAGGGGGGGATGCTATCATTATCATTTTTGATCCAACCGAATTTTTCTCTTTTTATTTGTAACTTGTATCAATTGTGACGCAGCACTTTATCTTATGGCTCTATAAGAATTTTAAATTTGGAATTTAAAAATAATGATATCAAATTTTGAGCGACGCTATGCTATTGATTTATATATATATTAAAATTTATTAGTTGATGCTTTATCACTTACCTCTCTCATAAATTCGAAATATGAATTTTAAAAGATATGATATGAAAATTTGTGACGCCTTGATGTGGCTTAAAACGATTAGTTTTAAAATTCAATTTTTTTTTTGGCTAAATACATTTACACATCTAAACAATACTTTTCATTTTCCAATGCACTGTTAAATATATCGCTTACATCGAATCTATATAATGCACTGAAATGTGTTATTTGAATAAACTGATTTATCTTCTGTGCCACGTTATCCAAAGAACAAAAGTAAAATTTATGTAAATAGTTTCTTTTCGTTATATTATCCATTTGCATACATTTAACTTAGTTTGGATACAATGGTGCAAAAAACTATCTACAAAAATTTTACTTTGGATTTTTGGATAAAGTGGCACAACAGATAAATCAGTTTATTCGAATAAATACATTTCAGTGTATTATATAGATTCAGTGAAAGTGGTATATTTAACAGTGCATTGGAAAATGAAAAGTATTGTTTAGATGTGTAAATGTATTTAGTCAAAAAAAAAAATTGAATTTTAAAACTAATCGTTTTAAGCCACATCAAGGCGTCACATAAATTTTCATATCGTATCTTTTTAAAATCCGATTTCGAATTTATGAGAGATTGAAATGATAAGGCATCAATGAATAAATGTTAATATATATGTAAATTAATAGCATAGCGTCGCTCAAAATTTGATATCATTCTTTTTAAGTTCCAAATTTAAAATTCTTAGAGCCATAAGATAAAGCGCTGCGTCACAAACTTCTAACCCGTTAAGGGTTTTTGTATTGATATCATTACTTTTTTTTTTTTTTTTTTAGATTTGATAAAAAAAAAAAAAGGAGAGAGATACCTCATATTTTAACTTTAATGAGTGCCGTGCTATTTGATTTTTTTAACAACTCTTTAGTAAGATATGTTAGTAATAAGATATGGAGATGATGTACAAAATGCATGTTTAAAACATGCATTTTTTCAAAAGCATTTTGACAAAAGTCCTTTAAAAGGACTTTTGTTGTTGGTTTGTTTGACAAATATAAAAAGCCATGTCAAATTTTACTATGAAAAGGTTTACTTTCTGGGGAAAAATATTAAGAAATATTACTCTTTAAACATTTTTATTTAAAAAAAAATCAGTACTCACTAATAAAAGTAATTAAGTCAATCTAAATTAAATCCTAACTCTAAAAATATTCACTTCCCTCTCTCACCCCTACCCTCTCCTCCCGAGTGCATACAAGGAAATTTAAAACATTCTAAATTCTTTAATTTTATATGAAATAATCTTTTACCCACCCTATTTAATGTCCTTTACTCGCAATAAATAATAAATCATATAAAATAATCTCCCTAACCCCCAAATTTCCACTTCCCTTGTTGCACCCACCTCTCCAGCTTACAGAAATTAAAATATTCCAAACTGTATTTTGAAAAAAAGATCTGAAACATTCATTGCTCACTAATATAAATAAATTAATTAATCCCCAACTTACCAAGTTTACACTTACCCCCCCCCCCACCCCCACCCCCCCACCCCTCATTCCACGGTATAATTTAAAAAAAAATCTTTATTTGTATATAGAAAACTCTTCTGTCTTGTTTAAAACTCGTGTGTGACAATAAAAAAAACCATTAATATACACCAAGGCGGCGCCCTTTGAGGATTTTCATTGCGCCCTTTCGAATGATTTCTATTTCTAGGAGATTTATAAATAAAAAAATCTTTTTAAAAAATCCTTCTTTAAATTCATTACTGTTTCACATGATTTTTTTATTGTAATGGCTTTTTCGGCTCCTTTCTCTACAAAATATTTTGACAGGTCTCTCTCTCAGGGAAATGTAATAAGTAATTCTAAATTTCCTAAGATATATGCTTTTTTCTGCAATTATTTTTCATATCGAGCTCTGCAAGTAGGGGGGGGGGGGTTATGAATTCCATGAAAACTTGTCATGTCTGTCACACAGCTGAAAATCGCTATGCTTGTTGTTGGCTACCAGTATTTTACAACGGAAAAATGTGACTTATTTTATCGGAGATATCTCATCAATTGAATAACGCGAAGCAAACTTTTCGAAAATAACTGTGGTCAACAAACATGGCGATTTTCAGCTCTGTGACAACTGACAGACATGACAATTTTCCATGGAATTAACCTTAAGTGTTTGTGCAACTTATAAGAGGTCTGCATATCGTACTCTCTACCACGAATGCCTCTATGACTTCTTTTCCTATTAAGAAAATCGGAATTCATACAAGAAATTGCGAATAATTTGTACTTTATTTAATAGATCGGGAGGCGGTTGCACAAAACTTCATCTCGTCCAGTTGACGGCTGATTTCCCATAATTAGTTAAAACTCGATTCGCATATTAAAATGAAACCGATCTGCCATGCTACAACTTCGTGGAAAGCACCTACAAAAACCCTATTTTAGTGGTTGACTAGTAGGTTTATCAATTTGTTTTCCTGCTCTGTCTTCCATACTTTTATTACCTTTTGGGTGCAGAAAAACACAATGATAAACCTACTGATCAACCACTAAAATCGGGTCTGCAGGTGGTTTCCACCAAGATGTGACATGGCAGACCAGTTTCATCTAAATATGCGAATGCGAATCGAGTTTCTATTATCGATAATCGTATATATTTTTGTTTTAAATATAACTGTATAACTTATTGCTAGCTTCTGCCAAATCTTTTAGCATATTTTCCAATTCTTCAGGACTGGTACTGAAACATGATATCAATAGAAGAATAAGAAATGGATGGAGTGCTTTTGGGAAGAACAATATTATTCTGAAGAGTAGCATGCCCCTGTGTTTGAAAAGAAAGGTATTTAACCAATGTGTTTTGCCTGTCCTAACTTATGGAGCAGAAACATGGACGCTAACAAAACGGATGGTACAAAGATTACAAGCAACACAGAGAAGTATGGAAAGATGTATGCTAGGTATAACTAGAAGAGACAGAAAAAGAATAACCTGGATAAGAAGTCAGACGAAAGTTTTTGACATCATTGAAAGAATTAAACGGCTAAAATGGAAATGGGCTGGGCACATCGCAAGAAGACAAGACAATAGATGGAGCACAAACACCCTACAGTGGTATACCAGAGATGTAAAACGGCCAAGAAGACGACCTCAAGTAAGATGGAGTGATGAAATCAGAAAAGTAGCCGGTGTAAATTGGATGACTAAAGCACTAGACAGGAAACATTGGAAAAATCTGGGGGAGACCTACATCCAGCAGTGGTTTGAAAACGGTTGATGATGATGATGATATAACTTATTGTCATGTCAGGTCAAAAGTACTATCTCACAGGAAATATGACATCGTTGTTTTAAGGGTGTATTCAAAAAAATATTTTTCCACCCCCAACAGCTCGATATTTTCTGAGACATTTTCAGACTCATTTTTAAAAGTAAAAGCATGAAACTTGCTGGGGTGATTTCTGAAGACATGTTTAACATGTCGTGTGATTTCATTTTCAGCTCAATTCATTAGAATTTGATTTTTAAACAATCAATTTCTCAGTATGACCATTTTTTTCATTCCCAGATCGCCCGCTTCGGAAAATTCGGTTCAAAACGCCCACTTTGACAGCGTTTTTTACAGTATTTTCTGCATTTATCAAAAAATTAAGAAGCACGGCACATTATATAGTTTCTAAATAAGAGAATTTCCCAGTTTGATGCGCTTGAGAGCAAAAATGAATTTTAAAATGAATCCGAAAATAAGCAGTTTAAATCGAAATACACGCTTAAAGCGGTTCCCAGGTTCACCGCTCATATTTAAGGCTGTTCTCAACAGACGCAAAACACTTTGGCACATTTACAAATTCATTTTTTAACGGAATGATATAAAGCTGGAAAGCCTGACCATGGAAGCGATTTGGAATCGAACTGTGTTTCCCCTTTTTGGATCCATCAGTTACCTATTGAGTTAGAAGCGATTTGGATCACGTGACACGGCATTTTCCTCCCCTTACTGACTGGATTTTCTTCTTTCGTTCGGAAGTTCAGTTCAAAATGCCAACTTTGACAGTATTTTCTGAAAGATCTATTGCGTTTGCAAGAAAACGGAAAAAACAGTTCGATGACATAGTTTCTGAATAACACCACCTTCTAGTTTCATGCGTTTCCGAGCCAAAATGAATTAAAACTTATGTCAGAAAGTTGACCCTTTGGATATGAGAACACATAAATGCACAAAATGGGCATGGCTGACTATGGAAGTGATTTGGAATCGAAATGAGTTTCCTGTTTTTTTTATCCATAAATTATAACTTATCAATTCATAAGCTACACTGCTCAAAACAATTAAAGGATATTGCAGTTTTAGGTGGATTTTGTATCTGGTAAGCTGTTTAGCTGATTGATACATGGTCGGCAGACATAGTAGGTTATATGAGAATAAATTACACATGTTTGGCAGAAAAAAGTGCATTTTATTGCGCATTTGTGTACTAAAGGAAAAAAACACAATTTGTGCATATGAGAAAAAAAGAATAAGAAAAGGTGTTTTCTTCAAAGAAAATCATTTTCAGTAGGGGGTATGGTTTCCACGGGCGGCCAGCAACGTTGAACACCTTTGAGGCATGGACTCAATGAGGCTATTAATGACGAGTTGGGGTATTCTGCCCCACTCTTCCAGAAGAGCTCTTTCCAGTTCTTGGAGAGTTTGTGGGGGTTGTTGGCGGCCAGAAAATCGTCTTCCTAGAGCGTCCCAAACGTGCTCGATTGGATTCATGTCTGGAGAACACGCTGGCCATTCCATTCGAACGATTCCTTCCTCGAAAAGGAAATCCTCCACCAGGTTTGCTCGATGTGGCCTGCAGTTATCGTCCATTAAAATGAAGTTATCTCCGATTGCTGCAGCGTAAGGGACTACAATAGGTCTGAGGATCTCATCCCTATATCGGCAACCAGTCAGAGCTCCATCTCGAATGATGTAGAGGTCAGTGCGCCCGTCAGTGGAGATGCCGCCGTACACCAACACTCCTCCACCGCCAAATCTGACACTTTCGTGCACGAACGCAGGATTATTCCTACTGCCACGGTCCCTACAGATGAAAATACGCCTATTATACGGATGCACAGAAAAACGGGACTCGTCAGAAAACAGAATATTGCTCCATTCATTTCTCCTCCAGTTGACATGCTCGGTTGCCCACTCCCTGCGGTCGCGACGACGCCTTGATGTTAATCTAACACATACCATCGGTCGGCGAGCATACAGACCTACAGCATGGAGCCGGTTTCGGACAGTCTGAGTTGAAATCGTGGTGCCTGTAGCCGAGCGAAGGTGTTGTTGGAGAAGAGTAGCGTTCATGGTTCGGTGTCTCCGAGCTGTTAACGCTAAATACCGATCTTCATTGGACGTTGTTGCCCGTCTACAACCTTGCCCTGGTCTTCGGCCTGCACATCCACTCTCCAAAAAACGATTCCAGATCCTGGAAATGACACTTTGTGACACTCCAATGGCTTGCGCTACTTCGGCTTGAGTTTGGCACCCTTCTAACCTACGAACAATTCTCAAAGCTTCTGAATCTGTCAAATGACTTCGCTGAGACATCGTACTCATCGAAACAAAGCAATCACTGAATGTCGATCATCCTTGTCTTCATTCTCTTTTATCCAGTTGAAAATCAAATTTCATTCGCTGCCGCTGAAGCGATGTTTTTGACGTCGAACTCAAAATTTGCATACTCCACAGTTTGAAAACCAGAAAAATTTGCCTTTGTGATTCTCTTCTTCTATTTTCGGCAAGAAAAATTTCGTTTATATCTTTATTTTATATAAAACTTCAAATATCCTTTAATTGTTTTGAGCAGTGTATTTTGAGGTCATGCGGGATTTTTTCCTTTCTCTGGCTGGTTTTTCCTCTGTTAAGGGTGCATTCGAAAAAATATTTTTCCATCCTCAACAGCTCGAAATTTTCGGAGACATGTTTAGAGTCATTTTTAAAAGTAAAAACATGAAACTTGCTGAGGTGATTTTGGAAGAGATGCATAAGAGGCCGTGTGATGTCATTTGTCGCTCAATTCATTAGAATTTGATTTTTTAACAGTTATTTTTCAGTATGATCATTTTATTCATTCCCAGATCTCCCGCTTTGGAAAATTCGGTTCAAAACGCCAACTTTGAAAGCTTTTTTTGTAATATTTTTCTGCATTTATCAAAAAATCGACAAGCACGGCACACTGTGTAGTTTGTGAATAAGAGAATTTGCTAGTTTGATGCGTTTGAGAGTAAAAATGAATTTAAAAATAAATCAGGAAATAAGCAGTTTGGATTGAAATACACCCTTAAATCGTTGGGTGTTTCGAAACACCCAATTCGACAGTATTTTCTGAAATATCTTTTACCAAAATATGGAAAGCGTCTTTCGATGATATAGTTTCTGAATAAAACCTGCCCATTTCATGCGTTTCCGACCAAAAGTTAATTAAAATTTGTATGTTATAAAGTTGTCCCTTTGGATTTGAGAACTGCCTTAAGGCGGTTCTCAAAGCCCTTGCTCAATAGCTCAAAACACATTCCCCGATTCATCTTTTAACATAAAGGCATAAAATTGGCAGGCGTGACTATTGAAGTGGGAATGAGTTTTCAATGTTTTGATAATTAAATTACTTATCGAGTGATAAGCAATTCTTGTCACGTGACGACCATTAGCGAGCGGGTGTTTTCGCGCGGTGAAGTAGCCTCTTAATGATAAGGATTTTTTTTCCTGGAAATGCTCGACTGTAATGACCCCTGTCGCAAATCGATTACCGAATTACAGGATTCATTACAGACAGGGATCGTTAAGTATAAATATCTCTTTGATCTTATTCAAAAACTCGCATTAAAGTACGTATAATGGATTTTGTAACCCAACCATCAAAATCGAGATATTCTGCTGATAGCTTCGACGCATAAATAACGCTTGAGTTACCAAACAAACCGAAACTTAATTATCAGTAGAGCGATCATAGTGAACTAAGTAAATAACCTTTATATCCTGTTTTTTTCACACGAAACTATCTGTATAGATATACTTATGTATAATAATACTAAGAAAATTAATTGGGGACTCTGTATATATGTTTCACGGTCTGATGTACACCTTTATTGTATGTCATTTAGATTATACGCACAGATGTTTAACGTTTTTAGACGCAAGAGTTAGTAAAATGATTGATTGACGCCAGAATTTATAAGCAAATTTCTTAGAAAATGAAAACTTATTTTGCTAAACTTTCATTACAGAAGCGAAATTTTACTAAAATATTCCTGGAGCCGTTTGGCAGCTTGGAACCGCCTGAAATTTTACTGAAGTGTTATAAAAATATCTTACACTGGCATTTTTATTTGAAAGTATTTAGCTAGCTTACTTATTTAACTTATTTCTCTGGGATACATTCTAAACTTATTTTAGAAAGAAGTTTCTGGTGATAATCGAAATATTTTTATTTGGTACCGGTCAAAATGAGCGCTACAGCCAGTGGTTCTAGTGTTAAGCGGTCACAGCCCTTGAAAGGGTAACCAATCCAAATGTCACTCGAAAATACATTGTAAAAAAAAAAAAAAAACACAATTTTTACAAAAAAAGCCTGTTTTTTCAAATGCAATTTGTTTGAAAGCTGTATCTCAATTTATTGATTTTTAATGTTTTTTAAAATATTTTTTAAGCATGAATTAAAAAAAAAAATCTGTATTTTGTGATGCCCGATTACGAGAAATAACTCGTTTGCACTTAAAAGAATACACTGTAAAAAAATCTGTCAAATTAACGGTAAAAAACTGTTAATTTTGGTGCCAGGGGAGAACCGTTCAATTTACAGAAAATATATGTAATCTGTTCAAAAAACTTTTTTGTATAAAAATTATAGTTTTTTTTTCTGTAAAAATTACAAAATTCATATTTTTTACAAAAAAAAAAAACAGTAAATATAGATTTGTACTTTTTACAAAAATAAATAAATAAATAAATAAATAAATAAATCTGTCAAATTAACGGAAAAAACTGTCAATTTTGGCGTCAGTGGAGAACTGTTTAATTTATAGAAAATATATGTAATCTAGTCTTTAAAAAAACTTTTTTGTATAAAATTATACATTTTTCTGCAAAAATTATAAAATATATAGTTTTTACAGAAAAAAAACCCCCAGTAAATATCGATTTGTAATTTTTACCCCCCCCCCCCAAAAAAAAAAAAAAAACTGTCAAATTAACGGAAAATACTATCAATTTTGGTGCCAGGGGAGAACCGTTTAATTTACAGAAAATATATGTAATCTGTCCTTTAAAAAAAGCTTTTTTGTATAAAATTAGTTTTTTTTTCTGTAAAAAATACAAAATCCATATTTTTTACAGAAAAAACAGTAAATATCGATTTGCAATTTTTACGGAAAAAAATCTGTATTTTTTTACAGAAAAAACTTATTTTATGAACAAATTGCAGATATTTTCTGTAAATTAAACGCTTTTCCTCTGGCGCTAAAATTGACAATTTTTTTTCTGTTAATGTGAGAGTTTTTTTTTTTTTTTTTTTTTTTTTTTTTTTTTTTACCGTGTATCTGTAGGTAAGTATTGGGATATTATCCCCCACCCTGTTTCACCCATTCACACTAGATGTGTGGAGCACGGGGCCGGGCTTGGTCCGATGGCCGTAGTGGCCTCTGCAAAATGAAGACAACCTTTCAAACGCTCCGTGCCGGACCGGCAGAATAAAGACAATTTTTTTTTGACGGGCTCGGTTGCTAAAAAAAAAAAAAAAATAAATAAACGGGCCACGCGGCTGATAAAAAAATTAAGTGGACCGACCGGCCCGATATGACAAATGTAAAAGTGTCGGATTAAACCGGCAAAATATGAGAAATTTTCAATGGACTTGGCTGGTCCAGCGTAGAAATCAGCATCGTTCAACTACATCGTGTCAGAACCTATGCTTAAGGCTGTTCTTAACTGCTCTGCTCAACAACCGCAAAACGTTTTGACACATTTACACATTCATTTTTTAACGGAAAGATATAAAATTGGAAAGCCTGGCCAGGGAAGCGATTTGGAATAGAACTATGTTTTTACTATTTTTGGATCCATCAATTACCTTTTGAGTTATAAGCGAATTTGATCACGTGACACGGCATTTTTCTTCCCTTACTGACTGGATTTTCTTCTTTCGTTCGAAAGTTCAGTTCAAAATGCCAACTTTGACAGTATTTTCTGAAAGATCTATTGTGTTTGCAAAAAAATGGAAAAAACAGCTCGCTGACATAGTTTCTGAACAACAACACCCGCTAGTTTCATGCACTTTCGAACAAAAATAAATTAAAACTTATGTCAGAAAGTTGCCTTTTTAGATTTGAGAACACCCTTGACATTTTAAGTAGACTCGGAATCAGGCTTACTTTTTTAAAACATACTCGGGCAGGACCGGACCTGGACTTAATTGTTCACAGGACGTGTCGAGAAGGCATTTCTTTTTCGTTTTGTAAAAATAACAGTGTTAATGAACTTTTCGTTAACGGGATTTTTTAAAATATGCTTTAATAAATGAAAGAAATATATTTCTAAATTATTATTATTTTTTTTTTATACATTTTCAAAAGTTATGTTTTTAACCATTTTCTTTTATTCTAAACTACATTATTTTAATGAGTTTATTTGAATGTAGTCCAAGAGTCTAATGATAATTAATGTTGCTATTCTGCATTCTACAACATGCGATCATATAGTCTAAAATATACTGTAAAAATTTCCCATAAATAGGTTTGTAATATTCTTTAATCGAATCTTAATAAAAATCGGAATTTTTTTTGTTGAAAACTAATCTGGCCGGTGCAAGACAGGCCTGATTTCATAGATTTTTGTGCGGGACGGTCCGTAAACTCTGATAATATAAACTGGATTGGGCGAACTTTTAGTTTGTATTCAGGACTATGGGCTTGCTTAAATTTCGACCCATGTGTAGACCTCTAACACACACACACAAAATTTCTAGTAAAAAGTTTATGGTATGGCATAGTATTTAAAATAAAATGTTCGCTATGATGACTTTCCATTACTATGGACATTCTTTTATGTAACAACATACCCAAAAACTTTCACATAGTTTACCAATTCGTGCAAATAATTGATACTGAGCTTTAAGGGTGTTCTCAAATTCGTTAAAATTCTTTAAGGGTGGTTCTCAAATCGAAAAGGCCAACTTTCTGACATAAGTTTTAATTTATTTTTGTTCGAAAATGCATGAAACTAGCTGGTGTTGTTGTTCAGAAACTATGTCATTGAGCTGTTTTTTCCTTTTTTTGCTAACGCAATAAACCTTTCAGAAAATAGTGTCAAAGTGGACGTTTTAAACAGAGTTTCCGCGCGAAGGGAGAATAAGCACTGAAGAGCGGGCGAAAACGTGTTTGTCACGTGGTCAAATTCGCTTATAACTCAATAGGTAATCGATTGATCAAAAAAATGAAAAAAAAAGCAGTTCAATTCCAAATCGCTTCCATGGCCAGGCTTTCCAATTTTATATCTTTCCATTAAAAAATGAACGTGTAAATGTGTCAAAACGTTTTGCGCTTTTTTGGCAGAGCAGTTAAGAACAGCCTTAAGGAGCTGTCTAGGATGTGCAGAAATTATTTGCATAATTTGAAATACAGTGAAACCTCCCTGTGCGACCACCTCCATTAAGCGACCACCTCCCTGAACGACCCTTTTTTCATGGAACGAAATTTATTCCCATAGACTCCATACTAACAGCCTTAAGAAAAATCAACTTTAAATCTCTTTTTTTAATGTAAAAATTACTTTTTTAAAATCTAAAAAGAATTTAGAGCAATAAAAACAGCATAAAATAATTGAAACATAAGAGAAAAAAAAATCAAAACAATTTATTGTAATTATACAAAGAATCTTGTTTATTACAACTTTCAAATTAGAGCAAATATCTGTAATATTCATAAGATCTGAAAAGAGACTATTCTGGGAGTATGCTTAAAATATTTTTCCAACCACGTACGTTTCATTGATTCATTTTAATGCAGACAGATAAACAAAATTTTCAGGATTTTCTCTCTCTATCTATCTCGCTCTCTCTCTACATACACATATATATATATATATATATACAGTAAATTCTGTCTAAGGCAGACTCTGTGCAAGCCGGAAATCTGTCTACCGCGGAAATTTTTTCAAGTCCCGGTGATTCATGCTGCATAAGCCGGAATCTGCCTAACGCGTAAACGGAAAGGGTTTTAAATTTTGCATAAGGCGGAAAAAGGGATATTTTAAAAATTAAAGGCATTTCGTTTACGAAACTTTAAAACTGATTATTATATGTCAAATACTCAATGTCGAACTCAATAATAATTAAATTCCGTAATACTTCAAAAAAGTTAATTCAAAAGAAGAGAAACAATTTAAATTTTAAGGAATTCTTGCTTATGCCCTTTTTTCCTATAAAAATTTGTATTTAAAAGTTATTCTTATTATTACTAGTAGAGTATACATTTATGAAAATATGTATTGTCTAAAGTAAAGTATATTATGCTTGTGATGTGTATGCTCTTGTTGTTGTATAGTATGCTTGTAGTATAGTATGCAAATGAAGAATTCTGATCTTCACAATTCTGAAAACGTTGAAGACAGCGGTGATTTTAAACACATCAGGACTGCTTGAGAAGAATTAGGTAGCTCGAAAATATTTTTATTGTTCACAGAAAAAAAATACCGATAATAACAGACTTACCTAAAGAAAAAACAAGAATCGATAAAAGATTATTTTTTGATTCTTTAAACTTGCTATGTGAAATATGAGGTATGTAATTGTATTGGTTAAATTAAATGATTTTCAATAAATTTGAAGCAATTTCGTATTGGTAATATTTATTATTGTGTTTAAATAATATTTTACGAAATTATTCAAAACAATAAATTTAATAACAAGTCGAATTTCAATAAAAATGTCATTTTAAAGAACGATAATAAAAGTTACGAATGTTAAAAATTATACGATTTGTGCTTTTTTTTCGGGGGGGGGGGGGGGGAGCTCTTTTGCATAAGCCGGAATATTGTCTACCATGGAAAATTTTCTCAGTCCCGACCGATTCCGCCTTAGAGTTTACTGTATATGTAACGCTATAGTACGTAGCGGCGAAAAAGCGGTTATTTCTCTTTTGCCGATGGTAATGATTGGTTTGTGACAATAAAAATAATTTGTTGGTTAAAATTAAGACAACTAATCAAGATATCAATTTGAAAATTTCAGAGCAAATGTAGATTTTTTTTTTCTTTTTTTTAACATCCGAATATCCAATTTTTTTTTAAATTCTTAATTTTTTTTTAATTTTTTCAAAAAATTGTCTGTGACAGTACGAAAATTCGGAGAAAGAAACGAGACAGCGACGAGCATTCATTTTCACATCAGGAATGAATAAGATTTCCGACTTTTTTACCAGTATAATCTTAGAGAAAATGTTATTTTCCTTAAGGCTGTTCTTAACTGCTCTGCTCAACAAGCGCAAAACGTTTTGACACACTTACAAATTCATTTTTTAACGGAAAGATATAAAATTGGAAAGCCTGTCTAAAGAAGCGATTTGGAATTGAACTGTGTTTTCCATTTTTTGATACATCAATTACCTATTGAGTTATAAGCGATTTTGATCACGTGACAAACTCGTTTTTCGCCCGCTCTTGAGTGGATATTCTACTTTCACGCGGAAATTCGGTTCAAAGCGTCCACTTTGACACTATTTTCTGAAAGATCTTTAACGTTTGCAAAAAAAATGGAAGAAACAGCTCAATTACATAGTTTCTGGACAACAACAGCAGCTAGTTTCATGTATTTTCGAACAAAAGTAAATTAAAATTTACGTCAGAAAGTTGCCATTTTGGATTTGAGAACACGTTTAATCGGAACATTTTTGCTATTTAAGGGCCTACTTCAGTCACGCGAAAAGACCCGTTCTCTAAGGCCATTCCTATGGAAAAAAATTATAAAGATATCTCGGTCGCATTTCAATATTTTTATTTACTAGATGATTTATTTTTCAATGGCTAGCTGAGGTCGATGCGTATGCATTACGTTTTCTACTTTTTCAATTTCGTTTACAAGTATTTTTAATAGGACACTTACATTTTCAGAACCGGTTCCTAAAATGAAAGCATCCTCTTGGAAAAAATCCCCAATGAAAATCGAAAAAGTAAAAAACGGCCTTTTTACAGATCGACCTCAGCTAGCCACTGCAAAAAAAAAATCATCTAAAAATATTGAAATGCAACCGAGATATCTTTATAAATTTCTTTTATAGGAATTAACATTACAGAACGGGTCTTTTCGCGTGACTGAAGTACGCTCTTAACAGAACAATATTTTTTCCAAGGTTATTCTGGTATGCAAAAAGTCATCCCTGCCACACACAGTAATACAGGGAATATGAGTATATACAGAAAGGCAGATGAATGTGACGTCATTAAAATAATTGTAAAGAAAATTAATATGACGTCATACAGGAAGTATAACGGGCATTTTTGAATGTTTGACAATAATACAAGGAACATTTATATAAGAACATTTAAATATTTCTCAAGGGGAACACGACGTTCGGAAATTATTGTTAAGGCTGTTCTTAACTGATCTGCTCAACAAGCGCAAAGCGTTTTGACACATTTACAAATTCATTTTTTAACGGAAAGGTATAAAATTGGAAAGCCTGGTCATGGAAGTGATTTCGAATTGAACTGTTTTTCCCATTGTTTGATCAACCAATTACCTATTGAGATATAAGCAATTTTGATCACGTGACAAACACGTTTTTCGCCCGCTCTTGAGTGCTCTTTCTTCCTTCGCGCGGAAATTCGGTTCAAAACGTCCACTTTAACACTATTTTCTGAAAGATATATTGCGTTTGCAAAAACATGGAAAAACAGCTCGATGACATAGTTTCTATGAACAACAACACCCGCTAGTTTCGTGCATTTTCGAACAAAAATAAATTTAAACTTATGTCACAAAGTTGCCCTTTTGGATTTGAGAACACATACTTAAGGGGTTCTCAACTCTTAAAATCTCTCTATTCTAAAAAAAAGTAACTACCGCTGTCACCGCCACCGCGCCGCCGCCGGTTTTGAATTTTTTCTTTCTTCGTTAATATTAAGAAAAATAATGCATACAAAAATATGAAAATTGGTAGTATTATACAGAAATGTTTGATAAACACGATGATGAAGACAGTTTTCAAATCGAAGAATTATTTTAAGAGATATTTAATGCTAAATTTGGACAAAATCGTTCCACTAAAAAGGTTTTATACGAGCAAAAACTATACATCGGAATTTAATAATTTTTAGATCATTTTATACGTTATAATTTCCCGGTGTCCAGAATTTATTTATTTTTTTAATTTGACTCATTTTTCGAGGTTTTATTTCTATTTTAAATTCAATTTTTCAGCATTTCGAGAAATATTTTTTACTTATTTTAGAAAATTGTACTAATTTAACCTGTTGCCTACAGTATAAACAACGGAAACAATAATGTTTGCTTCAAATAAAAAATTTATTTACACGTGACTACTATAAATAGAAATGATACTTTCAAATTAAAATTAAATAATTGCGTATATTGCAGGAACTTATTGAAAATTACGTCATAAAAAGTATACACGTGAATTTTAAAAGAGAAAGGATATTGTAAAATAATAAATTCATTAACATGCGTTATAAGTCTTAAATAGGAGAAATTATGTCATATTTACGTCTCATTACAGTTATTACATAAAATGAACACAAAATAATATTGCAAAACTGTTTAAATTTAGAAATTGTGCTAGACATTTATTTAATATTTTGAAAGGATCTTTTCAACTAT
The DNA here is from genome assembly GCA_963932465.1 of Maratus speciosus. Taxonomy (NCBI): domain Eukaryota; kingdom Metazoa; phylum Arthropoda; class Arachnida; order Araneae; family Salticidae; genus Maratus; species Maratus speciosus. The sequence continues at coordinate 22,124,743 of OZ010797.1, forward strand.
TTTTCTTAGAAAGAATAGCTTGGTCAAAATTACGTCAGATTAAAAACGATTAATTTAAAATGTCTCATTTGAAAGAACTTTCTTTTCGCTTTGTTAAAAAATACCAGGAGACAAAGACTTTGCTTACTTAATTCCTTTTTTATTAGCTTATTTTGAAATGTTGTTACACGTGTCTACGTCATCAAGTTATTTTGATTTCGACGTTTTATTTGTATTTTTATTAATGTTGTACTAATTTATTTGTTCTTTCGTTATTTAAAATAAAAATTATGTCAATTTGTATAATTTGGCGAAATTTGTCGACTGGATAATCAAGTAGTACTGCAGAGGATTTGGCGTTAAAATTCCCCAATCAAAGAGAAATAAATAGAAATCCGTTTATAGGGAGATCGCCACTGTTTTTTAAATTATAATTCAATCTTTCGAAATCTTTTTAAAGCCGATCAAATTAGCGTGCACTTAGAGTCTGCGGCGTCTGGACGGGGGTTGGCGAACGTAGCTCGTAGGGGGCCGAGCCCCCTAGTTGGAAAAAAAAGACCATTTTCAAATGAATGAATGAATCAAAAATGATAAAAAGAGACCATTTTCAACATTTAATATCTTAAAATTTATGATATATAAAAGCAATTTTTATTGGAATGAATGATATAAGGATGTTCTTTCCTTTCATGCATTTAAAAAATTGCAAGATGCAGAATTAACATTTATAGGGACCCCCAAACTGTCAGATATTTGACGACCAGAAAATGGGTATAACAGCTTACGCGCAGGATAAAATTTTGGTGCCTAATTATGCTTCAAATTATATTAATTACCCTAAATAAATTTGTATTTAAAGCATTTTTTATATTTTTGATACAAAGTTGTATTGAGCTAATACAAAATTTTGAAAATTTCAACAGTATAATTACTAAAAAAAATTATTTTTTTTGAACAATAAAAAGAAAATTTTAGGTTGTTTATACAGACTAACATGAAACATATGTTTTGAAAATTTCATGAAAAAACATTCAGAAGTTTTTGAGATATCCTGCGCGTTATTCCCAAAAACGTCATTTGGAGAAAAATGACTTCAAAGTTTCGGAAACGCAGCATCAGCTATTGAGCGGGTATAATTCTTAAAGCCATAACTTCTGTTCTAATGGGAATTTTAAGGAAACAATTATATCAAAATGTTCAGAAAATTTAACATCTAAAAAAAATAAAATTTCGAAACTTTTGAAGCTTTAAGAGTCCTAAGACCCCTTAAACTATTTTTAAAAAATACAAAGAGTATGAATATGAGTAAGTACAAAAAGTAGATGAATATGGCGTCATATTTAAAGCGAATATATGGTTAGTGTATGGCTATTACAAGAGAAAGTGATTAATGAATGGCTTTTCATTTCTAAAGCATGAATTTTCATTTCTATTTCAATTCTTTTTTCTTTTTTCCCCAAGAATCAAGACTATATTTATTTAGATTTTTTTTTTTCAAATACTGGTATGAAAGCAAAAGTTTTTAACGTTTTAAATATTTTTTTATAAAGCATATTTGCCCAAGATTCATGTACTAAACGAAAAATATATGTTGACAAGTATGGAGTTTAATTTTGAAATTGATTTTTCTAAACAAACATTCTTAAAATTCCGCACAACGCCGGGTACTTCAGCTTAGTATGGATTATTTTTAGTGGCTATACATAATATTAAGGGTGTATTCGAAAAAATATTTCTCCACCCCCAACAGCTCGAAATTTTCTGAGACATTTTCAGCTCAATTCATTAGAATTTGATTTTTAAACAATTATTTTCTCAGTGTGACCCTTTTTTTTCATTCCCAGATCGCCCGCTTCGGAAAATTCGGTTCAAAACGCCCATTTTGACAGCGTTTTTTACAGTATTTTCTGCATTTATCAAAAAATTAAGAAGCACGGCACATTATATAGTTTCTAAATAAGAGAATTTCCCAGTTTGATGCGTTTGAGAGCAAAAATGAATTTTAAAATGAATCAGAAAATAAGCAGTTTGGATCAAAATACACCCTTAACATGCACGCACTTACCGGGTGTCCCAAAAATGACTGATGGACTTTAAAAATCAGTGTGACAAGATGTCAGGAGTTTTAATGCTGCGATTATCAGTTTTAGTTACAAATAGAATCGAACTCCAAGCAATAAACGCTAAATCCAGGCTCGATTTTTCAGCCTTTCTCTTCTTCCATGTGAAAAAAGGAGATTAAAATGTACTGAATGGATCCCGAAGTACCAAAAATCGGGTCTTGACTGAGCACCTATTGTTCTCAGCGCCATCTATTGTTTAAAATTCGAACTAAAATCAAGAATCGCAGTAAAAAAAAAAATCCTGAAACTATACATAAATCTCCTGCAAGAATGTTTTTAATATCTGTCACCGTTTGCAAGTTATTGAATTTTAAAATCCATCAGTCATTTTTGGGATACCCGGTATATGCTCATTATATGTAATCCACACAAGAGGTTTTTTTGTAAAATTAAAATATTCAAGTACATCTTAAGGGTGTATTTCGATCCAAACTGCTTATTTTCTGATTCATTTTAAAATTCCCTTTTGCTCCCAAACGCATCAAACTGGGAAATTCTCTTATTTAGAAACTATATAATGTGCCGTGCTTCTTAATTTTTTGATAAATGCAGAAAATACTGTAAAAAACGCTGTCAAAGTGGACGTTTTGAACCGAATTTTCCGAAGCGGGCGATCTGGGAATGAAAAAAAAAGGGTCATACTGAGAAAATAATTGTTTAAAAGTCAAATTCTAATGAATTGAGCAGAAAATGAAATCACACGGCATGTTAAACATGTCTTCAGAAATCAGCCCAGCAAGTTTCATGCTTTTACTTTTAAAAATGAGTCTGAAAATGTCTCAGAAAATTTCGAGCTGTTGGGGGTGGAAAAATATTTTTTCGAATACACCCTTAAGAAGATACACAGGAAAAAGATGTTAAAAATATGAATTTGCCGAGAAGATATTTTGAATAGACGAATGCATCAAAAGTCCATAGACTTAACATTACGGAGGAGAATTCCGAAGCTGAGTGACCAGCCCCCTTAAAGAATAATAATTGTGACACTTTTCTACAAAATTTGAAATATAAATATGCCACGAAAATTGTTTGGAAATACTGGTATTCAAAAGAAAGATCAGTGGAAGTCCTATAACTGGTATGCCATGTATTATATTATTGGAAATCTTTCAGGTATTGGAATTCCAAAATCTCACGAATAATAAAATCTCACGAATAATAAAATTTCACGAATAATTAAATCTCACGAATAATTAAATCTATTTCATGCAACATTTTTATTTTTATTTTACAAGAGATCTTCATATTTAAAAAATCTAAATTTGGTTGTTACAGAACATGAAGTTTTTGTGGTACTTCCAACTCCTTCTACCCATAATATTCTTATGTGCTGGAATGACTACGGCTCGCAGAAGGCGACCTGACACGAGTGCTACGGCTTACAGAAGAAGACCTGACACGAGTACTACGGCTCAAAAATGGCGACATGACACGAGTGCTGCTACGGCTCAAAAATGGCGACCTGACACGAGTGGAGATAAATTCTGTGATAAAAGTGAAGCGCCTAAGATTTTTGGAGGTGGAAGAGGGGGCAGGCCACCCAATCCACGTCAAATAGTTAATCGACTTCATCAAGGCAGGTTTCCAGGTGGATTCTATGGTAAACATAAGTGGTAAAGAGATGTCTATTGAATATTGTTTTTAGTTTAGCAATTTTTAAGAAGTTAAATTCTTTTGATTGCATCTTTTTATTGCAATATAAAACTGTAATAATAATATTTATATAAATCATAATTTTGAAAAGAAAACTGTGCAGTGGTTTTTATTTTTTATTTACTTTTACCTTTTGTGCATATGTAAATTTTGGGTTAATAAATTTGATTTAAAGCTATTCTCAAGTGCTCTGCTCAAAACAAGCGCAAAAAGTTCTGACACATTTACAAATTCATTTTCTAACGGAAAGATATAAAATTGGAAAGCCTGATCCTGGAAGCGATTTGGAATCAAACTGTGTTTTCCATTTTTTGATCTATAAATTACGTATTGAGTTATAAGCGATTTTGATCACGTGATAAACCCGTCACCCCCCCCCCCCCCCTTTTCTTGAGCGGTTATTATTCTTTCGCGTGGAAATTCGGTTCATAACGCCCACTTTGACACTGTTTTCCGAAAGATCTATTGCGTTTGTAAAAAAACAGCTCGATTATACCTATAGTTTCTGAACAACACCTACTCGTTTCAAATTAAAACTTTTGTCATAAAGTTGCCCTTTTGGATTTCAGATTCGGATTTCCAAGCAAAAATTAAATTAACCTAAAACAAACCCACAGAAATACAGTCCATGAAAACAGCATATTTAAGGTCATATTTTTAATGTTCAGTCAAAAAAAAAAAAAAAATAAAAAATAAAATAAATAAATAAATAAATAAATAAAATACAAAAAGAGCACACCAATACATTTTCATCTCCGTTACAGAAAAAATAACTGATAGCTTTCGACTGAAAATCATATCTTCTTTCAATTTATGTTATAAAACAAACTTAGGAAGTTGTCTTCATAGTGAAATTATATCACTTTGATATTTTATATACGAAAACCTAATTAGCCCCCGGTATATGCTATTTCTTTCTCCCACCTATTATTGTGTCTTCTTTAAAAAATAACGTTACGTTCTATAAGCCAGCCGTAAAACACAGCAGATGTATCATTGTATGGAATAATCTCTATTGCAATTTTTTAAATTTCTGAGTATCGCACATTTTCAATTTTTACACTCTTTTTACGTTTTTGTCGTTGAAAGTACTTTTAAATGCAATTTATTTGAAAAACTGCATCTCCATTTATTTTTGAGTTATTCATTTTTTTTTTTTTTTTTTTTTTTTTTTTTTAGCACCATTTGTTTAATTTTGGCAACCCAAGTACTCCATTTCTGTAGATAGTAAAAGGAAAATAGTTGAAAAACAGCAATTATGTCTTTTTGTTGCTACTTTCTCATAAAAACTGACAAAAAAAAATGCACTTAAAATACGTGCCATTTTGAAAAAAATATAAATGAATGATTTCTGATATGATAAAACAGGGAGCTATTATAAATTAAATTTAATTTTAAGTATCTATATTAATATTACAAACAAATGAAGGCCTATAAATCATGAGATAGCCGATTTTTTTTTTTTTTTTTTTTTTTTTCCTCTCCGGTTCCTTGAATGACGAAATCTTTTTTTTTTTTTTTGGATTTGTGTATTATTCAGTGATAGTCACGTCCTATGCACATTTTACTGTAGATGTTGTTTAAAAGATTGAATCGTCAGGGCCTGATTAATGCACGGGCCTCGGCCCTGGGCCCACCAATTTCAGGGGCCCACAAATTTGTGTGTATTTTCTCACATTTTAAGTTTTTCCACTGTTTGCATTTTATATTTTGGTCCCTGACGTTAATACAAAGCTTTACTGTAATAAAAACACCTCCATATTTAATTCTTCTGTAAAAGTCCTTTCCAATTTGTGAGTACCTATAATTTTCAAAACTTGCCGTATCCAGAAAATCAACTTTGGGGAAAATGCCAAAAACTGCATACTGTGTCTATTGGTTTGAATATAAACGAGGATTTTACAATGTCAGAATTATAGTTGAAAATGATTACTAGACTGTTAGGGAAAACACAATTTTTATGATTTTGGATAAGGCGAGTTTTGAAAAAGACGTCCTCATTTATTCTGCAACATAAACTGTGGATCATAGATTTTTGTGAACTATACAAATGCTTATTTGAGAAAGTGGACGGTAATTCATTTTCTTGATTATTCTTGTAAGTTAGATTTTTTTTTAAACTTGAAACTTTCACCCAAACAACTTTGTCAACCCATCCAATAAACCTACTTTCTTTCTGAAAGTGTCGCGGGAATGTGGAGGTAGGGAGCCCAACTTTTTAACAGACCCTGGGCCCAACTTCAGCTTGATCGGGCTCTGTGAATCGTAAATGTGGAATTCTTTAGCGGATGCGGATGGCGTCATTTTATATAAAATAAAAGCGCGTGTTTGGAGTCTTAATTGAACTATCTATTATATATACGTATTTTTTTTCATCAGGGGCACTAAATTCTGAAAAAACAGAATTCCTGTTTTCTAGTTTTGACACCTCATTTGACTTTTTGTGTAACTTTTACTTTAGGATGTGTCATCATTAGGATACCCCAACGGGGAAGTTCTTTGGTGTAGCATTTTAGGAATTATGAAGGTTTAAAGTTCGAAATTCCTAATTTTAAATTCGTTTGCTTGTCGTTGAAAAACTGTTTGCAATGTGAGTAGTTTTTTAAACATAATTCAAAAATTACTTGGTGGAAATAGCAGTAATTTCGATTTTGTGTATTTGAAGCTTCTAAAAATCGATTTCTGTTAAAAAAATTCATAGGGTTTCCATTTTTTCCGAAAATTATTTTTAAAATTTGTTTTCAAAATTTTCGAGAAAAAAGGGATATGTAATAAATATATATATATACGGTCGAGTTTCTATATAACGAAATCCATTGTTCCAGTAAAAAATTCGCGCTATATAGAGAAATTCATTATATAGAGAATGAGTAAAATTTCCTATTTAATGTGTAAATTTTGAACAAAAATTACTTTTGAGGTGTTTAATTAAGAATTTGAAATGTTTAACTATGAATAGTAATCTAATATTGTATTTCTGAATTATTTAAACAGTTTCAAAAAAGAGAACAGACATTTATTTGAAAGCAAAATAAAAATCACTTAAGGAAAACTTACATTAATTTTAGACGAAGAAATCTGTAATTTTTCGCTGTTTTGATTTCAAAATTGTTACTCTCAAAAAAATGTTCACACTTTAGCAAGGAATGAAAAATTGTATCGGGAACATTTTCCTCCATTTCAATTCTCATTCACCTTAAACTTCAATTACCTCTCTGATTCCGCTCTTATATGTATAACAATCCAATTGACACTGTTTTAAAAACTATGTTGGAAGGTGTGTGGGAGGGGGGAGGGGGGAGAGATGAATTCGTTGGGCATAAAAAACAAGGAGATTCAAGGTAGAAAAGTAAGATAAAAAATTCAGCACTGAATGATAAATCACTAATCAGTGATGGAAAATTGATTCCATGTTATTTGGAAGCTTTTTTAAAACAATAAATGAAGAACATTTTATGAAAAAATTCGTTATAGGGAGATTGATATTTCGCTATATGGAGACTGTTTTTAATGAGATCATAGGAAAAAGGGACCGTTCATACTAAAAATTCGTTATATAGAGAAATTTGATGTATGGAGTTTCGTTATAGAGAGACTCGACTGTATATATGCATAAATCATTTTATAAAAGCTTCAAGTATGCGAATTTAACATTACAGCTCAGTCCGTCAATTAGTTTTTGAATTATGCTTAAAAAACTACCTGCATTGCAATATTTTGCAACGAATGTACGAATTTAACATTAGGAGTTCTAAACTTTAAACCGTCATAATTCCGAAACTACTTGACAGAATGACGTCCCGTTTAGTGTCCGGAAGTAAAACTTACCGAAAAGGTAATAAAGATGTCAAAATTAGGTTCTCGTATTGGAAATTTCAGAGTTTTGTACAGTTTCACTATGAGGAAAACTACGCAAGTTTGTTTTTTCATTATAAGTTGAAAGAAGACAAATTTCCATTCGAATGGGGTGATTTAAGTTTTATGAAAATTTAGAAATTAAAATGCATGGGCCCACTTTGAGCCGGCATTTTAGTCTATGAAAAACTTGCTCTTTAAGGTTGTTCTCAAATCCAAATAATTAAATGTCAATTTTATTTTCTAGGAGAGTTTAGTATCCCCTATTAATATTCAGACATAGGCTATTAAGAAAGAATTAGAAAAATAACTAAATTAAAAAAAAAAAAAACCTTTCACTTCAATTTTCTCGAATTCTAATTTTTGTTACATAACATCTTTTTCCACTCAGGTCTTCAAATATGAATCGAATACTTGAAGAATACATAAAACAACAAGTTGGAAATTGCTCGTCAAACGTGGCAAATGAGGTGCGTTCGTACTATAACTAGTTTTAAAATTATTTTTTGTACCCCATATTGTACTGAATGTATAATTTTTTGCACTTCATAACGTGCATAGTCTGATACATCATTAAAATGCACTTCCAATAATTTTTTCGGAACACTTTTGACTGTCCCTGTAATTAAACTATACATCCGATTTTCCTAAAATTTGAAATAGCTCAACAAAATTTTGCAACAATTATATCTTTAAAAATTCAGACCATTCGGAAGGCTGTAATATCATTAAAATGCACTTGCAATAATTTTTCCCGTTGGCCGTAATGTAAAGAAAAACTTTTGGCTGTCCCTGTAATTAAACTATACATCCGATTTTCCTAAAATTTGAAATGGCTCGACAAAATTTTGCAACAATTATATCTTTAAAATTTCAGATCATTCGGAAGGCTCTAATACCATTAAAATCCACTTGCAATAATTTTTCCCATTGGCCGTAATGTAAAGAAAAACTTTTGACTGTCCCTGTAATTAAACTATACGTCCGATTTTCCTAAAATTTGAAATGGCTCGACAAAATTTTGCAACAATTATATCTTTAAAATTTCAGATCATTCGGAAGGCTCTAATATCATTAAAATCCACTTGCAATAATTTTTCCCATTGGCCGTAATGTAAAGAAAAACTTTTGACTGTCCCTGTAATTAAACTATACATCCGATTTTCATAAAATTTGAAATGGCTCGACAAAATTTTGCAACAATCACATATTTGAAATTTCAGACTATTCGGTTGGGTAGTTTTTGCTCTGTTACATGCGGACAGACGGACGGACAGACGGACAGACGGACGGACTGAACGACGACTATAGGTGCTACGTATTTATATAATTACGAACGCACCTAAAAAGGAAAATAAATAATAACAATAACATCTCTGTTTGGTTACAAAGTTGCAGTAACGAACATAACGAATGCAGCGATTGAACGAACGAAGGCGCGGCGAAGGCAAAGTCCAATCGCTGCCTTTGCGTCCTTGTTCAATTTTTCATTCTACTAAACTCTTACTAAATTGAAGTAATTACAAGTCCTTGCCTTGTTTTAATTGTTTAATATAATAATAGTTGTTAGAATAATTCTCTTTAAACTTATTTTTTTTTAATTAAGAACAAAATTATATTTATAAACGTAACACAAATTTTTAGATCCAAACAATCAGTATCAAGGGAAGGTCATATTACCATTCTCGTTTCAAAAAATAACGCATGACAGAAATACGATATAAAAAATACAGAATATAACCTTTCAGAATTTATCCAATCCTTAAAAAAAGTTCCCAATTCCTGACATTATCTTGATATGATAAAAGATTTTACACAGCATCCGTCGTAGGTTATGTTTTTTCCATAAATAGGAGATAGTGGAGTATTTCCATACACTTGCTATCGACAGAGACATATACTTATTCCAAGATTACGACTTGCTTTACTTGTAATGACTAATGTTTAAGATTATATAAAAAGTGCCCCCAAGGCCGTAACCAATGGGGGAGTGGGGGGGGGAATCACAAGGGTTTAAACCCTTCCAAAATTTCTGTCGAGATGACAATACATATGCTATTAACTGTCAGTCAAGATTCAAAAGTTAAATTTCTATGCTAGCATATCTTTGTTTTTTTATTGCGTTAGTATGCTGAAAAAGTAAATGCCAATTTCAATAGAATTCTATAATCTTTAAAATCCATACAAATTTTTTGAAATGGCACTCTCTAAGAGCAGAATGTCAAAATAAAACATCTATAACAGCTTGATTACAGATTGTGAGATTTGTTTTGGGACTCTGTAAAAGTAGAATGACAAAATAAAACATCTATAACAACTTGATACAGATTGTGAGATTTGTTTTCAGACTCTGAAAAAGCAGAATGTCAAAATAAAACATCTACAACATATTGATATAGATTTTTAGACTTGTTTAGCACAAATTCTTGAAAAAGGCAATTATTTAAAACATCCGCAAACTTAAGTTGTTCTGGCGTATGCTTACTGGGAAGACATTTTTGGCTAATAAAACATTTGAAAACAAATGTAAAAAATTTCAAACTTTAATTTAGTTGACACTAACGTCAATGCGCCACCAAAGAAACAGTTAAGGCTGTTCTCAACTGTGCTCTGTTCAACAAGCGCAAAACGTTTTGACACCTTTACAAATTCGTTTAACGGAAAGTTATAAAATTGGAAAACCTAACCATGGAAGCGGTTTGGAATCGAACTGTGTTTTCTATTTTTGGATCCATCAATTACCTATTGCGTTATAAGTGATTTGGATCACGTGACAAACATGTTTTTCACCCTTTCTCGGGTGGATTTTCTCCGTTCGCGCGGAAATTCAGTTCAAAGCGCCCACTTTGACACTCTTTTCTGAAAGATCTTTTGCGTTTGCAAAAAAAAAAAAAAAAAAAAAAAAAAAAAACTGAAAAAAACAGCTCGATGACATAGTTTCTGAAGAACGACACCAGCTAGTTTCATGCATTTTCGAATAAAAATAAATTAAAATTTATGTCAGAAAGTTGCCCTTTTGGATTTGAGAACACCCTTAAGTAAAGGCCGTTGATCTGTAATGAGGAAATAGTGAATAAATTGCGTTTGATGAACAAAAACTTCGATCAGTTTCCTGTAATAAAATACAGTGGATTACAGATATATTGAAGGTGATATTATGTTATTTGCAATGAAAAAGACTTATTATTATTTTCTAAATACTGTATTAAATTGATTTATTTGAATTCACAGTAAAGCTGAATTAGACTTTTAACACCTGCCGCTATTCATTTAGTAAAAAGCAAATCTAATATAAGACAAGAATAAAATTCTAGACCCCAAATCTCCCTCTGAGATATTTTTCTGGGCTACGACCATGGTTTCTTCTTTACTCTTCAAAACAAAATAAAATAAAGCAAGAAACAGCAAAAACAGTAACCAGCTACAAATTTGAAAAAATCTAGTAACCCAGCAAAAATTTATTTTGTATTGCGACACATATCGGATATTTGCAGTTATAGCTATTGCTTTCGAAATGGAATATTTAGAGTACTACACCTAAATATCCGGAGAATACACTGACATCCTCAAAACATGCAGTGGATATCATATTCAAGATAACAGATATCCTCTGGATGGTTGAATTTGTCCTCCAGTCGCAGGATAGTTTGGATGTGAAAATGTCACACCTACAGAAGTCCTACGAATGACTTTTTATGACATTTCTTGGACAATTATAGGATAAAGGAAATCCGGAAGAAATTAAGGCTGTTCTTAACTGCTCTGCTCAACAAGCGCAAAACGTTTTGACCAGTGTTGGGTATGAACGCGTTCATTGAACGAAAACTCACGAACTTAGTTCACATTCTGTGAACTTTGAGTTGAACTTGACTCACTTTTTGATAAACGAACGTGAACTGAACGAAAGTTCAAAAAATCCATGAGTTTGAACGAAATTTACAACTCAAACTCAATTTTTTTTCATAACTTATTTTTAAAATTTTCCAGCCGTTAAGAACCCGGTTCAAATGCTATTTAGAGGTCTAAACGGACTCGGGACGGGTCGAGTTTGATCATCAGTTTTTCTGGGTCGTGCCCGGCCTTGCTTTCTCTGGAGGCTCGGGTCGGGCCGAGCCGAATTTATTTCTGAGACTGTGCTTTATTCTTCCTAGAAGTTTGCACCGACAGAAATTTTCTGGTCTGGTCGCCCCTGCTTGTATGAAAATTATTGCCCCGTCTCAGTCTGACTCGTGCAAAAATCTGTAAGGAACAACCTACCTTGGGTCAACAATTTTTTCCGAAAATGCATATATTTTTAAATTACCATAAATCTACAATTAAAATTCTCTTTAAAGTATAGTAGTACATATACATTTCAAGGGGGGGGGGGGGGGATACAGTACTGTAAAATCTGTTATAAGAATCTGTGCATGACAAGACTTTGTCCCCTATGTTGGAATTTCTGAAAATTTTTTGCAGATCTACACCGATCATGACCCCTAGAACCCAAAACCACCCTCAGTAAAAAAAACTATATACATATATATATAACTTTCTTCTGGACACGATAACTTCCATAATTCTGCACAAATCTCTTTCAAACTAATACAAAAATCAAGGTGCATAAAATCTCGGTCAGTTCGTTAATGGGCAAAATCGGACCAAGCGGATGGAAATAGGGAGGGGTTTTGTGAAAACCGAAAAAAACCCATAACTTCTTAATGTTTGTACATATCATATCAGTTTAAAGTTTTTATTACTTCTAAAAATTGGGCCAAAAATTTATGCATCACAGATTTTTGATAAAATTAAAAATGGGCTCAAGGGGCACAAAAAATATAGTTTTAGGGAGAAAAAAATTCATAACTTCGCCAATCCTTAAGGTATCAAATCCAATTAAATTTATTATAAATCTTCTCAATATTATCTGCAACTTTTATATTGACAAGTTTTCATAGAACCAATTCGCACCGCAAAAAAAATTAAAAACGAAAACAAAAAGGGGGAATTGAAGAAGAAATAATCCATAACTTAATCAATTCACAAAATATATAATTCGCATGAATTTATAATTATCTTCTTAGTATTGTCTACAACATTTATATTGACAAGTTTTTCATAGGACCAATTCTTACAGCAAAAACAAATTAAAAATACATAGCGGTTGAAGAAAAAAATCATCGTATTAACGCTGTATTCAAATCCAAACTGCTTGTTTTCTGACTCGTTTTTAAATTCATTTTTGCTCTCAAACGCATCCAATTTTTTTTATTCTCTTATTCAGAAACTAATATATAATGTACCGTAATGATCGATTTTTTGATAGAGGCAGAATGTATTTCAAAAAATGATGCCAAAGTGGGCATTTTGAACCGAATTTCCCGAAGCAATTGTGTTAGAAACGAAAAATATCGTCTACTGAGAAAATAATTGTTTATAAATCAAGTTTTAATTAATTGAACGAAAAATAAAAACACAGGTCGCTTTTAAATCTCTTCAAATAATCACGTCAACAAGTTTAATATTTTTTCTATTAAAAATGAATCTGAAAATGTGCCTGAAAATTTCGAATTGTTGAGCATGGAAAAATATTGTTTTTTTTTCTTTTTTGTAATACCGCCTTAGCATGATTCTGATAAAACCACTCTTATATAAAAATGAAATAAAAACTCGTCAAAAGCGACCAGATAAAATTGTTAAAGTGAGTTTATCTCTAATCATGATTTAGTTTTTGTTGGTCTAATTAGTATACTTAACTTCGAAATCTAAAAACTGTACCTCCGCCTGTAGGCTGGGCCGGCAGGGATTTTTTTTTTCTACATAGTCGTGTGCCGGGACGAAATTGGTCTTAATCGTTCTCAGAATGTATAGGGCAGGCATTATGTTTTGTAAAAGTATTAAGAGCGATAATGAATTTCTGTTAACAGTGGTTTTGGAAAAGTTACATGGTACCATAAGATGGTCCTCAAATTCACTGCTCAACAATGCGAAACTTTCCGATATATTTTCTGCCTCATTTTCAACTGTAAAGGCATAAATTGAAAGGCCTGACATTGAAGGGATTTGGAAGCGAATAGCTTTTTTCATTTTTGATAAATTACTTAGAGATATAAGAGATTCTTGTCACGAGACTTTATGTTTTTAGCCTTTCCCGTGCTGCCGCGTCCGAAAATTCGATTCAAAACGCTAACTTTGGCAACGTCTAAGACCGTAAGTAATCATTAATGTTATACAATTGTATGTTTTCTGTTTTGCGAACACATAGTAATGTAAAATATACTGTAAAATGTCCCCTCCCCCCATAAATACGCATGTAGTATATTCATTAAAAGAATATTAATTGTATGTCGAGAAAAAAATGGATTTTTTGTAGAAATTGAGTCGGGCCGAGCCGGGCCTGTTTTCACTGATTTTTGTACGGGCCGGCCGAGCCAAGAACTGTAAAAATGTAAACGGGCCGGCCGGGCTCGGGTCGAACTTTCAATTTTTACACCGGGCCGGCCCAGATAGCTTTCGTTCGGGACACGCCCGGGCCTGGAAATCGCGGCCCGTGCAGACCTCTAAGTTACTTTTAAGAGACTAAAAAAATCGAAATTAAAAGGATGAAACGAGCAAAAAACGTTCTAAAATCGTTCTAAATGCGATTTCTATGGAATTGTTAAGGACAGAAATTTGAAATGTAAGCTAAAAAGTTCGAAAATATGCGATGCACGCGCAGAATAGTCTTTTTTTTTTTTTTTTTTTCGACATTTAAAATAGTGGTAGCAAAAAAAAAAAAAAAAAAAAAATCTGAATTGCGAATTTTGTGATGCTAAAGGGGATAGAAATTAAAAATTTCTAATGGGGGGTTACCTTTAAGATAAAAATGCTCTCTACGAATGATTTCTAAAAAATTCAAAATTGAAAAGCGTGAAATGAGTAGAAAATGTTCTAAAGACTTTTTAAATTACGGTTTTTATATGAAATCGTTAAGGGTAGAAACTTGAAATTTTACATGGCTACTACATTTATGATACAGGCACAGAACAGTTTTTAAAAAAATTCAAAAGAGCGCAGGAGAAAAAACATTCTAAACTTACCATTTTCGTGATGCTGAACTGACGAAAAACTCGAAATTTGGCATATACCGGCTACTTTTAAGGGTGTTCTCAAATCCAAAAGGGCAACTTTCTGACATAAATTTTAATTTATTTTTGTTCGAAAATGCATGAAACGAGCTGGTGTTGTTCCGAAACTATGTCATTGAGCTGTTTTTTTTTTTTTTTTTTCATTTTTTTGCAAACGCCATAGATCTTTCAGAAGAGAGTGTCAAAGTGGGTGTTTTGATCCGAATTTCCGCGCGAAGGAAGAAAGAGCACTCAAGAGCGGGCGAAAAACGGGTTTGTCACGTGATCGAATTCGCTTATAACTCAATAGGTAATGGATGAATCCAAAAATGGAAAAAACAGTTCCATTCCAAATCGCTTCTATGTCCAGGCTTTCCAATTTTATATCTTTCCGTTAAAAAATGAATATGTAAGTATGTGAAAACGTTTTGCGCTTGTTGAGCAGAGCAGTTAAGAACAGCCTTAAGATACAAATGATCTCTAAAAATGGTTTCTAAAAAAAATCAAAATTAAAATGATGAAATGAGCAGAAAACGTTTTAAAAACGTTCTAAATTACGACTTCTATGAAATTTTACATAAAATTTATTAATTAACTAATTTTACATTAATTTCAAATGCAAAAATATTACTTGGCATATTTCAACAACTACGCGTGCAAACCAAGGGTTTTGCTAGTTAATGATAACTAAAGATGCATCGCATTTATAGGGAAGGGGAACGTTTCTTAATTATTTAACAACGGTTTGAAATTAACCGTTTTTGCTGGTAAATTTATTGCGTCATAGACATTGAGATTGTCAAGCGGATAAAATGGAAAATTTCAGAATATCCTGGAGTAAATCATTTCAAGACAAAATTCGATCAAAGTTTAATAACCACCTTTTAAATTAAACCTGTTTGTAAAGCTGAATCTGTTTCAATTAAAGGAAGGGGCGTTGGTTCAAAGAAACTACAATAAACGTTGTGTTCTTAAATCTAAAAAAATGACTGATTCAATTATGCAGCGATTCGAATAAGAGGCGGATTTCCCTACTTTTTCCTTGTAGGGGCCCGTGAAACCAATCACCGGCCTTGAGTTCTTGTGTTTCTATGGTCATTTCCCGCCAAAAATTATTATCTTCTTGTAACCCATCTCCCCTTATAGTTACAACAATGCTGAAATGCTGCGTAACTGACCTTCGCTGTTCGACCTCCTGTGTAGTAAAATTACAAGTCGTTTTCTCAGGATTTTATTGCATTTCCATTCTAAAGTTATATTCGGTCTGAATGAATGACCGGCGTGTGATCACGGTCGTCAGCCGATTTTTTTTTTTTTTTTTTTTTTTTTTTCTCCCCAGCATTCTTTTTTTTCTTTCCCATCCCCTGGAATTTCTCAGAAGGGAAGTTTCCGGGAATGGCGGAGTCTGTTTCGTTTCGTTTGCTATCTCTCCTTCTCTGTTTGCTATTTTGCCGTACAGTTTTTGATTATTTTTCAATGTCTCATAAAAAGTTTTAAACTGTTCAAGAAACTTTAAAAACGTTATGATATACAGTACATATACATTTAACGTCTGAATTTAAAAACCATTAAAATACCAAATAAAATAAACTAAGACAGACTTGAGCACAGTTAAAAAATAAAATTTATAGAGAATATACTTAAAAACAATTAAAAATACAATATGTAAACGTTTCGCCAAGCGATGATGCCTTGCGTGTCGCTTGGCGAAGCGTTTACATATTGTATTTTTAATTGTTTATAAGTATACTAGAAAGGTAGCCCGTCAAAAATGACGGAAATTTAGATATAAAGATATATACAACACATGTGCAAGAATATGAGTTTTCTCGCTTGTTCCGCAGTGATAGATGAAAATAGCACATTTTAAGAACGAAACACATTTATGAAAAACTGTGTACAGTAGAAGACCACTAATCTGCACAGTTTGGTTCCAAGTGTTATGCAGATTTGAGGCTTTTTGCGGTCATGCCTATTCAATCTTTGTTTACATTTTTTTAAATTCATATATTGGACAATTTACATTGTTGAGCCTTAAAAATAAATAAATACACACTTGAAGTAAGGTTAAAAACTATTAAATTATCGTATACGATTTCATGAAATGGTATTATATGGTATTATATGTGTGTGCTTCACGATCTTGGTTACGACGTTGGCGAAATTGGCTGCAACTTGTCATAATCCTAATAGTGTGGGCCGCTAACAAAAAAGTAACCAGTTTTTAGTAAAATTTCTGATATAAAGTAGCTTTCAAAAACTTGTGTAAAACTGCAGGCCGTTCTCGTGTTATGTCAGTTCTAGGAATAATATTTCTAACACTGGAGATTTTCCATGTATATATGGAATTTAGAAAAGCTTCTCCAAAAGAAAGGTCCTGTAATGACATTGTAATTCCTCTAACTTCAAAGTTTAGTCGGTCCCTGATGTTGAGTACTGAAATCTAATAAATACAGTTATTTTGAATATTACAACAGAATTAAACAGTTAAACTTGTTTATTAAACCCGCTGTTATACTTCCCGATCTTATTTTTTAGTATTACGAAAGAAAATTATTTAAAATTTTCAAATCATGCATTTATGATATTTTTCCGTCTTTAATAAATAAATAATGAAAAAATAGGCTTTTGTTCTGAGCTCATAAATATGACAATAAAATAATGTAACTAAGAGACATTGCAAAATTAAATCTTTGTGATTACAAACCATAAACAAACGATACCGCCACCATTTTACCTACTATGACGTCATTAGAATATTGCCGATTGATTGTTGGAGAACTTACTTTGTGAAGGATTACCTCAATGATTTAATAATTTTGACGTTTCACGATGATTGAATCACTTGTGTTTGTTTAGGTTTATGGAATGAGATATTAAGCTGTGAAACTAATTTCAATCGAAGTTATCCAAGGATATATGTATTTTTAATCGAAATTAAAAACAATGCTTTGATCTCGAAATAAAAAGTTTTAGTTTGTATAATTTGTTATTTCTGTTAATTATTTATTTAAGTACTTTTCCATTATAGCGCATTTTTAAAAAAAAGCTTGGCGCGATTCGGGCATCAGGAAAGTGAGATATGTTGAGAAAATATATAAACAGCTATGAAAACAAATCTAATGAACTTTTATCTTTGTTTATATATGCACTTATATGCATAAAAAATCGTTTCTAAATATATATAATTTTTTTTATATACAAATTACGGCACAGATTTCAGATATGAACCGGGATACCTAACTGGCGCCAAAATGGTATTATTTTGCCTGCTATGGTAACCCGGCTATTGTTTTTTATTTATTAATAAATTGTTTATTTACTTTTATTTTCTGTTTTTTAATTATATAAACTGCTTTGTTCTATAGTTATTATTCAAACTTTTATTTATTTATAGTTATTTCCTTTTCAAAATGATAGTAAATAATTGAAAAATATATAAGTAACTGGTATTCGAAAGCGAGATTTCTGCCAAATTGGCGTCATAGAAAAATCACGCCAACCCCCATGCGTATATGACATCTGCGCAAAAGTTACTCCTGTTTCTTTATAAAAATGGGTAAATAGCTTTTTTTTATATTAAATTGTCGGTACAGATGTCATATACGCCCATATTGGCGCGATTTTTTTTGACGCCGATGTCATATACGCACCGGGTACTTAACTGGCGCCAAAGTGTCGTTATTTTGCTTGTAATAGTAACCCGAATGTTGTTTATGCTGTTGATGTTTTCGCCAAATTGGTGTCGGAAGAAAATCGCGCCAATATGAGGCGTATATGATAACTGTGCCAAATTGTATACATATGGAAAAAATTGCTTGTGAGTATGAAGCAGTAAATAGGTTGCCAGAAAATACGTTGGCAAACTTCTTTCTCGCCAAGAAACTTTTCTCCGAAGTATTGTATATAAGCAATGATTGCTAGAAATGCATTTTTAATTATGATATGCGCTTTTATGTTTCACTACATTTATGCATACTATACTGTGTGTATAAATGCTACAGTTCATATGCAGGGCTACACAAAAGAATTCGTAAGGGTTACTGAGTATGAGAGTAAATTGCTTAAAGGTGGTTTTTAAAGGAGTTATGCATTTTTACGCTGAACTGCGTTTAGTTTCCTAAGAAATGTTTGTAGTATATAGATAAAATGATATACATGGTCACGCGAAGAATTGAATACATAACCGTCTATGGATGATAATATCTGGAAATGTGATAACAGTAGTTTTAAGAGTAGTTTAAATTAAATTTTAGCTAAATAGTGGCATGTAATAACGGTATTATTGGCTATGGACGGTAACTGCTGAAATCAATTTTTAAATTTTTTTATGCGTTTTCTAAAATGTTTACTTAGTTATCTTGGTAGTTCTTAGTTATCCCGTCGACCAAATTACTATCGCCAAATTTTAAGATTAATTGTCAATTGGTTGCCATTAATTAATTAATTAAATGCCAATAATGGCCAATAAAACCATTAATTCGACGTTTCATTTGTATTTTTATTAATGTTTTACTATTGATTTGGCGATTTATATAATTTGGCGAAATTGGTTGACGGGATCTCTAAGAAGTAACATTATCATATTTACCTTATTTCCCTAAATAACGAAGTTTTGTTAAAGCATTTAGGATGTGTTGGAAAGTGTTTCATATTCTATGCTTAACGCATGATTTTTCTTTCTTCTTTAGTCTTATTTTGCATTTATTTTATTCTTAATTTTTTAGTCTTATACTGCTTTATAGAAACTTTGGCACAGTTGTCATATACGTTATCATATATTGGCGCGATTTTTTTCCGACGCCAATTTGGCGAAAACATCAACAGCATAATCAACAACATCCGGATTACCATATCAAGCAAAATTACGACACTTTGGCGCCAGTTAAGTAGCCGTTGTGTATATGACATTGGCGTCAGAAAAAAAAACGCGCCAATATGGGGGCGTATATGACATCTGTGCCGAAACTTTAATATTTAATATTTAAACTCTTCGCTCCACTCCCCTTGCATATAGTACAAACTATAACACAGATAGCGCAAAATAATAGACAGTTTGGTACTTTTCCACTGTAGGGGCTTTGGCATTTTTTAAAAAAAAGCTTGGTGTAATTTGGGCATCAGAAAGTGAGATTTGGGTACTTTTCCGTTATGTGGACACCATTATCGCCAAGCGTAAAAGTTGGCGCAAAATCGTGAATTGAAGCATTTGAAAAATAAAAGAAAAACCATTGTCGATACTAAAGTGAGCATTTAAAAAATATAACATTTGAAAATTTCAGACTTTTACGAACTATTTCATCAAATCACAAATATATACTTAAAATAAGTGAACAAATAACTGCTATAATAAAGCAATAAAATAAAACTCATATTAAACTGCTCGCATAAAATTACAAATATCTCTTATCTTTCTTTTGAAATAATTGGCGCATTAGCATACATTTTGGCATGGGGTCCGTATAACGGAAAAATATCGAGATTTGTTGTCAAACCATATAAACAGCTATGAAAACAAATTTGATGAGCGTTTTTGTTTGTTTTATATGTATATTATTGATGTTTTTATGTACAAATTACACCTGTTTCTGTATAAAATTAGAGAAACGGCTTTTTTATGTTAAATAAATCGTATAATTATCGAAAAAATGCGTGTGTATATAAAATGAAACAGCGAATAGGTTCCCGTAAAATATGTTACCAAATTTACTTTTTCGCCAAGGCACCTATACTGGAAAAGTACCTAAAGCACATTAAAATCGCGCAGTTAGGAGCTCACACAGTACACCGTTGTCTATTGGCGGTTATTTTATTAGTAGCATCGGGAGGAAGATATAAAGATGTACTTTAAATGCTCACCCATAGATTTCGAAAAAATATCTTAAAAGAGTGGAGTTTAAATTAAATTTCGGTGACCTCCAGTCAGAAACCATCTCGGTGATGGTTTTAAATGGGAATTTCGCCAAATTAGCCAGCTATCGCCAAGTTGGCTAACATTTGGCGTTACTGTGGTAACCCTGCATTAATATTTTTCAACAATGAGGCGGTCCTACCGGAATAGTGAGGGACACACAGAGACTTGGATTTTATATAAATAGAAGATTCTCTATAAATTTTATTTTTTAACGTTATGATAATTTACAATAGGATTATAGTAGTGATGAAGCCAGTTCATCAGAAGAATGCAATAATTTAGTTCTAAACGAAGATGATGAAACTGATAATGAAGAATCGGAAAATGAAGAAATATTAATCAACTGGGGAAATTTATTCAAATTAAATATTTAATTTGAATAAATTATTTATTATTTACTTCATATATACGAAGTTCGTACTCAAAGAGTCATAAGAGGGTCATGCTCCACCTGAAATAAGTCAGTATATCAGGGCCGAAATTAGCCTTTTTTGCACCCGGGGTAAACATAGATTTTGCCCCCCCCCCCCCCCCCACCCCGCCTCCGCAAAGTAAATTTACATTTTAAAATTTAAAATATGTAATCAAAAAATGCGGAATACTGAATTATGCAATCAACTTTTTAAAATATTGATTCATTAAAACCTCTGAAACGAAATCCAAAGGAACTGAAAAGAATTATGCAGGTTTCTGTCTTAGCAGGTATAATTGTTGGTATTCTTTCTGTAGTGAACATCTTTTTTTTTTCCTTTAAGGGTGTTCTCAAATCCAAAAGGGCAACTTTCTGGCATAAGTTTTAATTTATTTTTGTTCGAAAATGCATGAAACTAGCTGGTGTTGTTATTCAGAAACAATGTAATGGATCTGTTTTTTCCATTTTTTTGCAAACGCAATAGATCGTTCAGAAAATCGTGTCAAAGTGGGCGCTTTGAACCGAATTTCCGCTCGAAGGAAGAAAGAGCACTCAAGAGCGGGCGAAAAACGTGTTTGTCACGTGATCGAATTAGTTTATAACTCAATAGGTAATTGATTGATCAAAAAATGGAAAAAACAGTTCAATTCCAAATCGCTTCCATGGTCAAGCTTTCCAATTTTATACCTTTCCGTTAAAAAATGAATTTGTAAATGTGTCAAAACGTTTTGCACTTGTTCAGCAGAGCAGTTAAGAACAGCCTTAAGATAGGATTTCGTTATAGACAGATTTCACTTTCACAGATTTTACAGAAGTTGTAGTAATTACTAATAAGGCGTTTAAAGTCGCAATGTTTTAGAACTTTGTGTTTTAGAAAAACACAAAGAATTACATTGTCTTAAGAGCCTACACTAGTCACGCGACGATACTCGCAAGCTAATGTTAAACCTATGGAAGAGTTTTTTTTTTTTTTTTTTTTTTTCAAATTTCTTGCTTGCATTTTAATGTTTTTAAATGATTTATTCTGTTTGGGATATCTGAGGGTGATCTCTAACCGGGTTAATGTTTACTTTTTGGATTTTGGTTGCAACCTTTTTTTATAAAGTTACTTTCACTTTCGGAACCGGATCCGAAAGTGAAAATAGCATCATTAAAAAAAAAACTGAAACCAAAATCGGAAACGTACAAACTAACAATGCTAATGACAATGTTTCAACTATCCTAAGGAAAAAAATCATTTGTGAATATTAAAATGTGAGCGAGAAATTTTAAAACGACATTTCCATAGATATTTAACATTAGTTTGCGAGTTTCTTCGTGTGGCTAGTGTAGGTTCTTAAGAACTCTACAACCAAACTTCATTTGTCGCCCCATTCGTTTTCCGTTCTCGCGCCTGCCCCTTCCCCTCTAGCTTCGGCCCTGCCGTTTATTTTCATTTGTTTCATTATTTTCATTTTCATATATTTTCATTTGGTACATATATTTTCACTTGAAAAAAAGGACTGAATTGTAAAATCTGTGAAGTTGCACGCACAAAAACGAATCAACGAAAAAAAAAAATAAATAAGAAATGAAAAGTTGCTGCTCCTTTACGTTAATAATTTCGGAGAAAGGGTTATTTTATCTCAACATTTTATTATTTCTATAGATATGGTAAGAAAAAAAATTAGAATGAAATATTGATATGTGTTATTAATAATATTACCTGAAATACACAATTGAATATTTATTTAAATTACATAAATGATTGATGTAACGTAGTTTTTTCAACTTCAAATTGGCTTCTTGTGCCGGAGCACTATCAAAACCAACCTGACAGCGGTGCTGTCCTTCCAAAAAATATATAACTATCACGATTTGAAATTTATAACTGAAAATATGTTCCAATTCATTGTATTCATTATATCTTTACAAATTCAGTCAGTTTATATAATATTTTTTTATCATTTTAACATATTTTGAAAAAAAAAAAGTTATTAAAACATTTATTTAAATGTTAACCGAATATATACTTAAATATGTACTAATTGCTATAACATCTAATTTTTTTGATTCAAGCAATAATCCCCCTCATTTTCTCCGTTTTCGATTTTCTAGTAACACCCGTAATTTTCCCCTGTTTTTTCGGCCAAACGGGAACGGCGGCAAATAGACCGAATGCTCCCCCCCCCCCCCCACCCCCCCGACTACGTTCTAAAAAAGGTGCGACTACTCTCGGATTAATATTCAAATATAGTAAAATCTCTGAATAGTAGAGACCTCGGGATCATTGAATAGAGTCTTGCATCGCGTCAGGTTGTACATAAATTCCTGTTATTCTTTTTGCGGGTTGGGTTCAGCCTAGAATAATTCTTGCGAGTCATAGTTAGATCTTTTGGAAGTCGGGTTGTTTGCATTTTTACAAAAAGTTTGAGCACAACTATGTTTCAGATGAAAATAAATATGTTTTTGAGTATGAATGAGTATATATTCAAATTACTGCATGAGAAATAAAATTTATAAAAAATATGACCAAAGATCATTCTTTCTTTACGGTACAGTTTAGAATAATTTTTCCTTCTCTCGGAATATGAAAAATATTGCCAACATTTAATTTTTGATATACACAAAAACACATGTATGATACTTGTGATAGTTTATGCATACATAAACACGTTACATTTGTGTAGATTGGGAGGTTCCCATATTCAGCGATATAAGCGTATAAATACCTAAGTATTAGAAATTGCAAAAGTGTTCGACGACTAGATGTGTACTTTTTGGGAGTATGCATTATGAAGATCTTGTTGTATATAGATTTTTAATCTGAAAAAATATTTTGGACATTCTTTTGAAAAATCTGGTCAACCCGAACGGCAAGAGTCAAAATCCAATCCGAACCCGAAAAATGATAGTCAACCCGACCCGAAACCGACCTGAAACAAAAAAGTAGAAGTGAATTTTATAAATTTGGACGATAAAGTTCTAATATATATATATATATATTAAAAGGGGAAAAAAAAAAAAAAAAAACGAACTTTCAGTGAACTTCGCTCACTTTCATAGATGAGTTTGAGTTGAGCGAGTTCGTTTGAAAAATTTTGAGTTTGAACGTGAACTTGACTCATTTTGGAGAAATTGAGTTTGAGTTTGAATTAGTTCGTTTTTTTCGTGAGCGTGCCCAACACTGGTTTTGACACATTTACAAATTCATTTTTTACCGGAAAGATATAAAATTGGAAAACCTGTCCATGGAAGCGATTTGGAATTTAACTGTTCTTTTTCATTTTTTGATCAATCAATTATTGAGTTATAAGCATTTTTGATCACGTAACAAACACGTTTTTCGTCCACTCTTGAGTGCTTATTCTCGGTTCGCGCGGAAACTTGGTTCAAAACGTCCACTTTGATACTATTTTCTGAAAAATCTATTGCATTTTCAAAAAAAAAAAAAAAAAAAAAACAAAAAACAGCTTGATGACATAGTTTCTGAATAACAACACCAGCTAGTTTCATGCATTTTCGAACAAAAATAAATTAAAACTTAGGTCATGAAGTTGCTCTTTTGGATTTAAGAACAGCCTTAAGTAAGAAATCTAATGCTCATGAACAGCCAAGAGGATACACAGGATTTTGTAGGAAGAATGTAATTGGATAATTCGTTCTGTGTATCCTCTGGATATCCAGTGAATACTTCTCGTAGGATTAACGAACTACAGGATCTGTAGGAGCATTTTAGGATGTCCGAAGGATAATTCTGGTTCTGTGGGTCAGTGGATATAAATTTTGTGTCGGTTAAGAAAAAAGTTGCTGAAGATCAATATGAAAAATTACATATTTCAAATGTTTGTATTTCCATACAAAAATACTCTATTTCAACACATTGTATCCGTTCAACACATTGTAGAACGTAAAAATATATAAATTGGCCGAAGAAATAAATGCTGCCACCGAAAATTTTGTAAATGAGAAACATAAGGCGTAATGCAACCGTAAGAGTTTCCAATGGTTTGCAAGTATAGTTTTCAATTTATGGTGACTTGTGTACAAATAAATTTCGCGCTCATTTGTAAAAAATCGCCCACATACAGGTTAATACTTTTTTTTTAAACTCAAGTAGTATTTCAGTACAATGTAAGAAAAAGACAAACGTTTCTAGGTTTCCGAAAATAAAATACAACCACTAACAAATATATATAGCCTTTTCCGAATTACTCATGATTTTGAAAACCGTTCTGGGATTTAGAAACCTGTTCTCAACTGCTCTGCTCAACAAGCGCAAAACGTTTTGACACATTTACAAATTCATTTTTTAACGGAAAGATATAAAATTGGAAAGCCTGACCAGGGAAGCGATTTGGAATCAAACTGTTTTTTCCAGCTTTTGATCCATAAATGATCTATTGAGTTATAAGCGATTTTGATCACGTGACACGGCATTTTTCTCCCCTTACTGACTGGATTTTCTTCTTTCGTTCGGAAGTTCAGTTCAAAATGCGAACTTTGACAGTATTTTCTGAAAGATCTATTGTGTTTGCAAGAAAACGAAAAAAAAACAGTTCAATGACATACACTGCAAATAGAAGCGTCTTAAATTTAGACACATATGTGACTGAAAAAGAATTTTAGACACTTAAGTGTCTTAATCGGAAAATTAAGACACTATAGATGTCTTAATTTAAGATACATAAGCGTCTTACTATGACCATGGTGTAAACGAACTGAGAATAATGTCTAAAATATCCGCAAACGTCTT
The DNA here is from genome assembly GCA_963932465.1 of Maratus speciosus. Lineage (NCBI taxonomy): Eukaryota > Metazoa > Arthropoda > Arachnida > Araneae > Salticidae > Maratus > Maratus speciosus. The sequence goes on from OZ010797.1 coordinate 22,150,499, forward strand.
ATTTTAAGACACTTCATTGCTTTAAACGTGTCTTAATTTAAGACGTTTTGATTCTTCCGACGCAATAACCACCAGGGGGCACTGGGGCACTGCCAGTCGCGCATGCGTTTTAGATGTCTTCGTTCAAAGTTGGTATACGTTGTAATTCAAACGAAGTTTGTTTTTATGTACGCATGTATTTTAATTCTTTTTTCGCGGAATGTGAAGTTCTGTGATTTAAATTCGTATTCACTTGGATTATTTATTTATTGAATACATACATCTGACGTGTGTGCTTGACATCAAATGTCTCTTAGAAGCTGTCGTCCATATAAGGGCGGGATAGACACAGAACAGAAGTAGACGACGGTTGAAGATTACACCCGGAAATTCTACAAAGCGTGTGCAATGGGCTTAGTGTTAACTCGCATTAATTTATATCAATAATATTGTGTTATTCATCTTCGTCCTGTCGAAGCTGGCAAAAAAAAAGAAACTTTTGTCTGGCGGGCCCTGTTTTGAGGATGAAACATCTCATTCTTTAAATATGGCTAGTCGGATGTATTATGGGATTACCTTTTAAACTGATGAAAGTCTTTCTCCCTCACTGTGGTTGTGGTAGTTTTTAAAATTTCAAATCGAGGAATTTTTCTTATCTCTTGCAGCAACTCAAGTAAGTTTCTTTATAGTAGTAAAATTAGTGTATTTTATGATTTTATTTATTGTACTAAACAAAATCTTGCATGAAATTTAATTAGTTTTGAATCTGTTCGCAAAAAACCCCACTAATTCTAGAAGTATATATTTTTATACTTATGATGTTCTTTTTTATTACGAATTATATATTCAATGTCAGTTCTTAGTTTCAATGGATAATTTTTATCTCGCAGTAAAGGACGGCCACAAGGAAGTAAAGAAAAAAAAAACTTTGAAAGATGACCTAATGCTTTCTTACTTCCTGGCATAAAACCGCAGATTAAAAAAGATAAATAAAGTAAATGAGTCTCGTCTATTCTATGAAGCTGCCTGTAAAAATATACATATGTATTTGATTTGCAATCAACTCTAATACTGATTTTTTTATTATTTTTAATAAAAAAGTAATTTGAAATTTATAATGGGAAAATTAAAAACCTCTAACTAGATTTCGTATTTAAAATTGTGGTAACTTTATTTATATGCACTTATACGAAAAATACAAAAATGACAGATGTTACTGTATATATTTAAGACGAAAGAAGTTTGGAAATGATAAGTTATTTTTTCCTCATGTTTTTAATATAGAATATGTACTTATTTGTTTTTATTGATAGTTGAATAGCTTTTGTGAGTACCCTCTGATCTACATAAAAACTTGCCCATGTGGAAATATAAATTTTTTAAAAACATAATTTTTAAATAAGTATTTTCATTTTTTTTTTTTGTGGGGGGGGGGGGAGGGGGGATTTTGCATGAATTTTTGTAAAGCTGATATCTTAAATCTTGCACTGATTGAAAGTTTTGAACTTTTAGAGTAGGACAAGTTTAAAAACGCAAATATATTTAACAAAATACCAAAGTCATTTTTCCCCAATGTTATTAAAGTAGAATATTTATTTATTTATTTTCATTATTCACGACTGTACATTACGACTGTAGTGCCCCCAAATTTGATGTGCAATATTTGTAAAGCTTATATTTTAAATCTGTTTCGAAATTGTACTGATTATAATCAATATTTTGAACTTTTAAAGTAAAATAAGGTTAAAAACAAAATAAATTAAAAAAATCTAATATTTAGATAAATATTTTTTGTTTTTTAATCTTCTTCTACTCCTGAAGTTCAAGATATTGATTATAATCAGTACAATGTCGTAAAAGATTTAAATTATCAGCGTAACGAAAATTGTATACCAAAACTGAGAGCACCAAAAAAAAAATCAGGCTGTATTGGGGGGGGGGGGCAGGACCACAGCCAAATATTTTTCCAGGATTCAACGTGGTCAAACATGGCTACGTATGATGCTTACAAAAAAATGGATGTGATTCAGACGTTTGAAGTGTCTGAAATTCAGACGCAAAAAGTGTCTGAAAAAATTCAGACATTTTAAAATGTCTGAAAATTGAACACTCCATTTCAGACACTTAAGTGTCTGAATTTCAGACATTTTAATTTAGAGTGTTGATGGTACATTGGAGCAGTTAAGGGTGTATTCGAAAAAATATTTTTCCACCGTTTCTTGGCTATCTTACAAATTCGTGTCTATCTAATCATACTAGTTTTTATTATCGAGATTCAGGTTCTATAAATAAGTGGTTCGAGTTTATCTATCTAATGGAAGAACCGTAACAGAGGGGAGGCTTTGAAATTTGTTGGTGGTGGGAGCTAATTCGCAGCTTACCTTTTACTCCTTTTCGTTAAGGGTGTATTCGAAAAAATATTTTTCCACCCCCAACAGCTCGAAATTTTCTGAGACATTTTCAGACTCATTTTTAAAAGTAAAAGCATGAAACTTGCTGGGGTGATTTCTGAAGACATGTTTAACATGCCGTGTGATTTCATTTTCAGCTCAATTCATTAGAATTTAATTTTTAAACAATTATTTTCTCAGTATGACCCTTTTTTTCATTCCCAGATCGCCCGCTTCGGAAAATTCGGTTCAAAACGCACACTTTGACAGCGTTTTTTACAGTATTTTCTGCATTTATCAAAAAATTAAGAAGCACGGCACATTATATAGTTTCTAAATAAGAGAATTTCCCAGTTTGATGCGCTTGAGAGCAAAAATGAATTTTAAAATGAATCAGAAAATAAACAGTTTGGATCGAAATACACCCTTAAGGCTGTTCTCAACTGCTCTGCTCAACAAGCGCAAAACGTTTTGACACATTTACAAATTCATTTTTTAACGGGAAGATATAAAATTGGAAGGCCTGACCATGGAAGCGATTTGGAATCGAACTGTGATTTCCATTTTTTGATCCATCAATTACCTATTGAGTTACAACCGATTTTGATCACGTGACAAAGACATTTTTCATTCTTCCTTGAGCAGTTATTCTTTCGCGCGGAAATTCAGTTCAAAATGCCCACTTTGACATTATTTTCTGAAAGATCGATTGCGTTTGCAAAAAAACAGAAAAAAACAGTTCGATGACATAGTTTCAGAAGAACACCTGCTGCTTCATGATGCATGAAAGGGACAGGTGTTGTTATTCGGAAACTATGTCATCGAAAGACGTCTTTTATTTTTTGATAAACGTAAAAGATCTTTCAAAAAATACAGTCAAAGTGGGCGTTTTGAACAGAATTTCCGGACGAAAAGAGAAAAAGCAGCCAGAGAAAGGAGAAAAACCCGCCCATAATCGCTTATAACTCGATGAGTAATTTATGAATCAAAAAACGGAAAACTCATTTCGATTACAAATAGCTTCCATAGTCAGCTCTGCCCTTTTTGTGCCGTTACGTTTAAAAATAAGTTAGTAAATGCACTGTAAAAAAAAAAGAAAAAAAATCCCACAAATTGCCAGAAAAAACTGTCAATTTTGTCGCCAGTGGAAAACTGTTTAATTTACAGAAAATATCCGTAATTTTTCCTTAAAAGTTTTTTTTTTTTTCTGTAGAAAATATAGATTTTTTTTCGTAAAATTTACAAAATTCACATTTTTTTACAGAAAAAAAAATGTTTTTCTTTAAAACAATTTTTTTTTCTGTAAAAATTAGATTTTTTTAGCAGTGGGTGTGAGAAAGTTTCGCGCTTGTTGAGCAGTGAACTTTGAGAACAGTCTTAAAAGATGGAATAAAAAGTACGTTAAAGCACAGAAAGTTATAAAGATATTTGGCGTAAATTTATAAAATATGGAGCCACTGTTTAAATAAGCAAAATTTAAATTCAGTGAGTTTCTGAACAGTGTTACGCTGTCAGTTGTTTTTAGATTGTTTTTATTATATATACTATTTAAACCATTCATATTTGAAACAATTTTTTACTTTCTTCTATCTTCAACAGAAGAAAGCATTATAATCGAAATTTTTTTCGACGGATTTACACGTTTTAGGGATCAGAGATACCAAAAAACACCTTTATACAAAATGTCTGTCTGTCCGCCCGTATGTCGCCATCGTACCATCGAATAATGTAGGAAGTTATGCATAGAATTGAACCAAATTTTTTGTGTATGTATTTGGCTGTGGCAAGCAGGTCCTCCTTCAATTTAGAAATATTCTGCCGGAAGGGGACGCTGTAATAGCGATTGTTGTGACATTTTCATGATTGTACCATCGAAAAGTGTATGAATTTATGCATAGAATTGAACTCAATTTTTTGTGTATGCATTTGGCTATAGCCAGTTAGGTCCTCACTGAATTTGAAAAAATTACGCCGGAAGAGGGTGCTGTAATAGCGGCGTCTGTGCCATTTTCATTATTATACCATCGAAAAGCGTATGAAGTTATGCACAGAATTGACCCAATTTCTTTGTGTATGTGTTTGGCTGTGGCCGGCAGTTTTTCCTTGAATTTGAAAATATTCTGCTGTAAGGGGATGCTGAAATAGCAATTTTTGAGCCATTTTCTTTTACCATCGAAATGGGTATGAAGTTATGAATAGAATTGAACCAAATTTTTTGCGTATGTTTCTGGCTATGGTCAGCAGGTCCTCCTCGAATTTCGAAATGTTCCGCCGGGAAGGGGCGCTGTAATAGCGATTTTTGTACAATTTTCTCGGTTTTTCGTAGTTCTGTTGTCCATCTGCGGCTCATGAAGCGACGGGAACTCGCGTCCTGCTAAGCCGGCTATTCGCAAACAGCTGATGTACAACAGAATAACGAAAACTATTGATTTTAATAAATATCATGATCGAGATGAACTCGTTTTTACTCCGATTAAGGGTGTATTTTGATCCATACTGCTTATTTTCTGATTCATTTTAAAATTCATTTTTGCTCTCAAACGCATCAAACTGGGAAATTCTCTTATTTAGGAACTACATAATGTGCCGTGCTTCTTAATTTTTTGATAAATGCAGAAAATACTGTAAAAAACGCTGTCAAAGTGGGCGTTTTGAACCGAATTTTCCGAAGCGGGCGATCTGGGAATGAAAAAAAGGGTCATACTGCGAAAATAATTGTTTAAAAATCAAATTTTAATGAATTGAGCTGAAAATGAAATCACACGGCATGCTAAACATGTCTTCAGAAATCACCCCAGCAAGTTTCATGCTTTTACTTTTAAAAATGAGTCTGAAAATGTCTCAGAAAATTTCGAGCTGCTGGGGGTGGAAAAATATTTTTTCGAATACCCCTTTAATTGACTGAAGTAGAAATTTAAGATGGAAATCAAAGTTGGTATAATATTGAACTAATAATATTGCGGTATTATCGTCTGTAACTACTACTTTTTGAAATATTAAGATGTATAAGATAGAAGAAAGTTTTTAACGTAGGAGAAAGAAAGGTAGAAGAAAGTTTTGGAATAGGCACTGTGACGTTTTATCTGAGGACTCAGAGACCAGATGCCCCTAACGAAATAAACATCGTTAAATTGCAACCTCCAGATGCCTGCTATAACTTCACATGTCAGTTTCACCAAAAAACCAGATGGTACATGTAAACAGTTTTAATCATGTAAATATCTGGAGAAAAAGTGCTGCGTAAAAATGTTATAAACTGAACTTGTTGACTAAGATGAGTCAAGACCACGTGGGGATTTCGGAGATGAACTGAGGAGAAAAACAAGGCCCCGTAGAGGGAGAGTATCTGCTGTGACACGACCCCAGACGGTCGAGTTCTCGGTCCTGCCGAAAGGAGCGTCTCGCTCCGGAAAAGATTAACTTTTGCCGTGTAAATATTACGTGTGCTTTTGTTATGTGTGTGTCCCGTATTGTCTAATAAAAACTCTGAGAAAAGAAACGAACGCCAAGTTCTTTTAATTTCTAGTTAAGAGCCTTTCTTAAGTGAGTTCATATATGACGGTACAGCACATCCAACAAGCTTCTCTCAACTGTTCTGCTCAACAAGCGCAAAACGTTTTGACACATTTAGAAATTAATTTTTTAACGGAAAGATATAAAATTGGAAAACACTGAGCATGAAAGCGATTTGGAATCGAACTGTTATTTCCATTTTTGGATCCATCCATTACTTATTGAGTTATAAGCGATTTCGATCACGTGACACGGCAATTTTCTCCCCTTACTGACTGGATTTTCTTCTTTCGTTCAGAAGTTCGGTTAAAAATGCCAACTTTGACAGTATTTTCTGAAAGATCTACTGCGTTTACAAGAAAACGGAAAAAACAGTTCGATGACATAGTTTCTGAATAACAACACCTTCTAGTTTCATACGTTTCCGAAGAAAAATGAATTAAAACTTATGCCAGAAAGTTTACCCTTTGGATTTGAGAACAATCTTAAGGGTGGTTTGAAATCGAAAAGGGCAACTTTCTGACATAAGTTTTAATTTATTTTTGTTCGAAAATGAATGAAACAAGCGGTGTTGTTGTTCAGAAACTATGTCATCGAGCTGTTTTTTCCATTTTTTTGCAAACGCAATAGATCTTTCAGAAATCAGTGTCAAAGTTGACATTTTGAACCGAGTTTTCGCGCGATCGGAGAATAAGTACTCAAGAGCGGGCGAAAAACGTGTTTGTCACGCGATCAATATCGCTTAATACTCAATAGGTAATGGATGGATCAAAAAATGGAAAACACAGTTCAATTCCAAATCGCTTGCGTAGCCAGACTTTCCACTCTTATATCTTTCCGTTAAGAAATGAATTTGTAAATGTATCAAAACATTTTGAGCTTTTTGAGCAGAGCAGTTAAGAACAGCCTTAAACATTAAAAACTAAACAATGTCTACCGGGGTTTAATTTTGAACATAGCTGGAGGAAATACTTGAAGTCTGATAAAAACACAGTCGCAAGTACCTCGCTTAACTATAGAGGTTTGTGGTTTTTTATTATTTAGTAAGCAATCCGACATACGTGAAGCTCAATGTTTGAGATCAAAAATAATCCCTGAAAATAGACGAAAATCCCTATGGCGCTTTCGAGGCTTCACTCTTCTACATTTAAAGACGTGGACGAAAAAACATTTACTCTTTAGAAGAGATAGTTTCAAATATCTATACTACAGGATGTCCACAAAAGGAAATGAACAACTTCAACATTATATTGAAGCAAAAATAAAGGAAATAAGAACTTATTTTTAATGCTGAATCAGTATATATGTATAATTTTTTTTGTTAAAGACATTATAGACCGGTAGGCTGCAGCACAGGCAATCACCTCATCGAGTTCACGGCTGCAATTCCAGAATGAGTTAAATCTCGATTCGCATATTAACCCTTTATGTACTGAATTATGAATTCATGAAAATTTTATTTTCTAAAGCATTTTTCGTGAATTTTTGAAACTACATGAGAAGATTTACATAATCATTTAATAAATTTTAGAAGGATTTTAGAAGGATTGAAGGATTTAGAAGGGTACATTAAGGGTGTTCTCAAATCCAAAAGGGCAACTTTCTGACATAAGTTTTAATTTATTTTTGCTCGGAAATGCATGAAACTAGCGGGTGTTGTTGTTCAGAAACTATGTCATAGAGCTGTTTTTTCCATTTTTGTACAAACGCAGTAGATCTTTCAGAAAAGAGTGTCAAAGTGGACCTTTTGAACCGAGTTTCCGCGCGAAGGAAGAAAGAGACTCAAGAGCGGGCGAAAAACGTGTTTGTCACGTGATCAAATTCACTTAACCTAATAGGTAACGGATGGATCAAAAAATGAAAAACACAGTTCAATTCCAAATCGTTTCCATGGCCAGACTTTCCAATTTTATGCCTTTCCGTTAAAAAATGAATTTGTAAATGTATCAAAACGTTTTGCGCTTGTTGAGCAGAGCCGTTAAGAACAGCCTTAAATTTGAATTTATAAGGATTTTGTGCACTATTTATAACTTCACTCAAATCTTCTATTTTAAATATTTTTCTTAGTTATTTGTGGAATTAGGAAATGTAGAAATATAATTTTCTTACAACAGAAATATAGAAATATTCCCGAATTGAAAAATCCCCCACCTCCACCCCCAATTCCAATAAAGTTGAAAAGATGCAGATGAAAAATAAATCATCCTTTTAAAAATATTTTTGTTTTGTGCAACCCATAATGTTTTTGGAACAATATAAAGTCAAGTATCTATAACTCATTCTAAACTGTATTACTACTAATCGATGTATTAAATGAGTTTTATAACAAGTCATTTTAATGGTACTTATAACTACTGTCAGTAGATAAAGGGTTAAAACGCAGTCGATCTGCCAAGTCCTATCTTGATGGAAAACACCTGAAAACCCGATTTTTGCAATTGAATCGTAGGTTTACCACTGTGTTTTCCTGTTCCCAGTCCTCCATGCTTTCATACCTTTGGGTGCAGGAAAACCCAATGGTAAACTTACGAGCACTGAGCTCATATATAACAGGAGATCTGTCTTACTATTCCCCAACATGATTTCAAACGGTCAGCGCGGAAGGATACAGTGACCATAATTGTAGTTCGCATTCATGGCAAAAAATGCTGTTTATCGCATTCTTTTACGTGATTAGAGAATCATTTATTAATTTGATCAGTATAGCTTAATTAGAGAAGTATAAATTAGGATAATAGTAAATAAGAATACCAATATCTAACACTGATAATGCGGGCTATTTTTACCTTTGTCTTGCATGCTTCATTTGCCTTGCAAGCTTCTGACCGCGCCGCGCCGACTGAGAACTCCTGTTATATATGGAGCTCACTGCCTACAAGCCAACCGCTAAAATCGGGTTTTCCACCAAGATAGGACTTGCCAGACCGATTGCGTTTTAATATGATGCGAATCGAGGTTTAAGGGTGTTCTCAAATCCAAAAGGGCAACTTTCTGACATAAGTTTTAATTTATTTTTGTTCGAAAATACATGAAACTAGCGGGTGGTGTTGTTCAGAAACTAGTCATCGAGCTGTCTTTTCCATTTTCTATTTTTTTTTTTTTTTTTTTTTTTTTTTGCAAACGCAATAGATCTTTCAGAAAAGAGTGTCAAAGTGGACGTTTTGAACCGAATTTCCGCGTAAAAGTAGAATATCCACTCCAGCGGGCGAAAAACGTGTTTGTCACGTGATCGAAATCGCTTATAACTCAATAAGTAATGGGTGGATCAAAAACTGCAAAATACAGTTCGATTCCAAATCGCTTCCCTTGCCAGGCTTTTCCAATTTCATACCTTTCCGTTAAAAAATGAATTTGTGAATGTGTCAAAACGTTTTGCGCTTGTTGAGCAGAGCAGTTAAGAACAGTTTTAACTAATTCTGGAATTTCAGCCGTGAACTCAGTGGGGTTATTTTCTGTGCTGATGCCTCCCGGTCTATTAGTAAATCTCGACATGTGAACCTTTTAGTTCGCTGGATAGGCGACAAGACAGTTCAATTTAATTCAATGCAGAATTAAAAATTCCTGTGTTCCCAAAAGGAAGGCTTCGCTAATGCGTTGTTTGTGTTCACGCACAGATGTTGCCTTTGTCTTAAAAACGATAATTCTTAAGGCTCCTGTACTGTCAGACCAAGACGCTCGCGAGTTAAAGCTAAACCTATGGGGAGGTTCTTTGCCAATATCTCGTTCGCATTTCGCCATTTAAAAAAATATATACATTTTTTAATTGGACAGCTGAGGTCGATCCCTACAGTAGCCCGGTTTTACTTTTGCGGGTTTGGTTGCAGATAATTTTATTTCACTTTTGGAACCGGTTCCGAAAGTGAAAGTATAGTAAAAAAAATTGCAACCAAAATTAAAAAGTCTGTAAAGATAAACCTCAGTTGCCCAATAAAAACGAAAGGGTCGAAATGCAAACGAGATGCAAAAGGCAATTTTGATTTGATTTTCATAAAATTTGAAATGATTCGACGATATTCTGCAACTATTCTACACTATGGCCAATGATTGGTCACTTGCAATTGTAGGTGTTTTGTTAAATATCTAGAAAAATACACGAGGAATTATCCTGAAACTCCAAGTGTGTAAACACAACAGTACAGGTCATGTATTTCCGCAAAGATTTTCCCCCGAAACCCCATGGGGGACCGTCAACAAATTTAAAAAGAACGGATAACTTTGTCAAAACTAATGTAGCAAAAGAGGTCAAACTGTAGAACATGCTTATTGTAATACACTGTATTCATTTTTATGAGGATAACACATGTATACTAGTAGAGAAATTAAGATTTTTTATAAAAACAGTCCCAAATTTTGCCAAGTTTTTTGCTTATAATTTGCAGAGTTCTTAATATATTTAAAAAAATGCTCTTTTCAAAAAATTTGACAAACAACATTGTACACAATACCCTGCAATCAGAATTAAAAAATAATAAAAATTGGATGAAAAACGAGCAGGTTTACTGAAAAATGTTTCACTGCACATGCGCGAATGCAATCAAAATATAATGTGCATAATGGATTAGCTAGGTGTATAAAGCAACTTTCGTGAAAGTCTCAAAAATTTAGCTTGAAAATTCTGAAAATTATCGTCGATAGAATAAACTCGAAATCCGTTGTTCCCAAAAAGATGAGGAGCTGTATCCAAATATCCGTTGATTAGTGTCAAGATGCAAGATAGCGTACACAGTATTGCACGTGCTACACTAAACATCCTCTAATCCGTCACGTTCGGGACTTGTAGCATGCCGGATTACTAAATTTTTCGGATTACAGGATGAATGTCGGGAAAAACGTGTAGAAGTTAGAATTAAACAAGAAATAACAGTAAAATATGTTTTTAACACTTTCCAACAAAGTTCAAAAGTGTTTATGACTTCGGTTTGTCTGTCCGTCTGGCTGTCTGTCCACGCTCTAACTCTCGTAAATATGCTCGGATCGTTCTGAAATTTTTGGATGTTAGTGACCTGTACCATAGCACGTTCCCTATTTCAAATGAAGTTTGTAGCATGTTTAGTTCATTTACAGGGACAGTCAAAAGTTTTCCGTTACATTACGGCCAATGGGAAAAAATCGTTTCAAATGATTTTTAATGGTGTTACACTCTTTCAAACATAGTAAAATTGATATTCATTTATGAAGTCCACTAAAATATGCATTCTGTTGAATATGCGGTGCAAAGATTAGTTATTGTTCATTTACAGGGCCACACAAAAGAATTCCGTTCATAATGGTATAGGGGGAATTGTTTTCGGTGTATTTGAAAAGATTTCAGATACTATATTGTATCCGAATTACTGTATATTGGTAATGATTGTTCGAAATGCAATTTTAATTATGACATGCGCCTTTTTCACTATATTTATGCATAGTATAAAGTGCATATAAATGCTATAATTCATATATAGGGCTACAGAAATGAATTCGTAAAGGTTACTGAGTATGAGCCTAAATTGCTTAAAGGTGGTTTTTAAAGGAGTTATGCATTTTTACGCTGAACCGAATTTAGTTTACTAAGAAATATTTGTAGAATATAGATAAAATGATACACAGGGCCACGCAAAGAGTTGGATACATGGCCGTCTATGGGTGATAATTTCTGGAAATGTAATTTCAGTAGTTTTAAGAGTGTTTTAATTAAATTTTAGCAAAATAGTGGCATGTAATAAAGGTACTAGGTAAACTACAGGGCTGTACAAAAGTATTCAAGTATATTTCCATCTATTAGTATAAATTGCTGAAAGATGAATTTCAATCTGTTATGCATTTTCTTGCTAGACTAAATTTTCCCATTATATAGTATATATATCAACCTACAGATCAAATACAGGGCTGTTCAAAAGAATTGGAATACATATTTGGCTATGGACGGTAACTACTGAAATCTGTTTTTCAAATGTTTTATGCGTTTTATAAAATGTTTACTTAGTTATCTTATTTACCTTATTTCCCTAAATAACGAAGTTTTGTTAAAGCATTCAGGAAGTGTTGGAAAGTGTTTCATTATCTAAGCTTAACTCATGATTTTTCTTTCTCGTTTATTCTTTAAACAGCTTGAATCGAATTTTAATAAATACTCAATAATGTAAAGTACAACATATGTACATGACAATAAAATGAAAAAGTTCAATGCAAGCCTACACAGTAGGCTCACTCATAGAAACAATGTTAAAAAATCTCAAATATCAGTTTGTTTCGTAGTAGTCTTCTCTCTCTTTTTTATTTTATTTTAGGAAGTCATTTTGTATGATGTGCAGTTACGAACTGCAGCGCTCAGAAAACTGATAGTTTATTCAAGACGTCAGCTGCTTGATTCCAACTGATGTTCTTTTTGACTCGTTCACATGATCTTTATCGGAGTCAAAGTCTTCGGGAGCTCTTGGGTTGATAACACGCTGAATGATGGCCTCACCTGTCAAAATTTTCTCTGTCGGCTCATCAAAATCTGTTTCAACCCACTCTTTTATTTCTTTTCTGTTCAGCTGTGACATGGAGTTCTCTAAATAGTCCATGCAATAGAAGATTTTACCTGGCAAAATTAATGGTAGTTCTGGAAATCGGCTTACTTTATGTTTTTTGGGTTGCTGAATCCGAATTTGTAACTTCCCACCAAAATTACCCCCGCAACCCCCCCAAATTTAGGTGAAATGCCCCCCAAAAAAGGTTTTTATTAAAAAATCAATTTTTTTATTGTTTTAAGGGAAAAGTATCTAGAAATTCAGAAAGTAAACAAAATTTGCAACAAATAAGATGTATGACATAGGATGAATGGGGATGGGGGGATCTGCCTCGGAACATGCGCCTCAGTGCTGCGTGGACTAAGTTGGGCAATTTCACTTAACCACTCGCATCGTTTACATTCGCCCTCCCGTCTCTCCTCCGAACTTTCTCTAGAAGGTTTACTTTAAGTTTTTTAGGTCGCTGAATCCGAATTTTTAACTTCCCCCCAAAATTCCCCCCACCTGCAACCTTACCCCCCCCCCCAAATAGTTGTTTTTAAATTATTATTTTTTATTTTTTTAGGGGATAAGTATGTAGAAATTCAGAAAGTAGACAAAATTTGCAACAAATAGGATATATGACATTATCACGTAGGATAAACGGGGAGAGGGGGGGGGGGGGCTGCCTCGGAACATTCCCCGCGCGCTGTTCTCAAAAACCAAATTTTTTCAAAAAATCCATTTTTTGGGGGGAGTTGCCGGGTGAAATTTTGGTGGGAAGTTACAAATTCGGATTCAGCAACCCAAAAAACATAAAGTGAGCCAAAATCCAGAACTAGTATTAATTTTGCCAGGTAAAATCCCCTATTGCCTGGATTTGCATAACTTAGTGCACGTAGCGCCGCAGTGCATGTTCAGAGGCAGCCCTTCCCCTCCCCGTTCATGCTACGCCATAATGTCATATATCCTATTTGTTTCAAATTTTGTTTACTTTCTGAATTTCTACGGGGATTTGGGGGGAAGTTAAAAATTCGGATTCAGAAACCCAAAAAACTTAAAGTAAACCTTATAGGGAAAGTTCGGAGGGGAGACGGGAGGGCGAATATAAACGATGTGAGTGGTTAAGTGAAATTGCGCAACTTAGTCCACGCAGCACCGCGGCGCATGTTCCGAGGCAAATCCCCCCTCCCCATTCATCCTACGTCATAATGACTTATATATAGCAAATTTTGTCTACTTTCTGAATTTCTAGATATTTTTTCCCTAAAACAATAAAAAAATTTTATTTTTTTAATAAAAACCTTTTTGGGGAACATTTTACCAAAATTGGGGGGGGGGGGGGTGCCAGGGGAAATTTTGGTGGGAAGTTAAAAATTCGGATTCAGCGACCCAAAAAACATATAGTAAGAATTTTCCAGAACTACCATGAATTTTGCTAGGTAGAGTCCCTATACGGTCTCTATTGCCTGGACTAAAAGGCGAACGACCTAAAGCTTCTAGTTCATCGTCAGCTCTATTGCTTTCAGTAACTTCAACATTTTCGTCCATTACTTCAAGCCAAAGTTAAGGGTGTTCTCAAATCCAAAAGGGCAAATTTCTGACATAAGTTTTAATTTATTTTTGTTCGAAAATGCATGAAACTAGCTGCTGTTGTTGTTCAGAAACTGTTTTTTCCCTTTTTTTGCAAACGCAATAGATGTTTCAGAAAATAGTATCAAAGTGGACGTTTTGAACCGAGTTTCCACGCGAAAGGAGAATTAAGCACTCGAGAGAGGACGAAAAACGTGTTTGTCACGTGATCAAAAACGTTTATAACTCAATAGGCAATGGATGGATCAAAAAATGGAGAAAACAGTTCAATTTCAAATCGCTTCCCTGGCCAGGCTTTCCAATTTTACGCTGTTAAAAAATTTTCGGTGAAATTACAGAGAATCTACGGGTAATCCATTGTCTTAAGTCTTATGTAAAATTACAGAGATTAGAAAAACAGAGATTATGTTAAATAACAGAGAAGTTATTCGGTAAATTTACAATAGACTCTGTAAATTAACATCGTTAAAAATACGCAAGAGTCTGTAAATTTATTTTTAATGGTAATAATTTAATTTAGTTTTCAAAATTAGTGAATCACTCAATTTTTAGCGAGCTCCGATGAATTTGAATTTTTAGAGTAAATTTGAACTGCTGCATCATCATCTGATATTTACATAATTTGTTTCTAGCCGTCCTGGGGTTTGAACACGAGACCTCCAGGCAGTAGAAGTACCCTACTGACTGAGCTATAGGAGCTGTTGTCACTCAGTACAAAGTATGTCTATTATGATTCAGCGGGGAAAAATCTATTGTGCTTTTCACAGATTTTGCTTCAAATATATTCGTTATAAAATTCGTAGACAATTTATTTTAGACCGACACTACATGGCTTAATTTGCGCCGGAGCCCGGCTCCGGTACTTCTCTGTTTTTAGTAAATATTTAAATATTGATCGGAATTCACCGGAGCTCATAAATACAGGGCTCCGGAGCCCATTAGCGCTTCCGAAAAACCGAAGTCTAAATTGCTTTTTCTTTCCTTCCCATTTTCAAATTTTTGCATTATTTTTTTCCAAAACGCTTATATGTGACGTAATGTGTTACACACGTAGATAATGGAGACTAAATAAACTAAACTAAAACAAACTCAATTTATATATCAGATTTTGGGCTTGGACTGACTCGATCCCAATCTGTATTGCAATTAAAATTTTATTTATTTATGTATAGAAAAAAAAAACTTTTCTTCATTTAAAATTACGTATTATATTCTATTTCAAATCATTTTATTGCTATTTTGATTAAAATGAAGGAAAAACAGAAATCGTGTTTTTCTATTTCAAATTTATGTCGGCAATGACGTGTTGATATGGCGCAACACAAGAGAATGAACAATGAATTTGTTTTCAGTTCGATTATCTTTTGTGATAGTAGGATAATTTTTATTGGCTGTTTTTTCTTTTAATTTAGATATCTAACCTGAAAAGAATATTTTCTGTTTTAGCCAACGAGCATTAGTTTGAGGTTTTGTTTGTTTGAGGTTTTTTTGTCTCCTATTGCGTACGAGTATAAAAATCACGTTAATGATTTTTCTATTTATTTTGTATTACGAACGGTACCCATGCTAAAGCTCTGCTCTGCACGTTAACGAAGTCACTTTCATTTGGAAGTAGATATAATTGCCATGTATTGCTATTCTGATAGAAAGCAATCGAGCAGTGTTTCTCCTTTATCTATAAAAGCATCGATTCTCTTCGATAACGATGTCAAATTTTTAATTTAATCTGATTTTTAGGGACTCGCCACAAAAGATTGTTATGCGGAATGAATCGATTATAGTGTAAGATAGGCACATTTTATGGGAAATTGTAAAACATTGTTACATTCTTCAGCATATAAATATTAATTTCTGTAAATTTCATTCATTTTTTCTTAAAAATACATAGCTGCGAACTATCCTTTTTTTTGTGTCAACACTATTTCCTAATCACAATCCTTACCATATTTAATTGCAGATTTCTGCAATTAACTTTAAAATTATGCAAGGATTTACTATTCAGAAGGAGTGATAGCTAAAAAGTGGAATAGTTGACAGCTGTATATGCTGATAGATATTTAAAATTTTTATTTCGCTAAAGAAAAAAACATGCTTTAAATTTTTCAAATAATGTACGAAATATAAATATGCAGATTGGAGTGACAGGAAGAAGGGGGGGGGGGGTACGGTTGCTGTACCGGTACCGCAAAATATTAGGGCTCCGGTACTTTTTTGTTTAGAAATTAAGCCCTGCCGACACATAATACCTATTATTATTTTTAATCAATTTTAATTTTTTAACTAGTTTAAGTAATAAATAAAAAAATTCACTTGAAAAAATTTGAATCTAATTAATTTTTTTACAACAATAATGTTTTAGAGAATTTTTCGAAATTGTCGCACACTATTTATTTTTTAATGCGCTAATATTTTTTAAAAGAATTTTTTTGTAAGAAATAAGAGAAAAATAAACAGAATAAATTTAATTTATTACTTAAAAGTAATTTTTTTATGTTTTCATTATTTTATTCATTTTGTGCAATATGTTTCTAGAAGATTAATATATTTATTATAATGCATTTACCAATAAAATACTACTAATAATAATAGCATCGTAACAACTTTGAAATAATACTATGCAATTTACTTTTAATATTACCAAGCTTCTAGCATATGTTGAAGGTAACAACTGCAAAGGGATTGTCGGTAAAAATCCCCACTAACTCCGAGCAGATGTTTTTTCCCTTTCTAAATTATTCTAAGTTTAAAAAAAAAAAAAAAAAAAAAAAAAAAAAAAAAAAACAATTTTTAAACTAAATTTTCTTCTTTACTATTTCTAATAAAACTGCGAAAGAATTTAAAAATGTGTATTTTGAATTATAAATTTAACAAAGATAAAAAATATCTTTAAATAAAGATATGGAAATCCCTACAGGGATTTAGATATAAGATAAGGGAAATGTCTGAAAAATGGTGATCGAGAAACTCAATCGAATGCATTTAACCGAGAACAAGTGTAAATTTACAGAGATTCTCGCTTTTTTTTCTGTGTTTTTTACCGAAATTTTTAACAGTGTATATCTTTCCGTTAAAAAATGAATTTGCAAATATGTCAAAACGTTTTGCGCTTGCTGAGCAGAGCAGTTCAGAACAGCCTTAAAAAAGATTACTACACTATATGGCCAAAGGTGACCGGTCACATGCGATTTTAGACGTTTTGTTAAATAGCTAGAAAAATACAAGAGGAATTGACCTGAAACTGCAGGTGTGTAAACCGTATAGTATAGGTCATACATTTCCGGGAAGATTTTTTTCCCGAAACCCCATAGGGGGCCGTCTACAAATTGAAAAAGAACGAATATCTTTTGGATAACACTGTAAAAACTAATGTAGCAAAAGCGTTCAAACAAGAGATTATTAATAAGTGGCTTATTGCAATATACTGTGTTCATTTCTGTGAGAATAGCATGTATACTCGTAGAGAAATTAAGGTTTTTATAAAAACAGTCCCAAATTTCGCCAAGTTTTTTGCTTATAATTTTCAGAGTTCTTAATATAAAAAAGAGTTCTTTTCAGAAAATATGACAAACAATATTGTACATAATACCCTGCATAATGTATTAGCTAAGTATACAGAGCAACTTTTGTGAAAGTCTCAAAATCATAGCTTGAAAATTCTGAAAATTATCGTCGATAGAATAAGCTCGAAATCCGTTGTTTCCAAAAAGAAACAAAAAGATGAGGGATTGTATCAAATATCTGTTGATTATTGCCAAGATATTGCACGTACATACAATATTGCACGTATATTTGGATACAACCCCTATCTTTTTACTTTCTTTTGGGAACAACGGATTTCGAGCTTATTCTATAGACGAAAACTTTCAGAATTTTCAAGCTATGATTTTGAGACTATCACAAAAGTTGCTCTGTATACTTAACCAATACATTATGCACGTTATATTTTGATTGCATTCGCGCATGCGCAGTGAAACATTTTTTAGTAAACCTGCTCATTTTTCCTCCAATTTTTATTATTTTTTAATTCTGATTGCAGAATATTGTGTACAATGTTGTTTGTAATATTTTCTGAAAAGAACTTTTTTTTATATTAAGAACTCTGCAAATTATAAGCAAAAAATTGGCTAAATTTGGGACTGCTTTTATAAAAACCTTAATTTCTCTACGAGTATACATGCTATCCTCATAAAAATGAACACAGTATATTATAATAAGCCACTTATTAATAATCTCGAGTTTTAACACTTTGCTAAATTAGTTTTTACAGTGTTATCCAAAAGATATTCGTTCTTTTTCAATTTGTTGACGGTTCCCTATGGGGTTTCGGGAAAAAATCTTCGCGGAAATATATCACCTATACTATACTGTTTACACACCTGCAGCTTCAGGTTAATAACTCATGTATTTTTCTAGATATTTAACAAAACGTCTAAAATCGCAAGTGACCGGTCACCTTTGATCATTGTGTATATTTTTTACGAAAGACGTGCCGGATTGTCCAGCATGCCGGAGCATAGGATGCCGGATTAGAGGATGTTTACTGTGCTATATTGTTACACTATTTCAAACATATTTATATTGATAAGCATCACTGAGGTTCACTATACAAGAGTCTTACTTTAGAATCGGGTGAACATCGCAGCATTTATTACTCATCTCCTATTTATCTTTCAATTTAAAAATAATTTTTTAAGATTCGTTTAAGAAATGGTTATAAAACACAATGTTCAATGGACTTTATTTGAATGCTTATAAAATTATTATTTTTAAAACTTTACTTTTATACTTATTTTAATCGTTATTTCATTTATTTTATATCATCCTTAATTACTATTATTTGCACAGACAGACTTACGCTTTCTTCTTACAAACAACCTGTTCACCAACCTGTCAAATATGGCAGCTAACCCGATTTTTATCATGACGTAATCGAAATCAAATCTGCTCGTACTGGTTTGTGTCTTGTTTGACTGTCGAAATCTTCCAGCTCCCCCCCCCCCCCCTCCATCTTCTAACTTTTATGTGAAAAATAAGTTTTATCACTTCATGATATCAGACGACATGTTTTTGTTGAAGTCTCATCCACTTTACATCGTATTGTACAGTAAAACCTCTCTAAAGCGACCACGTTCCGTTCCAATAAAAATGGGTCGCTCCGAGAGATGGTCTCTTAATGGGGGTCATGTTTAAATCTAGATTTTAATTGTTGAAAAAAGGTAACAATATTACGAAAATTTGTTTTTCACATTAGGAAAAAATATAAAAATTTAAGTATCAAAACAAAAGTTAATTACATAAGTTAATTACTGCAGAATTTAAAAAATGAATACATTGACCTTTGCTTTGATTTTACAGTTTTATATTTTATAACTTTTATTTCCCTGTCGTTTCAAAGTTCAGTAAATTAATTCAATTTTTTTTTGGACGGATTAACACAACAAATAATAACGATTTCATTACTTTATCTATTTCTTTGTGAGTTTTCCGACAGAATAGGGCAGAGGAGTATATTGACCGTCATTTTTAATTTGTCATAAGAGTTAAATTCATTGCCTAAAAAAGCACAAAGAGATTTAAACACTTAAAAAATGTTACCGGGATATATATATATAAAAAAAAAATTTAAACTTGTTCAGAAGTTTGATGAATAATGTACTCTCCGGAATTCTTTTTCTAATAAAACCTTCTTCAAGCGACCCGGAAAAAACGGAATTTTCTTCAAAGAAATGGGTCGCTCGTGGAGGGAGTTCAACTGGGATGGTCTCTGAATGGAGGTAAAATGAGTATTGAGCCTATGGGAATAAATTTCGTTCCATGAAAATAGGGTCGTTCAGGGAGGTGGTCGCACAGGGAGGTTTCACTGTATACCCACTTATTTTTCTTTCTGAGTCCACATTTTTATCGCAATATTGGTAGATTTCAAAAATTATCAGTTTAAGAGCATAATTTAGGTTTTAATATCATGTCAGAAAGAACTTGATATTTAGAAATAAGGCATAATTATACGGATAATTTGTCTGTGAATACAGATTTTATCGTAATGTTGAGATACTTGATATTTTGACAATTTTAAAACTAAATTTAAACCTTTTTAGACGCGTTTGTAATTACAGTCGAAATTCCCTTTAACGAAGTTTTCTGCTGAACCTTGACTTTGAACACCATTAACATGTAAATTAATCTCCATATTACGAAAAATATATTCTACATAACGAAGTTTATTCCACTTTTGTGCGTGTACTGCAATCAAACGGGGAGGTTGTTGTTGCGACATATGTATGAATTTATTTCAGCGGATTGTGAAAATGAAATTACACTGGTCAACAAATTTGAACTTTTGCTCTGTCCTAAAACAGAAATTAGTTGTTTTTTGTGCTGATTCCGAATCTAGTTTTAGATTTACTCCAGCACGTCAAGTTTGAGGGATATTTGGATATTTCAATTTATGCAAATTTAGTAAATTTTATGCAATTATTTGCAAATTTAAGGTATAAAACAATATCATACAGGGTTTTTTGTTTTATGTTATGATTACTACCTAATTTACTTCACATAAACGTTGTTTCTGAGATTTTACTGACATGTGACTGTGAAATATTGTACCTAATTTGCATATTTTTCTAATAATGTTTCTTGACATTCAAATATTTCTGCCGCACGAGTACGCTAATATGTTTCTAAACCAGTTTTTTGAGCTGATTTCAAATCTTGTATCTGTTATCTTCTATCACGTCTAGTTTTTGAAAAAAGTGAAATTTTAGTTTTTGGTCAAAAAAGCCAGAAATAGCTTTTTATGATACCTTGTATGATAACCTTCAACTAGTTAGGATAGATTCTATTTGGGGTTTCACTGTACCAACCTTTTCGTAATAGCATAAACATCAAATATCATATTTAACTCCGACACAATAATAAATACTCTTAACTGTATATAATCCGAAATCAGTAATAAAAAGAAAAAAAAATCTCATGTAACGGCAAATTAATGTTTTCGAATGTGTCTCCTACGAAATTTAAACTTCCAGATATTCTTCTCTTATGAGTAAGTCACCCTTTCAAACGAAAGATATAAAACTTTTTTGTTTTGATCTTTGGCAAAAATAATTTGCAACGCAGCATTGAAAGAGAAGAATAAAATATTTACTCTTTTTTTTTTATCCACATTTTCCCTTTTTAGGTGCGTTCGTAATTATATAAATACGTAGCACCTATAGTCGTCGTTCAGTCCGTCTGTCTGTCCGTCCGTCTGTCCGTCCGTCTGTCCGTCCGTCTGTCTGTCCGTCCGCATATAACAGAGCAAAAACTACCCGATCGAATGATCTGAAATTTTTAATATATAATTGCTGCAAAATTTTGTCGAGCCATTTCCAATCTTATGAAAATCGGATGTATAGTTTAATTACAGGGACAGTCAAAAGTTTTTCTTTACATTACGGCCAATGGGAAAAATTATTGCAAGTGAATTTTAATGATGTTACAGACTTCCGAATGGTCTGAAATTTGTAATATATAATTGCTGCAAAATTTTGTCGAGCCATTTCCAATTTTATGAAAATCGGATGTATAGTTTAATTACAGGGACACCCAAAAGTTTTCCGTTACATTACGGCCAATGGGAAAAAATTATAGCAAATGCATTTTAATGATTTTACAGCCTTCCGAATGGTCTGAAATTTTTAATATATAATTGCTGCAAAATTTTGTCGAGCCATTTCCAATTTTATGAAAATCGGATGCATAGTTTAATTACAGGGACAGTCAAAAGTTTTTCTTTACATTACGGCCAATGGGAAAAATTATTGCAAATGAATTTTAATGATGTTACAGACTTCCGAATGGTCTGAAATTTTTAATATATAATTGCTGCAAAATTTTGTCGAGCCATTTCCAATTTTATGAAAATCGGATGTATAGTTTAATTCCAGGGACACCCAAAAGTTTTCCGTAACATTACGGCCAATGGGAAAAAATTATAGCAAATGCATTTTAATGATTTTACTGCCTTCCGAATGGTCTGAAATTTTTAATATATAATTGCTGCAAAATTTTGTTGAGCCATTTCCAATTTTATGAAAATCGGATGTATAGTTTAATTACAGGGACACCCAAAAGTTTCCCGTTACATTATGACCAATGGGAAAAAAATTATTGCAAATGCATTTTAATGATTTTACAGCCTTCCGAATGGTCTGAAATTTTAAAAATATAATTGCTGCAAAATTTTGTCGAGCCATTTCAAATTTTATGAAAATCGAATGTATAGTTTAATTACAGGGACAGTCAAAAGTTTTCCGTTACATTACGGGGAATGGGGAAAAAATTATTGTAAGTGCATTTTAATGATGTTACAGACTATGCACTTATTAGGTGCGTTCGTAATTATATAAATACGTAGCACCTATAGTCGTCGTTCAGTCCGTCTGTCTGTCCGTCCGTCTGTCCGTCCGTCTGTCCGTCCGTCTGTCTGTCCGTCCGCATATAACAGAGCAAAAACTACCCGATCGAATGATCTGAAATTTTTAATATATAATTGCTGCAAAATTTTGTCGAGCCATTTCCAATCTTATGAAAATCGGATGTATAGTTTAATTACAGGGACAGTCAAAAGTTTTTCTTTACATTACGGCCAATGGGAAAAATTATTGCAAGTGAATTTTAATGATGTTACAGACTTCCGAATGGTCTGAAATTTGTAATATATAATTGCTGCAAAATTTTGTCGAGCCATTTCCAATCTTATGAAAATCGGATGTATAGTTTAATTACAGGGACAGTCAAAAGTTTTTCTTTACATTACGGCCAATGGGAAAAATTATTGCAAGTGAATTTTAATGATGTTACAGACTTCCGAATGGTCTGAAATTTGTAATATATAATTGCTGCAAAATTTTGTCGAGCCATTTCCAATTTTATGAAAATCGGATGTATAGTTTAATTACAGGGACACCCAAAAGTTTTCCGTTACATTACGGCCAATGGGAAAAAATTATAGCAAATGCATTTTAATGATTTTACAGCCTTCCGAATGGTCTGAAATTTTTAATATATAATTGCTGCAAAATTTTGTCGAGCCATTTCCAATTTTATGAAAATCGGATGCATAGTTTAATTACAGGGACAGTCAAAAGTTTTTCTTTACATTACGGCCAATGGGAAAAATTATTGCAAATGAATTTTAATGATGTTACAGACTTCCGAATGGTCTGAAATTTTTAATATATAATTGCTGCAAAATTTTGTCGAGCCATTTCCAATTTTATGAAAATCGGATGTATAGTTTAATTCCAGGGACACCCAAAAGTTTTCCGTAACATTACGGCCAATGGGAAAAAATTATAGCAAATGCATTTTAATGATTTTACTGCCTTCCGAATGGTCTGAAATTTTTAATATATAATTGCTGCAAAATTTTGTTGAGCCATTTCCAATTTTATGAAAATCGGATGTATAGTTTAATTACAGGGACACCCAAAAGTTTCCCGTTACATTATGACCAATGGGAAAAAAATTATTGCAAATGCATTTTAATGATTTTACAGCCTTCCGAATGGTCTGAAATTTTAAAAATATAATTGCTGCAAAATTTTGTCGAGCCATTTCAAATTTTATGAAAATCGAATGTATAGTTTAATTACAGGGACAGTCAAAAGTTTTCCGTTACATTACGGGGAATGGGGAAAAAATTATTGTAAGTGCATTTTAATGATGTTACAGACTATGCACTTATTAGGTGCGTTAGTAATTATATAAATACGTAGCACCTATAGTCGTCGTTCAGTCCGTCTGTCTGTCCGTCTGTCCGTCCGTCTGTCCGTCCGTCTGTCTGTCCGTCCGCATATAACAGAGCAAAAACTACCCGACCGAATGATCTGAAATTTTTAATATATAATTACTGCAAAATTTTGTCGAGCCATTTCCAATCTTATGAAAATCGGATGTATAGTTTAATTACAGGGACAGTCAAAAGTTTTTCTTTACATTACGGCCAATGGGAAAAATTATTGCAAGTGAATTTTAATGATGTTACAGACTTCCGAATGGTCTGAAATTTGTAATATATAATTGCTGCAAAATTTTGTCGAGCCATTTCCAATTTTATGAAAATCGGATGTATAGTTTAATTACAGGGACACCCAAAATTTTTCCGTTACATTACGGCCAATGGGAAAAAATTATAGCAAGTGCATTTTAATGATTTTACAGCCTTCCGAATGGTCTGAAATTTTTAATATATAATTGCTGCAAAATTTTGTTGAGCCATTTCCAATTTTATGAAAATCGGATGTATAGTTTAATTACAGGGGCACCCAAAAGTTTTCCGTTACATTATGGCCAATGGGAAAAAATTATTGCAAATGCATTTTAATGATTTTACAGCCTTCCGAATGGTCTGAAATTTTAAATATATAATTGCTGCAAAATTTTGTCGAGCCATTTCAAATTTTATGAAAATCGAATGTATAGTTTAATTACAGGGACAGTCAAAAGTTTTACTTTACATTACGGGGAATGGGGAAAAAATTATTGTAAGTGCATTTTAATGATGTTACAGACTATGCACTTATGAAGCGCAAAAAAATATACATTCAGTACAGTATGGGGTGCAAAAAATAATTATAAAACTAGTTATAGTACGAACGCACCTCATTTGCCACGTTTGACGAGCAATTTCCAACTTGTTTTTAGGTGCGTTCGTAATTATATAAATACGTAGCACCTATAGTCGTCGTTCAGTCCGTCTGTCTGTCCGTCTGTCCGTCCGTCTGTCTGTCCGTCCGCATATAACAGAGCAAAAACTACCCGACCGAATGATCTGAAATTTTTAATATATAATTGCTGCAAAATTTTGTCGAGCCATTTCCAATTTTATGAAAATCGGATGTATAGTTTAATTACAGGGACAGTCAAAAGTTTTTCTTTACATTACGGCCAATGGGGAAAATTATTGCAAGTGAATTTTAATGATGTTACAGACTTCCGAATGGTCTGAAATTTTTAATATATAATTGCTGCAAAATTTTGTCGAGCCATTTCCAATTTTATAAAAATCGGATGTATAGTTTAATTACAGGGACACCCAAAATTTTCCGTTACATTATGGCCAATGGGAAAAAATTATTGCAAATGCATTTTAATGATTTTACAGCCTTCCGAATGGTCTGAAATTTTAAATATATAATTGCTGCAAAATTTTGTCGAGCTATTTCAAATTTTATGAAAATCGAATGTATAGTTTAATTACAGGAACAGTCAAAAGTTTTCCGTTACATTACGGGGAATGGGGAAAAAAATATTGTAAGTGCATTTTCATGATGTTACAGACTATGCACTTATGAAGCGCAAAAAAATATACATTCAGTACAATATGGGGTGCAAAACATAATTATAAAACTAGTTATAGTACGAACGCACCTCATTTGCCACGTTTGACGAGCAAATTCCAACTTGTTTTTATTCACATTTGCTAAGCATTGTGCGTATTAGAGGTCTGCACGGGCTGAAATTTCCAAGCCCGGGCCCGGCCCGGCTAATAGAAGAATTTGGCCCAGCCCGGCCTGTAGAAAAAAAAATTGGCCCAACCCGGACCGGTAAAAAACTTAAAAGTTTGGCCCGAGCCCGGCCCGGCACGAAAAAAAAAAGTTAAAAGCACGGCCCGAGTGAATTTCAACAAAACATTGATTTTTTTTTTTTTTTTTTTTTTTTTTTTCTTCTTTGAAGTATTAAAAATCGGAAAAATGCTATACAGTAAGACGAAATTGCATAGAAAAGAAAAAAAAATGAATTTATAGACAAGTTTCCTTCTTAGCGAGTGTAAATGTATTATGTATTCTTTTCTTATGTATTAGTATATTAATTATGCATGGATCAACACGTTAGTGAGTTTAAAACTGGTTCCGTCATAGGTAGGTTCTTTTTCACGCGTTTTATTATGTTTTAATTTAGCTATATTTAATAAGCGCAGAAATCTAGTGTTCTTTAAAAAGAATAAATTTTAATGTTTAAGTGTAGAATAATGGCCATTTGAAAATGTATGCATTTTTTGCAAAAATGTTTGGGCCAGGCCTAATTTTACTGACCTTTGAATGGACCAGGCTACGCTGACACAATGATTTTCATACGGGCTGGGTCAAAATTAGGACTGAAAATTTTGGGCCGTGAAGACTCGCAATGAACCAGTCCCGGCTTTGTACAGAAAAAATTAGTTAGGCCCGGTCCGAGCCTTCAGAAAAAAGTTTGGCCCGGGCCCAGCCCGAGTTCCGTGAGTGACAATCGGCCCGAGCCGGTCCGTGCAGATCTCTAGTGCGTATTCAATTGCTAAAAGAATTATATTTCAAACTGCTACATGAAGAAATATAACAGACAATCACTTTTGAACACTCTAACGGTCAATCTTTTTCTATACAACATACAACTATTTAGCTAATAATCTTAACGTTTCACATATCTACACGGATAAATGCTTAAAATTAAATAAGACTTACCTTTATTTTATGTATTCATAAAGAATAATTTTAATGATATCCTGATCTGTTAATCCTAAAATGGCGGACGAAAAAGTGATCATTTTTCTTATCTTTTAAGGGTGTCGTCGCCTTGCTGCTCTGTTTGGTTAATAAGCTATGCATATACGTAAGTCACACTTTCAGGAGTGAGACATTTCACTCCTTTCTAGAGAGTAGAAAATTCCACGCTTTAAGGAGTGTATATTTATAAAATTCACTCCAAAAAGAGTAAAAATGTCTGTCACTCTTTCAAAGAGTGAGCTTTTCACTCCTCCCAATTTTAGAGTGTAACATAATCCCTAAATACAATAGAATATGGACATTAGATATTGGATAATTTTTATTTCTTATCCATTTTTGCTTATCTAAATATACCTCGACTTACGTCGCTACTCTTGAAACGAATTGCTAACGTAAGTCGAGGTATTACTGTACATTAAAATATATTGTAAACGATTTTTCCCCATAGTCCACAATATAACGGAATTCGTTTGAGCGTCCCTGTAAATGAACTATGAATGCTAAACACTTCATTTTCAATAATAATAATAAAAAAAAAATGCCCTATTAAGGCTGTTCTTAACTGCTCTGCTCAACAAGCGCAAAACGTTTTGACACATTTACAAATTCATTTTTTAACGGAAAGATATAAAATTGGAAAGCCTGGCCAGGGAAGCGATTTGCAATCGAACTGGTTTTTTTTTCCCTTTTTTGATCAATCAATACCTATTGAGTTAGAAGCAGTTTTGATCACGTGACATGGCATTTTTCTCCCCTTACTGTCTGGATTTTCTTCTTTCGTTCGGAAGTTCAATTCAAAATGCCAACTTTGACACTATTTTTTGAAAGATCTATTGCGTGTACAAGAAAACGGAAAAAACAGTTCGATGACATTGTTTCTGAATAACAACACCTTAGTTTCATGCGTTTCCGAACAAAAATGAATTAAAACTTATGTCAGAGAGTTGACCCTTTGGATTTGAGAACAAACAGCCTTAAATCTCAATCAAATATATCAATTGCATGGCAATCCCACCTTATTTACGCGAGTTGGGGCTCTGGCGGACAGATGGGCAGACAGACGGAATTCATAAACACTTTTCAACTATACAGTAAAACACCGTTTATACGTTTCTCATTTATACGTCGCTTCAGGGCGGTCGCGATTCATCGCTATGTATTTTATTACCCGACTGAAAAGAATAAGGGTTATGTGTTTCACGCGTATCTGGGTATGTGGATTTCTTTATACCCTCGAAACATCCCAACGGCTGCATGGATTTTAGGTAGCTTTCTTTACAAAAAGCTACCTATTGCAGCCGTTCGGAGGAAAGCGATTTCAAAAAATTTTAGTATATTTTCATCGATCATGACCCCCAGACCCCGAAACCCCCCTCCGTTCAAAATTGACATATATATCTGACCTATGTCACACTGTAACTCTCGTATTTATGAACCGATTTGGATGTAATTCGGTGTGTACATAGTACATACCAATGTCTCGACCGAGTTCGTTGGCCAGCTTCATCCGCCATTTTGTTTCAAAATGGCGGCCATTTAAAGTTTTTTAAAAAATTTAAAATTTGAAATGTGGTACCAAAAAATTGAAAATGGAAAAATATTTTTTTCTTATGTATTTGACCTTTATACAAAGACTCCGTAGCAGTTTTTGTTTCGTCTATATCTTAAAAAATGGCTGAGTTATAGCATTTTGAATTTCTAGCGAAGCTGACATTTTGAAACGTCCTGAATTTTGTCACGCGATAAAAGGCGTATTTATGAACCGATTTGGATGTAACTTCGTTTGTACATAGTATAGACCAATGTCTCGAACGAGTTCGTTGGCCAGCTTCATCCGCCATCTTGTTTAAAAATGGCGGCCATTTAAAATTTTACGAAAAATTTAAATTTGAAATGTGGTAGCAAAAATTTGAAAATTGAAAAAATATTTTTTTCTTATGTGTTTGACCTTGATAAAAAGATTCGGGAGCAGTTTTTGTTTCGTCTATATCTTAAAAAATGGCTGAGTTATAGCATTTTGAATTTCTAGCGTGGCTGACATTTTGAAACGTCCTGATTTTTGCCACGTGATAACAGACGTATTTATGAACCGATTTGGATGTACCTTGGTGTGTACATAGTACATACAAATAACTCAACCGAGTTCGTTGACCAGCTTCATTCGCCATCTTGTTTCAAAATGGTGGCCATTTAAAAAAATTAAAAAAAATAAATTTAAAATGAGATACCAAAAAATTGGAAAATGAAAAAGATTTTTTTTGTATGTGTTTGACCTTAATACAAAGATTCCGGAACAGGTTTTGTTTCGTCTACATCTAAAAAAATGGCTGAGTTATAACATTTTGAATTTCTATTGTGGCTGACATTTTAAAACGACCTGATTTTTGTCACGCGATAACAGGCGTATTTATGAACCGATTTGAATTTAACTTGGTCTGTACATAGTACATACCAATGTCTCGACCGAGTTCGTTGGCCAGCTTCATTCGCCATCTTGTTTCAAAAGGGTTGCCATTTAAAAAATAAAATGTAATTTAAAATTTAAAATGAGGTATTAAAAAATTGGAAAATGAAAAAGATTTTTTTATGTGTTTGGCCTTGATACAAAGATTCTGGAGCAGTTTTTGTTTCTGAAAATTTGTTCTTTTGTTTATATCTTAAAAAGTGGTTGAATTATAGCACTTTGAATTTCTATCATGGCTAACACTTTGAAACGATCTTGTATTTGTCACGCGATACCACACTTATTCGCCTATTTCGATGGAAGAAGGCATGTGGATTGTATACATCAATATCTCGACCAAGTTCGCTGGCCAGCTTCATCAGCCATCTTGTTTCAAAATGGCGGCCATTAAATTAAAAAAAAATTATATTTAAAGTAAATTGAAAAAGGTTTCTTTCTTAAGTATTTGACCTTGATATAAGGATTCAGGAGCATTTTTTGTTTGTCTTTATCTTAAAAAATGGCTCAGATATAGCAGTTTCAATTACTAAAGTGGGTGACATTTTGAAAAATCTGATTTTTTGCCTGCGACAGCACTCGTATATATCAACCGATTCCGATATGAGTGAGCATGTGCACAGCAATTACTAAGGTCTCGACCAAGTTCACTGGTTAGCCTCATCTACCATGTTGTCTTAAAATGGCAGGCACTTTAAGAAATCGCCGAATTTGGCAGCCAAATATAAGTGACTTTAAATAAAAGCAGCTTGGATAAAGCTGACTAATTTCGCGAAATTCTCATTCATAATGATTTAGTATTGATAAAAATTAGTACTGAATCTCCTACATTCGGTTTCCACTTAATTGAGCTTCGTGTGTTTGAATAATATAAGTTGGCTTTTTAAAAATAAGGAATATGAATCTACCTCTTCCTCCCGGCACTGGCCGGAAGGACTTTTTATGAATCAGGTCTCTATCGATTCGTCTTAATCTTCCGATGGTTATAGGATAGGTTTTGTTTTTATAAATTCAAAATTGCGGATGTAAAATAAAAAATGGCGGTAGAGACGAAAAAAAAATTTACGCACCCTATTGAGTGACCTATCATTGGATAGGTCTTTCAAAATGAAGACGATGTTTCATTGACCATTTTGTGGTCAGAAGCTCCGTTTAAATATTACACAACCTGGAAGTTGTGTACTTTGGATCGCTACTTTTACTGTAACTCTAACCTTCATAATAGACATCTATAGGCCTCATCGAAAGAGTGTTTGTAGATAGGAACTAATAATTAAACACAACTTAAAAGTCATCAATACAAGTAAATAAAAAAAAAGGTAACTAATATAAAAAATAGTTTCATATTGATGAGAAATAATTAATTAGTTCGCTTTTTACGCAGTCGGGTTTTGATTTTTTAAATTTAATATATTATTGTTATAACGTTTCATTTATATGACGCATAACGTCAGTTATACGTCGTTTCTTTCTTGATGTAACCGATTTTTTCAGAATTTTTTCTCCCAGCGTTTTTTCTTTTTTGCTAGCAATATTCGGGAAAAGATGAAAGACAAAGAATATGCTGTGTAACTGCTACAGGGGTTATTTCAAGTGCGTGGAACCTGTGTGTGTGTGTGTGTGTGCGTGGGGGGGTCGGACGAAATTAACGGGCAGTGGGTGGACTACATTGACATTGACACATTTAGAACATTTTGGTTTCTCACAATACTAGTGAGAAAACTTTGCAAGAACTTAACTCCGTACATAATGCTTTGCTTAACGCTGTTCTTAACTGCTCTGCTCAACAAGCGCAAAACGTTTTGACACATTTACAAATGCATTTCTTAACGGAAAGATATAAAATTGGAAAGCCTGGCCATGGAAGCGATTTGGAATCTGTTTTTTCCCTTTTTTGATCAATCAATTACCTATTGAGTTAGAAGCAATTTTGATCACGTGATAAACCCGTTTTTCGCCCGCTCTTGAGTGGATATTCTACTTTCACGCGGAAATTCGGTTCAAAACGTCTACTTTGACACTATTTTCTGAAAGATCTATTGCGTTTGGAAAAAAAAAATGGAAAAAACAGCTCTATGACATAGTTTCTGAACAACAACACCCGCTAGTTTCATGCATTTTCGTATAAAAATAAATTAAAACTTATGTTAGAAAATTGCCCTTTTGGATTTGAGAACACCCTTAAGGGCAGGTGGAAGGTCAAAACCTAAAATATATCGAATTTTCGATTTTTTAATATTTTGAATCTACCATTTTCCTCTTTCTATTGATATATTACTATTGTTTCTACTACAACCAGAAGTTGGAAAATTTTTTGCAATTCTGTTTGTTTATCTACTTTATTACTAGTGCGTTTATTTGCTTTAAACTTGATTTTCTCAAAATGTTGTTTTCTTAACTTCGATGTACAGTCGTGGAAAAAAAAAAAGTAAACACCCCCTACTAACTCCTCAACAGATTATCCTAGACGAAAGTTACTGGTACCGAACGATTGGAAATAATGTCTACTTTTAAATGATGTATATAAAATTTGCTTAGGGGGCCATCTATATATTAAAACGAATCCAAACTTCATTTTTTTCAATGGCAATACCCAATTTTAACGAGATATTTCAAATTTTCGGTTCAAACTGTGCTTAGACGCGAAATTTCAAGTCCTTTGAATGATAAGTTTTTGAATCATAAACATTCAAAATTTAGTGCTTCTAATGTTAAATTACATTTTCATATTTTTATTTATATCTCCTGAAATTATACTTCTAATGTGCCGATTTTTTGTGAAGCAATAATACTAATATACCCAAACATAAATACGTTGAATTTGCAATCTTTATAATTTTATATTATGAAATTAATATTCGAAAAAATTATGAATTGCAACGTACAGTTTTTTTCTTTTTTTTGATGGATTTAGATTTATTAAGTTCTCCTTTATAGAAATCCAAAATTTCACATTTTTCTTCCAAGTAGTTTTCAAATTATGCTTAAAAAACGGCAAAATGAAGGTTTAAGGGGCCGTCTGTGATAGAAGTGACTAGATATTTTGAAATTTCTTCTGCTGTGCAGTAATCTAGCAGGCTTCATTGACTGCTTAAGGTGCCTTGATCAAGAAGGGGGCTCTCTCTGTCAACAATGGAGAACTTCAATTTGGATACAGCCCCTAAAATAAGCTGGTTATAAAATAATTAATTTCCCGGAGACTTATCATACAAACTGCATAAAAATTTGTTTTTAGGCTAATTGAAGGGTGTAGAGTTCATTTATGCTGTCAGAATTGTGTACTGCAATTGAAAAAAAAAAAAAACAAAGTTATGGCTCGTTTTCATATGTAGATGGCCCCCTAAGCAAATTTTATATACATAATTAAAAAAAAAAACTTTATTTCCAATCGTTGGGTACCAGTAATTTTCTTCTTCGATAATTTGTTGAGGAGTTAGTAGGGGGTGTTTACTTTTTTTTCCACGACTGTACCTTTTTGAAAAAACTATTACACATTATGCTTTGAATTTTCGCTTGAACATTCTATACACAGAATTGTTTAAACTCATAAAAAGAACTTTTTTTGTTATTATTATCATTATCTTTGAAGAAAATGCATGTTTTTTAAAATTTGAATGTGGTTTCTATTTCAGATTAAAAAAATATATATATCTAAGCTTTATTTAATTAAAAATTGAACTTCAGATTATTAAGAATTGTTTATTTTATGCATAAAAAAATTCCAACTCCATATATTAAGTAGTTTATGAGAAAAGGTACATTAGTTTAACATGGCAGGTATAGGGATTCCAACTGCCCTTAAGTCTCAAAGTAAACCCGCACGTCAGATGACGATAAAAGATTAATTTAATTAAAATCTGTTTCTAAGTTAGATAATGGAATGAAAAAAAAGTTTAATTCAAGGTGGGCAAACTGATATAATGTTTTTATTTCATTATTCAACTTTAGAAATGATTATTTAATACTTTTTTTTTCAGTATTTAACATTTTTTTCAATAGATAGGTCATCTTAAAAAACCGAAAATGGTAGAGGAAAAGGTCCAAATACCAGCTAGGGTCCAAATACCGGCTACTAGGTGTTCTGAGAACTGGGCACAGCGCAGCTTAGCTGTGACAGGCAGAGTTTGTAACTTTAATTGAGAGAAGAAAGTTACGAAAAGTTACGTCGCTGAAGTCTGTGTCATTTACAAATAGTAAATGCAAAAGTGTCGAATCTACGTAATCTAGTACATCAAAAGTTTTTCAGATATGTGTTTCTCATTTTTTTTTAATAATATACTGATCGTATATTGGCTTGAATTGTTGATTAAGTTATTTTCTAGACATATTTAGCTCTCAATTGCGACGTGCACAGTATTGGTATTTTATTATATGAATGAGTAATACCTGTTTTAACTTAAACATAGCAGTGGTCCGAATACCGGCTACCTAGAGTGGTCTAAATACCGGCTAGCCGGTATTTGGACCTCTCTCGGTTGCTCTGCTTGAAGGGGGGGAAAATAAATTAATTTAAATGCTTCCATAATTAATAAATTAATTTAAATGGTTCAGAAATAGTCCCCGTCCCATTTCGCAATATGAAAAAAGCAACCATGGCCGTAATTCTTCAGGACCGACACTGGTTACCAGATCACTTTTCAAAAAAGAGCTGTTGGACACTACAAAATTGCCTGTAATAAATGTGAAGAGAAGGGAAAAAAATGACGGAGTAAACCAAGCGAAAGAGGCAGAAATTTCATTTTAATCCTCTCGCTGCGCAACCGAGATTTCCTTGGGCATCGTAAAAGTAGCAAAATTTGCGCAGCCCGAGATTTCCTCAGGGATGCATTTTTTCCGTCTAATTAACCCTCCTTGATTATTCCCATCAGTTATTTTTTTATTGAAAGTTATACCTTATTTAATCGGAGCATTTTCCCGGTTAAATTAGACAAAGACTTTTGTTTTGAAAAACCGGTGACAAAAGAATAAAAATTCTTAAAATACGCTCGTAGCGAAGGGGTTAAATACGCAATTTTTGAAGCTATTTTGATAAAACAATTACGCAGCGAGAGGGCTAATAAAGGAAAAAAGAAAATATCCAACAGAGGAAGATGATAAATTTGTGTCTTCTTCATGGGTGCTTTCTCGGTGGACAAGAATGTGGGAGGGGATTCTGGGTTCAATGTTAAGAATGCGATATGTGGGTCGATAGGGACTATACCGACGCAGAGAGTGATATTATGCTTTTGATTTTTTCAGATAAAATAGTTCTCATTTCAATCAGCAAGCTTTTTTTGTTGTTGTTTTACACGTTAAAAAACAAAATTAGAAACATAATGGGAAGAAGACTGAGAGATAGTCGTAAAGAATTTTAGAAATTTGACAAAAATACATATTTATTAAAAATTGCGTATTTTGTCTTTGCATAAGAAATGTTATTAATCAATACAATTTATTAAAATAATATTCTTATTGCTTAATAATTGTCATTAGCCCTATTTGTGTGATCTTTTGGAAAAAAAACTTAGGTAGCCGGTATTTAGACCCCATTTTAAAAACTCAAAATTTGAAGACTTTCGGAATTTTGCTTCTTATAAACAGTAAACGCCTTTTAAACTGATTTTTTTTTTTCTCTAAACAGGTGTAAGACGTGTCAAGGTACCCTGCTGTCACTTTTTATTTTATTAATTTTGAAAATTGTATGATCTAGATTGAAAACAAAAGTGGTAGCCCGTATTTGGACCTTTTCCTCTAACAAAATAAAATTTATATGATTGCAGCATTATATTTCTATATTAATATTTGGAAAATTTTCCAGAGAGAAACATTCGCCTTGAATACAATACAGTAGAGCGCCGATTATCCGAACTCCAATTAACCGAACTTCCAATTATACGAACAACTTATTTCTCTCAATTTTTTTTTTTTTTTAAATGAACTACCAATTATCCAAACACCCTATTAGACCTGGATATCAAATTTTAAATAAGGATGAGATTGTGGATGATATTCAAGACGAAAAAGAAATTGAAAACGAATGCTCTGAAAATGATCAAAGTTCATCACATAATGAAGCCTTTGAATGTTTGGAAACAGCTATGAAATGGCTCGAACGGCAGAAGATTGCTGTTCCTATTCAACTAACGTATTCAACTAAGAGTTCGAGATACGGCAGCATTGAAAGAAATGTCTTCTTTGAAGCAAGCAACAATCTATAGTTCTTTTGCTTGAATTATAATCTCTGGAGTTCAGAAAATGATAATAAAAAGTAAACAAAAAAATTAAAAAGACAAAAATTAATTTTTAAAATTGCTAGCATTAACTAGTGCTGCCAGTCTAAAGCGTGGATAAAGTGGGAAGATTTCAGTATAGTCAGGAACATCCGTCAAATTGTCTGTCCATTTATCGGAACTTTTGCTTATCCGAACTAGGGTCGGTCCCGACTTGTTCGGATATTCGGCACTCTACTGTATTTCAAATGAAAATCAAATTTCAAATTAATTGCTTAAAAGGTGCAAAGGCCATCATGGTTGAAAAAAGATTCCATGCTGGGACTCAAACCCGGGCCATCAGTATAGCGCACTGACGTTCTACCGACTAAACCACATGGAACGATACCCAGACTGGAACTTCTCACTATTACAGGTTGGCAAGGCTACAAACGCAGCACAAGATGGAGAAGTATGGTTTATAACTTTGCCAACCTGTACCGCGTAAAAGTAGAAATCCACTCAAGAGCGGGCAAAAAATGTGTTTGTCACGTGATCAAAATTGCTTATAACTCGATACGTAATTTATGGATAAAAAAAGGGAAAAAATAGTTCGATTCCAAATTGTTTCCCTATCCAGGCTTTCCAATTTTATATCTTTCCGTTGAAAAATGAATTTATAAATGTGTCAAAGTTTTGCGCTTGTTGAGCAGAGCAGTTAAGAACAAACAGCCTTAAAAACAGAAAGATTCAGAGTTCGAATTTTTAAAGATATGTTTGAAAAAGGGATATATATGCTTATAAATACATGTCGTTTGACAGCACAAAACAAAATGTGTCATATAGATGTTATGGGGTGATAACAGAAAATTCCATCACGAGTATCTCAGCTTCGATACCGATTATGTCACTGATAGCTGTCCCATTCGACAGTTGATGCTGGAGACATATCACTTGAGGAAGAAGTAGCAATGTCTTCGGGAATAATAATTAAAAATATGATTAAAGTAAAAATAATTAAAAAAAAAAAAAAACTTTTTTTGTAAGTATTCGATGTTTACCATAAGGATGATGTATTCCAATCCAAACTACTTATTTTCTGATTCATTTTTTAATTCATTTTTGCTCTCAAACTCATCAAACGCGCAAATTCTCTTATTTATAAACTACATAATGTGCCGTGCTTGTCGATTTTTTGATAAATGCAGAAAATATCGCTAAAAATGCTGTCAAAGTGGGCATTTTGAATCGAAATTTCCGAAGCGGGAATTTGGGAATGTAAGAAAAATGGTCATACTGAGAAAATAACTGTGTAAAAATCAAATTCTAATGAATTGAGCGAAAAATGACATCACACGGCCTCTTGTACATCTCTTCAAAAGTCACCTCAGCAAGTTTCATGCTTTTACTCTTAAAAATGAGTCTTAAAATGTCTCAGAAAATTTCGAGCTGTTGAGGGTGGGAAAATATTTTTTGGCAACTTTATGACACAAGTTTTAATTCACTTTTGTTCAAAAGGCCTGAAATTGGAAAATGTTATTATTTGGAAACTACACTGTAAAAAAAAAATTCCGTTAAAAAACGGAAATAGTACTGGCAATCCAGACGCCAGTACTATTACCGTTTTTTAACGGAATTTTTTTTTCGTAAATTCCAGAAAATTTTCCGTTTTTTCACAAAATTTTTCTGGGTTTTTTTTTCATATATACGTATTTAAAATTTTTTGTTTCAAAGGCCAAATATATATATATATATATATATATATATAAACTTTTTGAGAAACTTACACCTTTATCAAGGTAGCGTATCTCTAATTTATTCAAATAACAGTAATAAAACAACACTTACCTAGGGTGGGGATCGAACTGGGGTACGGCCTCTACCAGATTAGCGCTCTTATCCACCATGCCATTGTGGTCTCGAGTTACGTTTCCAAATATCGTTGCTTATTTCAGATGCTTTTTATGAAGTAAAGGCACGATGTTAAACAGGGAACGTATTTTCGTTGGAGATATTTTTCAATTGAGTATACATTTCTGAATATTTCCATAATTTTGAAAATTTAGTTTTTTAATTTCATGCTTTATAAAAAGAAAAAAATTAGTCTTTAAAATATTACGTGCATGAAAGAATGTATTATAAGTAATAATTTCTTCTTTTTTGCAAGATTTTAATAATTTTATTGTACTATTATTTTTATTTATTTATTTGTATATACATCTATAATTTCGTTATTATGTTTCAGATATGTTTTAAGTTTTATGTGCGAATCCGTTAAAGTGAATACATTAAAAAATATTAAAATTAAAAATAGGGTTTTTCAATTTTTTAAAAATAATAATAAGTATTATTTTAAAATCATTATGAAAAATAAACTGTAACATTTCCTTCTCAACTGTCTGAAACTTAAAAAGAATTAATAAAATTTATTTAAATATTAGATTATTTTTTTAAATATTGTAAAAAAAAATTAAAAACAATTTAAATCTTTTTATTTAAAAAGAAAGAAAGAAAGAAAAATACTACAGTGTTAAAATACTATATAGTTTAAATGTACATGCATAGATGGAACCAAAACTTTTAGCGGTTTTACTTGAAAACCCACGTAAAACCGACACATTGGGAAATCATTGGATATATTTTTAATATAGAGCCACATTTAGCCAATATTGGAGTTTCGTTGAAAATAATATCGCTGTAGATAAGTACATACAACCAGTGGCGGATCCAAGGGTCATGACCCCCCCCCCCAATCCCCGTTCAACAATCTGAATCTCTCTGGCTCTTTAAAGCTGTATTCAAATCAAAATTAGGTAATTTCTGATACATCTGTGAAAATATTTTTAATCTCAAGAAATTTGCAAGTGCACTTATTCTGAAACTATGTGATTAAAAAGTGTTTTCTATTTTTCAATAAAAGCAAAGGATCTTTCCAAAAATTCCATAAAATTTGGCATTTTAAACAAAATTTACGGACGCGAATGCTAATTGCTCCCTCATGACGACATTTCTGTGGCTCTCAAGTCCTAAAAATTGGCTTAAAATGCTAACTTGACAACATTTCTGAATCATTCTTCGCATTTATAAGAAAATTGGAAATGCTTCGATTTCTTGGTATCTGAATGAAATATATATATATATATATATATATATATATATATATATTTACGAATACTAATGCAAATTTTTTGTATTTATGAATGAAAATGAATTCACGAAAGTATCAGAAAAATCGTCAGTTTTAATTTGGGAATAGCCTTCAATAAAAAAATTGGTCATGAAATGGTGTGACACCCCCCTTCCCCCTCCCCCCCAAAAGAGGCATAACCCCCTCCTTCTCTCTCTAAATTAAGGGCTGGATCTGACCTTGCATACAACAATTAATTCCTTCACTTTCCAAGCATGCCAGTTATTTCTAAACATCATTTACGGAAATTGTACTCTTTTGAAAGCGATACAGAAACATTCCGTAAAATTTACGGAAGACTTACGGTATTTACACGGATTTATAATCTCATAATGTCAATTACGGAAATTGTACTGTTTTCTTAGAAAGATGAAACTATTCCGTAAAATTTTACGGAAAAGTTTGTGTATATTGACGGATTTTTTTTACAGTGATATATGTACAGGTATCCCCGACTTACGTAAGCAATGCATTCCGTAAAGTTTTACGTAACTTATTGAATTTTACGTAAGTCGAATTTGTAAGTCACTTAGGTAAAATTTTGTACGAAACTGCAATATTTATTATATATATGTATATATAATACACTAGCAGAAATGACCGAGCTAAGCGCGGTCAAAATTAGCTTTGTGTTTATCTCGATACATTATTCCTACTGAATCATTCTTGCTGTTTTAGATGCAATTAGCTTGACCCTGAGACATAGTAACCCAAAATGACCCACCAATCGAATTTTTTCGAACATGCGACCTAACACAATGCTCTTCTCGAGCCTGAAAACGGTGGAATACAAAGTTTAGTGAAAATCGTTAGTCGTTTTCTAGATAAAATAAGCTTGACCCACGTTGATTCAATAACCCACTAACCAAAATTTATCGAACATGTGAGCTATTTCAATCGTCTTTTTGTACTGTGAAATGGTATAACAAAAAAATTGTCAAAATTGTTTGAAACTTTTTGAGATGCCGTTAGGATGACCCCGACCCATTATCACCAAAATGACCCACTAATAGAATTTTCTTGAACATGCGTCTCAGCCCAATGGTTTTATCTTGTCCAGAAACGGTGTAGTGCAAAGTTTTCTCAAAATCTTTTGAGCCGTTTTCTAGATACAGTTAGCTTGATCCTGATCCATTAGGACCCCAAATGACCCATTGATTGAATTTTCTTGAACATGCGACCCTGCCCGATGCTCTTATCATGGCCGGAAACGGTATTATACAAAATTTTGTCAAAATGTTTTGAAGCGCTTTTTAAATACAATTAGCTTGACCCTGACCCATTGTGACCCAAAATGACCCACTAATCGAATTTTCTCGAACACGAGACCCATCACAATGGTCTTTTCGTCCCCGAAAACAGTAGGGTGCAAAATTTCGTCAAAATTGTTAGAGCCGTTATCTAGATAAACTTAGCTTGACCCACGGTGACCCAAAAATGAACCACTAATCGAATTTTCTCGAACATGTGACTTAGCCCAATGGTCTTCTCGCAATCCAAAACTGTAGAATATAGAGTTTAGTGAAAATCGATGAGCCGTTTTTTAGATAAAAATAGCTTGACCCACAGTGACCCCAAAATGACCCACTAATCTAATTTTCTCAAACACGTGACCCATCCCAATGGTCTTTTCGTGCCCGAAAATGGTTAGAAACAAAATTTAGTCAAAATCGATTGAGCCGTTCTTTAGATATAATTAGCTTGACCCTGACCCATTATGACCCAAAACAACCCACTAATCGAATTTTCTCGAACACGAGACCCATCCCAATGGTCTTTTTGCGCCCAAAAATGGTTAGGTACAAAACTTAGTCAAAATTTATTGAGCCGTTCTTTAGATATAATTAGCTTGACCCTGACCCATTATGACCCAAAATGATCCACTAATCGAATTTTCTTGAACACAACACCCATCCCAATTGTCTTTACGTGTCTGAAAATGGTTAGATACAAAATTTAGTCAAACTCGATTGAGCCGTTCTTTAGATATAATTAGCTAGACCCTAACCCAATATGACCTAAAATGACCCACTAATCGAATTTTCTCGAACACGAGACCCATCCCAATGGTCTTTTCGTGCCCGAAAACAGTAGGGTGCAAAATTTCGTCAAAATCGTTAGAGGCGTTATCTAGATAAACTTAGCTTGACCCACGGTGACCCAAAAATGACCCACTAATCGAATTTTCTCGAACATGTGACTTAGCCCAATAGTCTTCTCGTAATCCAAAACTGTAGAATATAGAGTTTAGTGAAAATCGTTAGAGCCGTTTTTTGGATAAAGATAGCTTGACCCACACTGACCCAAAAATGACCCACTAATCGAATTTTCTCGAACCTGTGACCCATCCCAATTGTTTTTTCGTGCCCGAAAATGGTTAGATACAAAATGTAGTCAAAATCGATTGAGCCGTTCTTTAGATATAATTAGCTTGACCCTGACCCATTATGACCCAAAATGACCCACTAATCGAATTTTCCCGAACACGAGACCCATCCCAATGGTCTTCTCGTGCCCGAAAACGATAAGGTGCAAAATTTAATCAAAATCGTTAGAGCCGTTTTCAAGATAAAGTTTACACACACACACACACAATTTTTGCTCGCATTATAGTATAAGATATACATATATACATATATATATATATGTTATATAAAAAATTTTTACTTTTACTATTCATTTAAATTATTCTAAATTGCCGGCATATTCATTATTTCCTTTTTTTTAATACGCTCTATTATTTATTTCTAGTTAAATTCCTATAATTTTAAAACGCGTATCTTAATAATAGATTTATTCCAAAACGTAATCTAAACTTTTAATCCCTTAATTAATTTTTATCGTCTGCCAAACTGTAAAGTTCTGAACGCAGTTACTTATTTTCGAATATTTATCAAAGCCATTTTTACATTTTTATGCTATTTCATCTCATTTTCCCGCCCGCTAGGCGTCAGCCTTTTCACATCAAAATCCTTCCAGTAGCGGCACCGGGATTCTTTTCTGTGACGTTTCTCGGCGGCTCTTCATTGGCTGAGTAACGGATCCCAGTTTCACTTCGAAGCTCGTTCGTGATTTTGGTTGGGTTAGCCTGAAGTTTCCATTTCAATCGGATTTCCTCCGCGCATCCTAATAAATAGTTCGAGCATGAGCTCAGAACAAGATTTTTGTGCTGTTTGATTGTTTACATAACCTGTTACCGGGTGTCCTAAGCCATGTAGAATATTCATTTCGTGAATTAACGTCTATTTCGTATGAGTAACTAGTGCATGCTCGAGTGGAATGCTCTGTTTTAGCATCCTGTGTGAATTGTTTAGTGTTGTTATGTTCTGATGGAATAAACAGTTTCCTATGACTACGTTTCCATGCTTTTAATTGGGAAAACCCCATATTTCTTCATACGCCTTTTTTCACCACTCACGCGGCCTAACCTGCCTTGTCTTCATCATGAAATAATAAGTGTTTGATTGGATTCTACAAATATTAACATCGCTCTACAGCTGCTAAATTTTCACAGAGTTGACACCTCCACTAGCAATGCTTGTGCTAAGTGGTAGGATTGCTATACAACATCACAAACGGCTGATGAAAATGTGGTACGAATCCAGTAATATGTCATAAAAAGCACGACGTGAAATTTCAACTACACCCATTAAATTGTTTGGTAATATATATATATGTATATTATTATTTTACAAATAAAGCATGATGAGCCAGTATTACAGTATTTACTCGTATATGAAGTATAAAAGTATAAAAAAATATAAAAACAAACTTAAAGAACACTTTTCAAATATCTTGTGGAATATGGGATTTATAAATCTAATATTAATGAATTGATTTATAACAATTTTGAATCTACATCAAACGACTATAAAAATAAGAAATAATTAAAGAAGACTAATTTAATGGTGAATTTCTGATGGTAAGACAAATGAATAGTAATCGCAAAAGTAAAATAATCCTTGATAAGCACACCAACTGTATTTATTAGGAATTAGATGACTATACTATGAATAATAATGATTAAGTTGTTTTGTTATAGATTTGATTGTATATAATATCAATAAAAAAATAACTCTATCTAATATATAAACTATATTACGGTTGTGGTTTATATCTATATATTTTATTTATAAAATAAATATCAAAAGTATGCAAATGCGTATAAAATGCGCTAAGTATGTTCATAAATGTAATTTTCGAGATTTATCACGTAACTGCGAATTTACGTAAGTCGCGTAATACATGAGTCGGGGGATGCCTCTAATCAAAAGACTTTTTCCCTTTTTTGGTAAACGCAAAATATCGTTCAGAAAATGCTGTCAAAGTTGACGTTTTGGACCTATTTTCCGAACGCCCAAAGTGAGAAAGGAGAAAAACCGGTCGTCATGTGACCCAAAATCGCTTATAAATCGATATGTCATTTATTTATCAAAAATTGAAAACTCATTTTGATTCGAAATCATTTCAATAATAAGACCTGTCGATTTACGCTTAAAAATGACTCAAAAAATTTGTCCAAAAGTTTCGCCCTCATTTTAAGCGTAAAAGCATAAAATTGGCAGGTCTGAATATGGAAGCAATTCGGAATCGAATGGCGTTTTTTTTTTTTTTTTTGATAAATAAATTGCTTATTGAGTCCTAATGCGATTATGATTACGTATTTTTCTTCCTTCCCTTTCTTTCGCGTCCGGAAATTTGGTTAAAAACGCACGCTTTGACAGTATTTTCTGTAAAATATACTAAAATGCATTTACTAAAAATTGGAAAACATCGTTCGACTACATAGTTTATGAATACGAACACCTGCCCATTTCAAGCGTTACCGAACAAAAATGAATTATAGAAATGTGTCAGAAAGAGATGTTTTGGATTTAGAATAGCCTTAGGACGGTTTTCAGTCACTGCTCAACAAGCGCGAAACTTTGACAGATTCGCTACCTCATTTTTAAACGTAAATGCTGAAGAAATGAGCAGGGCTGACTATGGAAGCGATTTGGAATCGAAATGAGTTTTTAATCTTTTGATCAATAAATTATTGATCGAGTTATAAGCAATTATGTTTCACGTGACATCCGGTTTTTTCTCCTTTCGTCTGGAAATTTTGTTCAAAACGCCCACTTTATGACAGTACTTTCTGAAAGAACTTTTACGTCCACTAAAAAATGGAAGACGTCTTTCGATTTCAAAGTTTCTGAATAACAACATCTGCCCATTTCATGAGTTTCCGATTTAAAAAAAAAAAAAAAAAAAAAAAAAAAAAAAATGTTGAAACTTGTGTCATAAAGTTGAGCCTTTGGATAGGAGAATAACCTTAAAATACACCGTAAACTGTTTTTCCCTGTAGACTATAAGTTAGCGGAATTCCTTTGAGTTGTAAATAAATTGTAAATCACCGTTAAAGGGGGGGGGGGAGAGTAAAATACGGAAATACTACTGGCAATCGAGACGACCGTATTTTAACGGAAGTTTTCCCCCATAAATGCCAAAAAAAAAAACGGAAATTTTTCTGTAATTTAGCTGCAAAAAGTTCCGTTAAGGGTGTATTCCAATCCCAACTGTTTATTTTCTGATTCATTTTTAAATTCATTTTTGCTCTCAAACGCATCAAACTGTGAAATTCTCCTATTTAGAAACTACATAATGTGCCGTGTTTATCGATTTTTTGATAAATGCAGAAATATTGTAAAAAACGCTGTCAAAGTGGGCGTTTTGAACCGAATTTTTCCGAAGCGGGCGATCTGGGAATGAAAAAAAAGGGTCATACTGAGAAAATAATTGTTTAAAAATCAAATTCTAATGAATTGAGCGAAAAATGAAATCATCACACGGCCTCTTATACGCATCTCTTCCAAAATCACCTCAGCAAGTTTCATGTGTTTACTTTTAAAAATGAGTCTGAAAATGTCTCAGAAAATTTCGTGCTGTTGAGGGTGGAAAAATATTTTTTTCGAATACCCCCCCCCCCCCCTAAAATACGGAAATAGTACTGGCGTCCTGATTGCCAGTAGTATTTCCGTATTTTAGTCCATTTTTTTACAGTGATGCTACACACTTCCTTTTCAATACCGAACCAGCCATATAATAATACCCAATAACAAATGTGAATTTCACCGCAATCATTCAATATATATTAGTATATACAAGACTCACGGACAAACGGAATTCATAAATACTTTTCAACTCACGGCCGAAACTAGCCTTTTTTGCACCCGGGGCAAACATGGATTTTGGCGCCCCCCTCCCCCCCCCTTCCTCTTCCGCAAAGTATATTTACAAAGAGAATTTTAACCGAGCTATTTTCTTCTGATGGACTGATGACTTCCATTATTATGAAACAGCCGTTATAAATGAAGTGTTAGGTGAAGATGAAAGAGCAGTCGTAAAAAGTTAGAACTCTGTTTTTCTGGTCAGAAAGGGGGGGGGGGTAAAAATGGCCATAATTTTTTTTCAAAAAAAATTTTAAAAATGGCCATAATTTTTTTTCAAAAAATTTAAAAAATGACCATATTTTTTTTTCAAAAAA
The DNA here is from genome assembly GCA_963932465.1 of Maratus speciosus. NCBI lineage: Eukaryota > Metazoa > Arthropoda > Arachnida > Araneae > Salticidae > Maratus > Maratus speciosus. The sequence continues at coordinate 22,195,333 of OZ010797.1, forward strand.
ATTATGGCCATTTTCCCCCCTGTGATTCTATGTGATTCTATTATAATATAATCACATAGCAGCCAATCTGTACAGTTTTGTTATCTCTAAAATTGGATACAAATTTTTGCCATATTTCATAGTTGAGTATTGTTAGACTTTTAAAACTGAATTTCCGGAAGTGACAGCCAATTGTTCTGTTGTGACGACTTTTCTGTGGCTGTCAACTCGTGAAACTTGGCTAAAAATGCTAACTTTGACAACATTTTCTGGATGAATTTTTGCCTTTATAAGAAAATGGGAAACTCTTTAATTTCTTGGTAGCTAAACAAAATTGGTAAATTTTATATTTTTACGAATACTAATGCAAATTTTTTGTATTTACGAATGAAAATGACTTCGCGAAAGTATCGGAAAAGTAGTTAGATACTTTCAATAGAACTTTCAATAGAAATTAGTACTTTCAATAGAAAAAATTATCATAACGAGATGCGATCCCCCCCCCCCCCCAAAAAAAAAAAGAATAAAAAAAATTCGGCTTTATACAGGATTCTTATGCCATATCATCTTTAGATTCTTCTATATGCTTTGTCATACGCGAGACAGGCTGATTTTAACAACACCGTGCTAAACATAGATGTGAGAAAAATCGACAGTCTATCTTCATTGGGCGCCCCTTCGTTCTGACGCCCGGGGCACATGCCCCCTCTGCCCCCCCCCCCCCTTAGTTTCGGCCCTGTCAACTACGTTAGAAAGTGTTAAAAGCAGCAACTTTTCAGACAATGAGCCATTCGTATACCAGCCATGCCATAAGCATAGCATAATAAAACTCATTTGATACATAGAAGTCAGGAGATGATAGGAAAAAAAAAAAAAAAAAAAAAAAGAAAAAGAAAGAAAGAAAAAGAAAAATGTGGAAAGATTTCGACAGCAAACAAGACTCCATTACAGCAGCTTCGACGCCGATTATGTCACTGATAGTGATGTGATCGGAGTACAGCTGTTATAATGCGACAGCTTAGTGACAAGTCTTGTCGAGGAAGCGGCCATACTATATCTTCTTGAATTAAGAAATAATTAATTTAATTAAGGTGGCTCGCAAATAAATAAAACGATAATAAATTTACTTTTCAATTAGTTATAGCTTTTATTTTTCTCATAAATGCATATCATCTTGAGTTAGAACCGATTGTTTCCCAATCTAACAAGGGAACCACTCTTGGTGCTGCTCGCACCTAGCATTGAGACCTGGTGCATTTTAAAGCCCTATATTACGAAGTTTGAGAACCGATAAAACTTTTCAGTTAAAATAATATTTCTTGATTTTACAGCAGCATAACTTTCTGAAAACGCAATTTTCGAGACCACTTATCGCACTATTTACATTGATTTTTTTTTTTTTTTAAAGAAACGCATATTTAAAAATACAAAATTAGTTAATAATAAGTATAATATATTGAAAAAAGTTAAGAATTCCTTTAAGAACCCACAAATTTGATTTTGAAAAATTGCAACACTATATTCATATTTTTGGCGGGGAAAACGTTGGAGTGGTTCCCTTATAAGAAGTGGTCATACTATATTTTCGAAGTAAAAAATAATTTAAGGAGGTTGGTTCTCAACAACACGAAACTTAAGTATTTAGATCAATATTTAGATCAAGCTTAGAACTTTTTTTTTTTTTTTTTTTTAATGTGTCAGTTGATAAGCATTGTTTTTTAAGTGGAAAAATTTAAATATTTTAAAAGAATAGGACTCCAAAATAGCGATATTTTGCTAAAAAGTACGGTAAAAAGATAAGCATTTATATTTAAAACAAAACTTTATTTTAAAATTGGACATTTTAAAATTATCATATATTTGTAGGGCATGCAATGAATGCAAACACAAGGGATAAGATCGTAATAAAATATTTTAGTTTTTTTTTCTGTCAGTAATCGAATTTAATTCCCATGTAACTTTAATTGAATTTTTCCTAAAAAGATCAATTAATATTACAAACTATGAATTAAATAAATATTGTCAATAAAGTATTTCATTCCAATTTTTATCACGCCTGTATTTATTTTCATTGCATGCTCTAAAAGACGATTCTTTTAAAATGCACATAAAACAGCATAAAAAAGGATTCACTGCATAAAAATTGAACATTCACTCCTATGAAAGAGTGGCTATTCACTCCTACCAGAGGTGAAAAAACGTACTCCTTCAGCAAGAGTGAATAGTCACCCCTCCGAAAGAGTGATTATTCAACTCTGTTTAGAGTGACTATTCACTTCCCAGGAGTGGGTATTCACTCTTTCAGCGAGTCAAAAATTCCACTTTTTCTCAGAGTGAATATAGTCACTTTAAAGAGGTTAGGCATATTTTGACTCTGCGATAGGAGTATTCACTCCTCCGGAGTGAATAGTCACTCCTTTTTATTTAGAACGTAGGATACAATTGATATAACCAGTTAAATACCATTGTGTTCAACTCGCATAAAATATATCTAATTTGCAACAAAAAGCCTTTTACTTGTCTGTGTAGTAAAAGTTTGATAGGTAAAAGGCTTTTTGTTACAAATTGGATATATTCTGTGTGAATTGAAAACAATAGTATATTTAACTGGTTATATCAATTTTATCCTAATTACATTTCGTAATAAAGTAATTGGAACTATTTATGAAAATTTGCTCTGAATGCCACAAGAATAACAAATGGACGTACTCATATGTATGTACGTCAACAAAAACATGGTGTCTGACAGCATAAAGTGATAAAACTTTTATTTGTCACATAGAAGTTAGGAGATGATAGAAAAAAAAGAAGCTGAAGGATGTCGACTGCCAAATAAGACCTCATTACCAGCAGATTCGACCTCGATAATGTCACTGATAGAGATCTGACTACCTGTCGTATCCGACAGATGGTGATAAGTCAACAGTTACCTGTCGAAGCAGGAATCGTACTGATTTACGAATTAAAATTAAATTAAAACTAATTAAGGCTGTTCTTAACTGCTCTGCTGAACAAGCGCAAAAAGTTTTGACACATTTACAAATTCATTTTTTAACGGAAAGATATAAAATTGGAAAGCCTGGCCAGGGAAGCGATTTGGAATGGAACTGTTTTTTCCATTTTCTTATCCATCCATTACCTATTGAGTTATAAGGAATTTTGATCACGTCACAAACTCGTTTTTCGCCCGCTCTTGAGTCAGTCTCTTCCTTCGCGCGGAAATCCGGTTCAAAACGCCCACTTTGACATTATTTTCTGAAAGGTCTATTGCGTCTGCAAAATAATGGAAAAAACAGCTCGATGATATCGTTTCTGAACAACAACACCGGCTAGTTTCATGCATTTTCGAACAAAAATAAATTAAAACTTATGTCAGAAAGTTGCCCTTTTGGATTTGAGAACAGCCTTAACATACAATTGAGATTTTTTCTAGAATCCTACATACGTATATATATCCTCTTGAGACCCGAAGACAGAGGTACTCATTTGGGTACTCAGTACTGAAGAGGCTATGGGAAAATTTAGCGTTATAGATTACTATATGTTTTAGATTACAATAAATTCGTAATCCATTGCATGCAGAATAGCATGAGTACCGGTCAGTCATGCAAACCCAACATCTAGAAAGAAAATGTAAGCCTGATCCTGGCCCGGATCGAGTCTTCTGAAATAATAAAGCCCTTGTTCAGACAGGATGCAACTGCCAATGCCGATCTCGATATGCTGAACATGCCATATTTCTGTACTGATGTTGACAATCTAGCATCAACTCGCGTATAGTAAAACCTCCCTAAAGCGACATCGTTCCGTTCCAATAAAAATGAGTCGCTCCAGAGGTGGTATCTTAATGGAGGTCATGTTTAAATCTAGATTTTAATTGATGGAAAAAGGTAACAATTAATGTTACTAAAATTTATTTTTCACATTAGGAAATAATATGAACATTTAAGTGTCAAAACAAAAGTTAATTAAGGGTGTATTCGAAAAAATATTTTTCCACCCCCAACAGCTCGAAATTTTCTGAGACATTTTCAGGCTCATTTTTAAAAGTAAAAGCATGAAACTTGCTGGGGTGATTTCTGAAGACATGTTTAACATGCCGTGTGATTTCATTTTCAGCTCAATTCATTAGAATTTGATTTTTAAACAATTAATTTCTCAGTATGACCCTTTTTTTCATTCCCAGATCGCCCGCTTCGGAAAATTCGGTTAAAAACGCCCACTTTGACAGCGTTTTTTACAGTATTTTCTGCATTTATCAAAAAATTAAGAAGCACGGCACATTATATAGTTTCTAAATAAGAGAATTTTCCAGTTTGATGCATTTGAGAGCAAAAATGAATTTTAAAATGAATCAGAAAATAAGCAGTTTGGATCGAAATACACCCTTAAGTTAATTACTGCAGACTTTAAAAAATGAATACATTGACGTTTGCTTTGATTTTACAGTTTTATCTTTTATAACTTTTATTTCCAAGTTCTTTCGAAGTTCAGTAAATAAAAGCATTTTTTTTTTTTTTTTTTGGACGGGAACAAATAATGACGATTTCATTCATTTATCTATTTCTTTGAGAGTTTCCTGACAGGATAGGGCAGAGGAGTTTAGTTTCCTGACATGGGAGTTTATTGACCGTCATTATTAATTTGTCATCAGAGTTAAATTCATTGGCTAAAAAGGCACAAAGGGTTTAAACACATAAAAGTTACCGAAGTAAAAAAAATTCTAAACTTAGTTTAGAAGTTTGATGAATAATGCGCTTTCCGGAATTATTTTTGTAATAAAATCTTCTTCAAGCCACCAGGAAAAAACGGAATTTGTTTCATTTTCTTCAAAGAAATGGGTCGCTCATAGAGGGAGTCCAACTAGGATGGTCTCTGAATGGAGGTAAAATTAGTATTGAGCTCATGGGAATAAATTTCGTTCCATGAAAAAAGGGTCGTTCAGGGAAGTGGTCGCTTAATGGAGGTGGTCGCACAGGGAGGTTTTACTGTAGTATATTTCTACTTATCCTCGTCTCAGTCGCGTCTATTGAAAACTGTTCACGTTTTATTGGCTTAGTTTGATCCGTTTAAATGTTTACATACGGCCGAATTTTTATATCGGCTCGGCCCGGCCCGTTAAAAAAATTGTCTTTAATCTGCCGGCCTGGGCAGTTACTAAAATTTCTTTCATTTTGCCGGCCCGGCCGGTTACGAACCTCAGATCAAGCCCGGGCCGATGCAGACCTTTGCTGTTCGGTCTATGATAATCTAATTCAGCATAGTGACAGCTACTATGACGGCTTGCGTAAAAAACAAAACAAATGCGATATCAATCGTATTCTTGGGGAATAAAAGTTCAGGAATATAGTGGACCTTCTCAATAATTCCGTATATCCTCCGTGGCTACAGCGTGTACTGTCTGATGTATTATCAGCAGAGCTTAGTTTAAAAAAAAGTGCCGGAACCCTAATATTCTGCAGTACTAAAACCGTAGCGTGCCCCCTCCCCCACACCACTCATCACTCCAATCCGAATACAGTAAAGCTTCGATTATCCGCGAGCGGATGACCCGCAGTGCGGTTTATCCGCGAAGCAATTTTTTTTTTTTTTTTTAAGCCAACAGCAAGGAAAATACAATAGAATATTTGTAGATTTTCGGTTGCCATGTTTGAAATATTAGATATAAAGCCTTGATGTCTTTTCTTGATTTTATTAACCTAACGTAAACACTGCAATTAAAATATTTAACAATTAAATAAGACTTTTATGATAAATTCCAGGAGAGCATATTAAGAATAACTTCATTTTCGAGATAAAAAGTATTCCATACTAAAAGAGAAACAATAGTTTACAATTTAGAATAAAGAAAAGGTGTTTCCAAATTATGTTTTTTGTACACTAAATCATAGTTTTTATGTAGAATTTTCCTTTTTTCGTGTTTGCACCCCATTTTCAGTCTTTTTCGTGTTATCCGCGGTGGCCTCGCCACCCAATTTTGCGGATAATCGGGGCTGTACTGTACTGTATTTATATTCCATACATTATTTGCAAAATTTAAGGCATGATTTTTTTTTTCTTTAGCAAAATAAACATTTTAAATATAGTATCTACTTGCAAATACTTAACTGCCAACTATTCCACTTTTTAGTGTATCACTCCTTCCGAATAGAAATCTTTGCCTAATTTTAATGTTAATTAATCGCAGAATTCTGCAATTAAATAAGGTAAGGATTATGATTTAAAAATAGTGTTAACACAAAAAAGGAATTGTTTGCAGCTATTCATATATATATGTATAATGAATGAACAACTAGCAAAAACATTTATAAGAAAAATTTTCAGACAATCTTACGCGCCGCCTCATCTCCATCTCCTTCCTACGTGTCGACACACTAAGTCACATACAGTGGAACCTCGTAAACGCGAATATTCAAGGGAAACATTTTTTGTTCGTGTTAAAAGTAGTTCGTGTTATCCGAACTTAAATGCATTACATATAATTGGACGGGACAATCGAAACAGTTCGTGCTAAAAGTAATTCACGTTAAGCGTTTTCGTGTTAACGAGGTTTGACTGTATAAGTGTTTTGATAGAAAAGAATGCAAAACTTGGAGATGGAAGGGAAAGAAAATTGTAGTTTAGGCTTCGGTTTTTCGGAATCGCTCTATTGCACTGGGCTCCGGAGCCCTGTATTTGTTGTGGGCTCCGGTGAATTCCGAACAATATTTAAATATTTACTAAAAACAGAGAAGTACCGGAACTTAGTTCCAGTGGGCTCCGGTGCAAATTAAGCCCTGATTATCAGAGAATATCCCTCTGCCTATAGTGTATACACTCTGGGTTTATTTACGACTACACCACTGCGTTAAAAGTTTACTTTCTTCAGCTCAATCATCAGTGTGGTATAGGAACCTTCGATGCAAAAAGAATACCAAATCTGAATACTTATTTTTACTTTCTTCTGTCTTTACAAGAAGAAAGTATTGGATTCGTGAAAATTTTCGACTTCCGGTTTTCGGCAGATTTACACGTTTTAGGGGGCAGAGATCCCGAAAAACATGTTTTTACAAAATGTCTGTCTGTGACTCTGTCTGTCTGCATGTATGTGACATAAATTTTGTGGGCGCTCTTTCTGAAGAACTAACCCAAGCAGCAAATAATTCCTGGCCGAGCTTCCGCCGAATTTCCTAATATGACTATGTTTCGACCGAACGATCTCACTCCCTGAGACCGGCGGGAAAGGCTTTTTGTCCGCCCGGCAAAGCACACAAGGAGCATTGCATCCCGATTATTATTGAATCAATATATTCTGTGGAACCAAATTGTTTACCGTCAAGTTTGGGTGAGTACAATCTAGTTTAATTTAAATTAGGCATTGTAAATGATGCAATAAGCAGATTGTAACACGCTTACATAAAAAAAAAAATCAAGTTTCTGCAAAAAGGTATGGGGCATCCTCACAATCTTTTGACTTTCGGGAATAAAAATCTGGTGAAATTAAACTTGCTGAAATAGCATTTTAATCTGATAGACGGAATGCCTTAATCATTCAAAATAAAAAAAATATGATCAGCAGCGAAATTTTTTTTATTTAACTGAGGTTTAAGTTAAACTTGCGAGTTTAATTTTCCTTACCCTTTTACCCGTATAGCTTTTTATTTTCCTGTAAATTTTTATTTATAATGAATTTGCATAGTACCCACAGGACATTCAAATAAGAAATAATAAGAATGTAGTATTTTTAGTACAAAATTTTGGTATAACATTGTCTTAAAGGGGTGTTGAAGAAGGGACGGTAAGGTAAAAAATGGGGACGATATAGGAAAAAAGGGACGAAATAGGAGAAAAAGGGAGGGTAAGGATGGAACGGTAAGAAAAATTACCACCTATTTTAGGCAAATCATGTTAAGGCTAAGTGGTAGCCACAATGTTTATTGATTTTTAGAAACAGTTATTTACATTGGATTAAATTTAAAAAAAAATTAATTTACCGCGAAAAGTGCAGGAATAAATCTTGGGGACGGTAAGACTACCCATAAGGCCACGATGCTTGAAATTAATATTTAAATGCTGATTTAAATTCTGCAGTAAATTTCCTGTCAAAGAATTTTAGACATTCTTTCTCTAGCATACTTCTGCACGGGAAAAAACTTGAAAAAAATTCTGTGGCTGCATCTGAAGTGATTTTCTGTATAATTTTAGAAGAGGGACGGTAAGGAATCTAAAACCCAGGGTCAGAGTTTAAAAAATAATAACAACCCTAAAAATGTGTGCATGTTAATTTTTTGCTGCATAATTATATAAAACAATAGTTCCAGTTTCGAAAAACAATTACATGGAATTATTTTTATTGACACAATTTTATACAGACAGCTCCAAACTTAAAAATCAGCATCAGAGACACGGGACGGTATAGGAGTTTTCCTGGTATTTGGACCCCCAACATTGTCCAGAACTTATTTATCTCGTTCATATTTTTATGCATATGCAATGATGCAATGAGATGTCCCCCAGTATATGAAAAAAAAAAAAAAAAAAAAAAACAACAAAAAAAAACAAGAAAATGTACTAAAATAAAAATTATTATTCAGGAACATAAAAGTCAAAAGATTGTGAGAATGCCCCGTATGAGAGATGATCCATTTTCATTGCGATTTTGAAATTCAGCGAGAACAGCAGGTGATGAACGCATGAAGAACAGCCAAAACTATCAAAAAAGTTTTTTCATTGTAGACCTGTGTTATGAGCAAGTTCGATCTAGATTACGTCGCGGATAGAGACTGGGTTAGCTGTCATACCAGACAGCTGGTGACAAGTTAGTTGCCGAAAAAGCAGTCGCATTTTTCCCCCCTTTGAGGAGGAATTAAGCTAATTAACGCATCCATGACAGGTGTAACATACATTGGCTCCATCAGGAAAACTTTAGCGATTCGGGTATTTGCGCTTGTGGCAACGATCTACAGTTTATGAACCTTTACAAAAGAATTGAGTTGAAATGAGAGAGACAAACGTTCTCATTATGTTTTCGAAGTCATATAAGTATCGAAATCAGTAAAGTATAAGCCTATAACACATATGCGGTCAAAGACCGTTTTTTAGATTTTGTGATTTTTTCCCTTCTGTTAAAGCTTTCTGCTTTTATTGTCGTTAAATTAAAAATAAATTCAAATTTTAGTATTAATAGAGCCAATACGTATGCATGCTGGGAATGAATGGAATCCCCCCCCCCCCCCCCCACACACCTCTTTTTCAGACTTTCGGTAGAATTCACGAATAAAACATGTTTTCTACGAGTAAGGAAATTTGTTAAAAAATGAGGAATAATTTATTTTACAAAGAGAAGGTTTCTGGCAGTGTACCAGTGCCCAACCTGAACCCGGTATACAGGGCCTGGTTAACCTCTGAAGCTAAGGGGGTGATTCTCAAATGGTGGGCACTGGACACACGTCATAACTTTAAGCCTTTCAAACATAACTTTAATTATCATTGACTTTTTTTTTTTTTTTTTTTTTTCACACTGAGTTTTTAATTCTATTCAGAGACAGAAAATGACATAATTTATTGTAAAAGCTTTGTATAAATATCTTAAAATTTTATTATTTTATGCTAAAGAGACCAATTTCAGACATTCATAACGTTAACTGCTCCAATGTACCACCAAGAAAAAGAGTTTTAACTTGCTTCCAGGTAGTTCTAATTTTAAACAACGAATGCATAAAGGAAACGGATGATTTTTTGATAATTTCATTAAGAGATGGCAGGCTGATTTATTGCTTTTTTGAAGATAGGACTTTTCTAAAAATAATTTTTTTGTATTTTGTTATGTCCGAAAGTAACGTACGCGACAAAGCATTTGATTTTATTATTATTATTACTGGATAACAAAAAGTTAATTATACATATATATATGTATACACATACAATTATAGGACACATTTACTACATTTTTAGTCTTAAGAATTTTTTTAAATACTAAGCGCAACGTCCAAAATCTGTAACGTACGTGCGAAAAAATGTCCAAAATTTGTAACGTACACAACTGCTAATTAAATGCTTTAATAAATAATTTTCCAAAATAATTGCTGTCTTTTAATGTTTGTGTATAATTTTGTAGACATACTATTAAAAGTATTAATATATTTATAGACAAAATACTATACTATTAAAGAAAAATTGACCTTAAATTTGAAAATTTTAAAAATTACATATTGTTAACGTTTAATGATCCCACCTTTTGAGAATCTCCCAAGGGAAGCACAGTGTCATTTCCGGGCCCTCTTTCATTCGAAAAGAGTTTCCTAAATTCGAGGTGCCCGGAAAATCACCAATGCCACAAATAGTATTCAAATTGGTACAAATATTATATTACAGAATTGTCTCGATTTTGATTGGTTGGACGATAATACTGCCTGATAAGTTGACGACTTTGGTTAGTTGGACAAACTGAGGAATTGGGATCATGTGGTTGAAACTGATCTGTTGTATGAAAAATTAATTTGCTGTAAAAGGTATTTTTAAGAAACAGTTTAAAATAAATACATATAATATAAATAAGTTAATAATTTGAAAATAAATTAGAATTTTGGAATGAAATTAATTCAACATAAAATTTGGGAGCCCTTCTTTTCTCAATTTTGGTCCCCTTCAAAATTTTCTAAGGGAAGCCAGGGGTCAATTCAGGCAAAATTTGGGGCCTATTTAGGGCCCTTTCACAAAAATCTATTTAATAAAATAGGCCCCTTCACAAAAGTAAATTTAATAAAATAGGCCCCTTCACAAAAGTAAATTTAATAAAATGGGCCCCTTCACAAAAATTAACTTAATAAAATGGGCCCCTTCACAAAATTCCTTTTAATAAAATAGGCCCCTTCATACAATTCTTTTTCATAAAAACTTTTAAAATATGTAATTTGTCAGTCAAACCAGGTCACGAAAAAAACAAAGATTTTAACCAGAGGACTTAAAGTAGTTTTTGTTAATAAAACGCTTTGTTCGAATTTTAGTAAATGGATTTCAACTCTCGTTAACAAATGCTATTTTTCACAAAAATGTAATAAAATTCACAAAAATAACTTTTACTTTTCACAAAATGGGCCCCAAGAATAAAAACCTGCATCGACCCCTGGAAGCACGTGCTTCTCGTACCTATTCGGTATTCAGGGCCTGCCTATAGGTATTATGAATATACCCCCGACTCGGCCCGTTTTTTTTTTCCGCCGTTTATGGTTCGACCCGTGAAAAGATCGATGAAAACCAGGGCCAGCCGAAGAACGACAAAAAATGTAAGATTTCGACATTTTTTTTTTTTTTTTAAATGAACAATTAAACTATTTTAAAAGAATGTTGATACATATTTTTGCAAAAAATTTATTAAAGAACAGTATTTTTTTTTTTTTCAGATTATGCATCAGAAAGAAATGGAATACAGAATAACAATATTAAGGCTCTCCTCAAATCCAAAGGGGCAACTTTATGACACAAGTTTCAATTCATTTTTGTTAGGAAACGCATGAAATAGGCAGGTGTTGTTATTCAGAAACTATATACAGTAAAACCTCCCTAAAGCAACCACGTTCCGTTCCAATAAAAACGGGTCGCTCCGAGAGGTGGTCTCTTAATGGAGGTCATGTTAAAATCCAGATTTAAATTGTTGAAAAAATTGTAACAATTAATGTTAATAAAAATTATTTTTCATAGTAGGAAAAAATATGAAAATTTAAGTATCAAAACAAAAGTTCATTACATAAGTTAATCAATGCAGGGTTTAAAAAATGAATACATTGACGTTTGCTTTGATTTTACGGTTTTACGTTTTATAACTTTTATTTCCAAGTCCTTTCGAAGTTCAGTCAATAAATGCAATTTTTTTCTGGACTGGAACAAATAATGACGATTTTATTCATTTATCTATTTCTTTGAGAATTTCCTGACAGAATAGGACAGCGGAGTTTATGGACCGTCATTCTAAATTTGTCATCAGAGTTAAAATTCATTGCCTAAAAAAGCACAAAGGGGTTTAAACACTTAAAAGTTACCGGAATAATAATAAAAAAAACTTAGTTTAGAAGTTTGATGAATAATGTGCTCTCCGGAATTATTTTTCGAAAAATACCTTCTAGCGAACAGGAAAAACGTAATTTGTTTCATTTTCTTCAAAGAAATGGGTCGCTCATGGAGGGAGTTCAACTGGGATGGTCCCTGAATGGAGGTAAAATGAGTATTGAGCTTATGGGAATAAATTTCGTTCCATGAAAAAGGGTCGTTCAGAGAGGTGGTCGCTTAATGGAGTGATCGCACATGGAGGTTCACTGTATTCGAAAGACGTCTTCCATTTTTTGGGGAACGTAAAAGATCTTTCAGAAAATATTGTTAAAGTTGAAATTTTGAACCTAATTTACGGACGAAAGGAGATAAAGCAGCCAGACAAAGCATAGTTGTCACATGACGCAAAATCGCTTATACAGTCGCCCCCACTTAATCGGGTCACGGATAATCGAATACCTTATTCGAATAGAATAAGGTATTCGATTCGCAGGATTCTATTCGAATGCTTATTCGAATAGAATCCTGCCGAACCAAATTTATTCCTATTGGTTCTATGTTATTTTTCGCCGCTTAAACCAAATACCTTTTACGAACGTCCCCGCTTAATCGAATAACAACTGTGTGACCGATGTTTGAAAATAGGCGCGGAAAGCTCGTTTCAACTAGAATTTCCTTCCATCTTTTGTCCTTTTCGGTTCCTTTACGCTGAAAACAAATTTTCAGTTCTTCCTGCGATGATTTCGGCCGGCAGGTTTATAATGGATAGGTCAAATGATTTCCCCACCTTGATCTTCCCACCATCACTTCTTGCTGTTAACCAGGCTTTAATGGCAAAGCGCCGTCACTTCGAGACTCGAGGTGGTAGTTGTGATATTTTGCACTCATTCGAAAAATAACTCGATATTTACTCCTTTACAATTCGACTTAAACAAACGACTTTGAACGATTTTTTTAAGGCAGTATAAGTAACGTAAATTAGAAGTAGCAAAGTTTTGACCCAATTCAAACGAGCTGCTTTAAATGTATGTACTGACATTAAATTAATACGCATTTACTTTATATTAGCATTTGTATTTATTTTAGTTTAAGTTATTCTATTTACGATTTATTATGCTGTTAATTAAATATACCATAGATGGTTTTCCCCTTTTTATTACGCATTAAATATTACAGTTATGATTACCCGTTTAATCAAATACCCAGCTTAATCGAATATTATTTCTGTAACCGCCGATATTCCTTTAAACGAGGTCGACTGTAAGTGGATAAATAATTTATTGATCAAAAAACGGAGAACTCATTTCGATACCAAATCACTTTCATAGTCAGCCCTGCCCATTTTGTGCCTTTACCATTAAAAATGAGTTAGTAAATGTGTCAGAAAAGTTTCGCGCTTGTTGAGCAAGTGCACTTGAGAACCGCTTTAATGATCAGTTAGACAGTTACATTCAAACAAAGACTCATTAAAAATACAGTGAAACCTCCCTGTGCGACCAGCTCCATTAGGCGACCACCTCCCTGAACGACCATTTTTTCATGGAAAGAAATTTTTTCCCATATGCTCAATACTAATTTTACCTCCATTCAGAGACCATCCCAGTTGAACTCCCTCCATGAGCGACAGATTTCTTTGAAGAAAATGAAGCAAATCCCGTTTTTTCCAGGTCGCTTGAAGAAGGTTTTATTAAAAAAATAATTCCAGAGAGTGCATTATTCATCAAACTTCTAAACTAAGTTTAGATTTATTTTTTATCACGGTCACTTTTAACAGTTTTAAACACCTTTGCCTTTTTAGTTTAAACACCGTTGTTTTAGTTTAAGCACCTTTTCCGGCAACGAATTTAACTCTGATTACAAATTAAGAATGACGGTCAATAAACTCATCTGCTTTATTCTGTCGGAAAACTCTCAAAGAAATAGATAAAGTAATGAAATCGTCATTATTTGTTCCCGTCCAAAAAAAATTGCATTTATTTACTGAACTTCGAAAGGACTTGGAAAAAAAAGTTATAAAAGATAAAACTGTAAAATTAAAGCAAAGCTCAATGTATCCAATTTTTAAACTCTGCAGTTATTAACTTATGTAATTAACTTTTATTTTGATACTTAAATTTTTATAAATTTTCCTAATATGAAAAATAAATTTTAGTAACATTTTTACCATTTTTCAACAATTAAAATCTAGATTTAATCATGACCTCCATTAAGAGACCACCTCTCGGAGCGACCAATTTGTACTGGAACGTTACGTGGTCGCTTTAGGGAGGTTTTACTGTATTACAAGAAGTTCAAATGAAAGATTATGCAGTTTAAAAAAATGAAAGGAAAATATGGTATCCTAAAATGGACTGACTTATTTTAAAATTCAACAACTTGCAAACTTAGACAGCTGTTAAGGAAATTCTTGCAGGAAAGTAATATATTACTATGACTCTCGATTTTAGTTTCAAATGCAAGCGATAGATGACGTTGCAAGCAGTAGCCGCTGAATAGGGGAAGAAATAGAAATCCAGCAATGGTGGATTTAATGGAGGTCAAATATATGGAGTAGGTCTCATTCGCTTATATAATTTTGTTTTTAGGGCTCGATTTTCAACTCAGTCGGTATCATTTTGATATCGTTGGTGTAGGAATCGGTTTAAAAAATAATATCATGCACAGAATCATACAGTCCAATTTCAGAATTAGAACCCTAAAGAACAAAATTTCATGGACCAATATGGCACATTTTGGGTCACGTGACAATCGGTTTTTCTCTTTTCGTCCTGAAATTCGGTTCAAAACGCAAACTTTGACAGTAATTGCTGAAAGACAAAAGATTCTTCCGTGGTAAACGTAAAGTTTACCAAAAAATGGAAAACGTCTTTCGATGACATAGTTTCAGAATAACACTGCCCATTTCCGAACAAAAAATGAATTAAAACTTGTGTCATAAAGTTGCCCCTTTGGATTCTTGAACAGCTTTAATGGAATGATGATAGATACTGGTGTTAAGGCTGTTCTTAATTGCTCTGCTCAACAAGCGCAAAACGTTTTGACACATTTACAAATTCATTTTTAACGGAAAGGTATAAAATTGGAAAGCCTGGCCATGGAGGCGATTTGGAATTGAACTGTTTTTTCCATTTGTTTGATCCATCCATTACCTATCGAGTTATAAGTAATTTCGATCACGTGACAAATACGTTTTTCGCCCGCTATTGAGTCTCTTTCTTCCTTCGCGCGGAAATTCGGTTCAAAACTCCCACTTTGACATTATTTTCTGAAAGATCTATTGCGTTTGTAAAAGAATGGAAAAAACAGCGCAATCACATAGTTTTTGAACAACACCACCCGCTAGTTTCATGCATTTTCGAACAAAAATAAATTAAAACTTATGCCAGAAAGTTGCCCTTTTGGATTTGAGAAACCCTTAATTCCATGCATGTTAAATCGTTAAAAATTACTTTTAACCATCATTATTAATTTTCAATCCGTGAATGACATTGATCAAGATATTTAACAGCATTTTGGTAAAAAGAATATATAGATAAGATAATTCAGAAGTACAACGCTCTCCCTCCTCCAGGCCAACGACAGGATAATAATCAACTTATGGTCTACATAAAATTTCATTACATTCCCACTATATTCGAAAAGCTAAAAAAGATCATACAGAAATATAATATAAAGTTGGTCGCTATTCCACCTCCTTACCTCATTGATATCGTCAGTAATAAGATCGATAGGATCCCAATGGATCAAAAATCTGGTATATATAAAATCCCTATCACTTTATCTAATAATGTTGAAAAAGTCTACATCGGCATGACAAAACGTAAGTTATCAGTAAGGATTATGGAGCATCGCAAAGACATTAAACATCGTAAACAGAATACAACTCTTTCTAGGTTCTACTTAGCTAATAAAGTCTGCCATATTAACTTTGCTGAAGCAAAAATTATAGTTCCGTGCAATAACCCCTTTGAAAATAAAATTAGAGAATCAGTTGAAATCGTTCCACGTGTAGATAGACCTTGTAATGATAATTTATCCTATAATATCCCAAAAATCTGGCATAATATCATAAAGTCATAATTCTACATCTAATTAAAATGTTTCAGCTTAAATTTTTGTATTATGTTGCCAAAACTTGAAGGAAAACTCAGTTGAACGTGGTTTTTTCCCTTATGTGTAGATGACGGCACTTGTGGTTTTCTTAAATCGACCTTTTTGATTCATTTGATCTCAGTTCATTAATAATAATTATTTATTTTCACTAGATGGCAATACTACATTTTTGTATTCAAATCATTGATTAAGTTTCGACTAATTATCTCTTGCACAGGAAACTTTCGTCTCTGAACTTTGATCCTTTTTACCATCCTATTTTCCTGAAGACGGCTGTAGAAACAGCTCGAAACGTAGAAGTTAACTTTTAGCTTATTAACTCTTAAATGCCTGATTTTTCAAAAATCACTGTAATAGTGTTTTACGGCTTTCATTTTTTAAATAAATCATGGGAAAAATACTTTTAAAAATCCTATTTTGTTTTAAGTATGGTTTACGGCCAAAAAAACAGTTTGTTACTAATCGGCAATACTGGTCTTTAATTGAAAAAATAATTTTCCTTGATAAAAATATATAATATTAAACACACAAGAATTTTAGAAACTATAATAAGAAATAAATTTTACTTGCTCACTGTAGAACAAAATAGGGTATTTCGCAAGCTTC
Source organism: Maratus speciosus (assembly GCA_963932465.1). Classification (NCBI taxonomy): domain Eukaryota; kingdom Metazoa; phylum Arthropoda; class Arachnida; order Araneae; family Salticidae; genus Maratus; species Maratus speciosus. The sequence continues at coordinate 22,212,055 of OZ010797.1, forward strand.
CAAACAAAACAAAAAGAACATGTAGCAACAATTGAAAAAACAAATCTATCTTTGTTATTAAACACCACAAGTGTTGCCATCTATATGTTAAAAATCGATTTAATAATATTTTCAGAATGTATTTTATTGGCGGCATTAGGCATTATAGCTTCAATATTATACTAATATTATTTTAGAAGCCTAAATTGGGTATGTTGCCAAAAAACAACACCAGGCATTTAAGGGTTAAAGTTCGTGTTTTGTGTACCATTAAGCAAGATTTTGTCTTTATTTATTATATTTTATGGAGCAATTGTCCAGTATGTGTAACTGCAAAAAAAAAGACATTTATACTTTTTTTAGTAAGGTAAATTTGAAGTAATTTGCTCAACTTACTTCAGCGAAGATCAAATTTTCATCTTTGACACTTCAATCTAGTTCCATTCTAGTTTGAAAAAACATCGAAATTAGCTGCGACCACCTGCGAACAAGAGAATAATTCCAATTATAAACATGCTTTCTCAATATACTATTTCTAATTGCTAAAAGTAGTAAGATTAAAACTTTAACAAGTAAAAATTAAATTTAAAAAATCAAAAAACCCGACTGAGTAAAAAGCGAACTAATTAATTATTTCTCATCAATGTGAAACTATTTTGTATATTACTTACCTATTTTTTTATTTACTTGTATTGATGACTTTTAAGTTGTGTTTAATTGTTAGTTCCTATCTATAAACACTGTTTTGATGAGGCCTATAAATGTCTATGAAGGTTAGAGTTGCAATCAAGCTAGAGATCCTACCTACATAACTTCCAGGTTGTATAATATTTAAATGAAGCTTCCGAGTGTAAAATAGTCAATAAAATATCGTCTTCATTTTCAAAGACCTATCAATGATGCCACTCAATAGGGTGCGTAATTTTTTTTTGTCTCTAATTTTACAACCGCCATTTTGAATCTATAAAAACAAAATCTACCCTATAACCATCGGACGGTTAAGGGTGTATTTCAATCCAAACTGCTTATTTTCTGATTTATTCTTAAATTCATTTTTACTCTCAAACGCATCAAACTAGCAAATTCTCTTATTCAGAAACTACATAATGTGCCGTGCTTGTCGATTTTTTGATAAATGCAGAAAAATATTACAAAAAAAGCTGTCAAAGTGGGCGTTTTGAACCGAATTTTCCAAAGCGGGAGATCTGGGAATGAAAAAAATGATCATACTGAAAAAATAATTGTATAAAAATCAAATTCTAATGAATTGAGCGAAAAATGACATCACACGGCCTCTTATACATCTCTTCCAAAATCACCTCAGCAAGTTTCATGTTTTTCTTTTTAAAAATGAGTCTGAAAATGTCTCAGAAAATTTCGAGCTGTTGAGGGTGGAAAAATATTTTTTCGAGTACACCCTTAAGACGAATCGATAGAGACCTCATTCATTTAAATCCATCGAGCCGTTGGAATGTTTCGAGGGTATAAAGAAATCCACATACCCAGATACGCGTCCAACACATAGCCCTTCTTGGCAGTCGGGTAAAAATAATAAAATTATTAAAAAGACACATCAAAGAACTATTATATTGGAATGACTAGCAGGAAATCTACGTACAGAAAAAGGAGCCCGTAGCTAATATTAAGTATAATAGAAAAACCACAGTCCTGGCAAAATTTTATCAGAAGAAAAAATCATCCTAATAAATTTCAATGAAAGTAAAATAATTTCTCCCTCCAGTTTATATTATACATCCATTATATGAGAAACTTTAGAGATTCTAACATTAACTGTAGAAATTCCATACGTGTCATGCAACCAATCTCTTTTTAACCTCAAGTAAAGTGAAGTGAAGAGACTGACTCCCCAACGGTAAGTGAATAGAAGTGAAGGGAGGAGACCGGCAATAGTGGTGGTTTTCGTGGTATGTGTTAGAGGTCTGCACGAGCCGATATTTCCAGGCCCGAGCCCGGCCCGATAAAAAAATTAAAAGTTCGGCCCGAGCCCGACCTGGCCCGGAAAAAAGTTAAAATCTCGGCCTGAGTCCGGCCCGGCCCGGCCCGAGTAAATTTCTACAAAACATTGATTTTTACGTCGAATTGGTTAAAAATTTGTCTCGTACGAGGAGTTCTGACCAAAAAAACTTTTTTTTTTCATGTTTATAATCTTCATTTTTATAGAAGTGCCGCAGGCTGCGATATTTATTTTTTTAATGAATCTCTATTTCTTGTATGTAAATGTTTCAGTTATCATTAATATTGTTAATCCATATTCCATGTATAGAAGCGTTAAAAATCTGAAAATGCTATACAGTAAAATCTTCTAAGACGGAATTGCATAGAAAAGAATAAAAAATGCGTTATAGACAAATTCCCTTCTTTGCAAGTGTAAATGTATTATGTATTCTTTTCTTACTTATTATTATATTAATTTTGAATGGATCAACACGTTTTTCAGTTTAAAACATGTTTCCGTCAGAGGCAGGTTCCTTTTTAAACATTTAACTATATTTTAATTTAACTATACAAATATGTTTTTTAATATGCGTAGAAATCTTCTATTATTCTTCTATATCCTACTATTCTTTAAAAAAAATAAATTTTAATGTTTAAGTGTAGAATAATGGCTATTCAAAAATGTATGCATTTTTTGCAAAAATTTTTGGGCCAGGCTTAATTTAACTGACCTTTAATAAATGTACCAGGCCTGAATCAATGATTTTCATACGGGCTGGCTCAAAACTAGGACTGAAAATTTTGGGCCGTGAAGACTTGGAATGAAACCAGGCCCGGCTCTGTACGGAAAAATTAAGTTAGGCCCGGCCCGGCCCGTGTGCCGTGAATAAAAATCGGCCCGAGCCCGGCCCGTGCAGATCTCTAGTATGTGTAGGATGCGGGAAGGCATCCGAGTTAATATTGGTTTGGTTTTGAGAAATAAGATGTGTAGTTTGGTGGAGTATTGTTGATCTTAGATTATAGTAAAAGTGTATCGGCAAGTGTAAATATTTTGTACATAGGATTTTGTGTTTAATAAACTTTTAATATTAACCTTCTGGTGACATCCACGGTTGCCGTGACATCAGAGAGTGTAACGATGCAGCATCCTTAAACTTACCAAAATTGTGGCTAGAGTTACTCAATGGTTATGAAAATAGAAATAAACATCGAAGTTAATTAAAAAAATAACGTGCGTTACATAAAAAACTGAATGATGGTGTTTCAGATCATTGTATCACAGATCGTGCAGTTTCAGAATATTATTATTTATTTGTTTTGAAAATGACACGGATAGAGTCGAAACATGTCAACAATTTTTTACTGTTTTTAAGACTGTTCTTAACTGCTCTGTTCAACAAGCGCAAAACGTTTTGACGCATTTACAAATTCATTTTTTAACGAGAAGATATAAAATTGGAAGGCCTGACTAGGGAAGCGATTTGGAATCGAACTGTGTTTTCCGTTTTTTGATCCATCAATTACCTATTGAGTTATAAGCGATTTTGATCACGTGACAAAAACTTTTTCACCCCTCCTTGAGTGATCATACTTTTTTTGCGCGGAAATTATGCTCGAAACGTCCACTTTGACACTATTTACTGAAAGGTCTATTGCGTTTGCAAAAAAACGGAAAACATAGTTCGATGACATAGTTTCTAAACAACAACACGTTCTAGTTTCATTCATTTCCGAACGAAAATAAATTAAAACTTATGTCATAAAGTTGCCCTTTAAGATTTGAGAACAGCCTTAAAGTTTTAATCTTACACCTTTTAGCAGATAGAAATAGTACATTACGTGAAAGGTGTTAATTTATTATACACTATATGGCCAAAGGTGACCGGCCATTTGCGATTTTAGATGTTTTGTTAAATATCTAGAAAAATACATGATGAATTATCCTGTAACTCCGGGTGTGTGAACAGTACAGTATAAGTCATTTATTTCCGCGAAGATTTTTTTCCCGAAACCCCATAGGAGGCCGTCAACAAATTGAAAAAGAACGAATATCTTTCGGATGACCCTGCACTGCAAATAGAAGCGTCTTAAATTTAGACACATATGTGACTGAAAAAGAATTTTAGACACTTAAGTGTCTTAATCTGAAAATTAAGACACTATAGATGTCTTAATTTAAGATACATAAGCGTCTTACTATGACCATGGTGTAAACGAACTGAGAATAATGTCTAAAATATCCGCAAACGTCTTATTTTAAGACACTTCATTGCTTTAAACGTGTCTTAATTTAAGACGTCTTGATTCTTCCGACGCAATAACCACCAGGGGGCACTAGCACTCCCAGTTGCGCATGCGTTTTAGATGTCTTCGTTCGAAGTGGTATACGTTGTAATTCAAACAAAGTTTGTTTTTATGTACGCGTGTATTTTAATTCGTTTTTTGCGAAATGTGAAGTACTGTGGTTTTAATTCGTATTAACTTGGATTATTTATTTATTGAATACATACATCTGACGTGTGTGCTCGACATCAAATGTCTCTTAGAAGCTGTCGTCGATACAAGGGCGGGATAGACACAGAACAGAAGTAGACGACGGTTGAAGATTACACCCGGAAATTCTACAAAGTGTGTGCAATGGGCTTAGTGTTAACTCGTATCAATTTATATCAATAATATTGTGTTATTCATCTTCGTCCTGTCGAAGCTGGCAAAAAAAAAGAAACTTTTGTCTGGCGGGTCCTGTTTTTAGGATGAAACATCTCATTCTTTAAATATGGCTAGTCGGATGTATTATGGGATTACCTTTTAAACTGATGAAAGTCTTTCTCCCTCACTGTGGTTGTGGTAGTTTTTAAAATTTCAAATCGAGGAATATTTCTTACCTCTTGCAGCAACTCAAGTAAGTTTCTTTATAGTAGTAAAATTAGTGTATTTTATGATTTTATTTATTGTACTAAACAAAATCCTGCATGAAATTTAATTAGTTTTGAATCTGTTCGCAAAAAACCCCACTAATTCTAGAAGTATATATTTTTAAACTTATGACGTTCTTTTTTATTACGAATTATATATTCAATGTCAGTTCTTAGTTTCAATGGATAATTTTTATCTCGCAGTAAATGACGGCCACAAGGAAGTAAAGAAAAAAAAAACTTTGAAAGATGACCTAATGCTTTCTTACTTCCTGGCATAAAACCGCAGATTAAAAAAAGATAAATAAAGTAAATGAGACTGGTCTATTATATGAAGCTGCCTGTAAAAATATACATATGTATTTGATTTGCAACCAACTCTAATACTGATTTTTTTATTATTTTTAATAAAAAAGTAATTTGAAATTTATAATGGGAAAAAGTAAAAACCTCTAACTAGATTTCGTATTTAAAATTGTGGTAACTTTATTTATATGCACTTATACGAAAAATACAAAAATGACAGATGTTACTGTATATATTTAAGACGAAAGAAGTTTGGAAATCATAAGTTATTTTTTCCTCATGTTTTTAATATAGAATATGTACTTATTTGTTTTTATTGATAGTTGAATAGCTTTTGTGAGTACCTTCTGATCTACATAAAAACTTGCCCATGTGGAAATATAAATTTTTTAAAAACATAATTTTTAAATAAGTATTTTCATTTTTTTGGGGGGGGGGGGGAGGGGGGGATTTTGCATGAATTTTTGTAAAGCTGATATCTTAAATCTTGCACTGATTATAATGAAAGTTTTGAACTTTTAGAGTAGGACAAGTTTAAAAACGCAAATATATTTAACAAAATACCAAAGTCATTTTTTCCCCAATGTTATTAAAGTAGAATATTTATTTATTTATTTTCATTATTCATAGTTAAATGGCTGTTGTGATTATCAAGTGATGTATATGTAAAATTGCCTATGTGGCAATATATTTTTTTATATTTTCATTTTTTTGGGGGGGGTGGGGGTGGGATTTTTGCAATTTTCGTACATCTGATATTTTAAATCTTTTTCCACATTCAACCGAGTATAATAAATATTTTGAACTTTTAGAGTAGGACAAGATTATAAAATATATATATATATTTATCTATGTACCTTAAAAGCCCTTAATAGCGAACACTTCGGGACCGCGGAATTTGTCCGATAATTGGAGATGTCTACTTTTTTGAGGTAAAAATATACAAATATGTATGTCTGCTGATTAAAAAGTATTCGTTAAATAGAGCTGTTCGCTATTCGAGAATGTCCATTAACCTCCACAACGGATACTCCCGAATACCGGACATCTCAATTTAGACAACTATAATGCAGGGTTGCGTTTTTTGCAAAAGTACTTCTTGATTAAAGGAAGGGCAAACTGGGAAGTGCCCCGTCCCCCTACGACTGTAGTGCCCCCAAATTTGATGTGCAATATTTGTAAAGCTTATATTTTAATTCTGTTTCGAAATTGTACTGATTATAATCAATATTTTGAACTTTTAAAGTAAAATAAGGTTAAAAACAAAATTAATTTAAAAAAATCTAATATTTAGATAAATATTTTTTGTTTTTTAATCTTGTTCTACTCCTGAAGTTCAAGATATTGATTATAATCAGTACAATGTCGTAAAAGATTTAAATTATCAACGTAACGAAAATTGTATACCAAAACTGAGAGCACCAAAAAAATCAGGCTGTATTGGGGGGGGGGGGAGGGGCAGGACCACAGCCAAATATTTTTCCAGAATTCAACGTGGTCAAACATGGCTACGTATGATGCTTACAAAAAAAATGGATGCGATTCAGACGTTTGAAGTGTCTGAAATTCAGACGCAAAAAGTGTCTGAAAAAATTCAGACATTTTAAAATGTCTGAAAATTGAACACTCCATTTCAGACACTTAAGTGTCTGAATTTCAGACATTTTAATTTAGAGTGTGTCAAAGCTAAATGTAGCAAAAACGTCCAAACTGTAGATTATGATTAAGTGCCTTATTGTAACAAACTGTGTTCATTTTTATGCGGATAGCATATATACTCGTAAAGAAATTAAAGTTTTTATAAAAACAGTCCCAAATTTCGCCAAGTTTTTTGCTTATAATTTGTAAAGTTCTTAATATAAAAAAGAGTTCTTTTCAGAAACCATAACAAACAACATTGTACACAATACCCTGCAATAAGAAATAAAAAATAATAAAAATTGTATGAAAAATGAGTAGGTTTACTAAATAATGTTTCAGTGCGCATGCCCGAACGCAATCAAAATATAAAAGACATAATGTGTTAACTAAATGTATTAGAGCAACTTTTGTAAAAGTCTCAAAAACATAGCTTGAAAATTCTGAAAATTATCGTTGATAGAATAAGCTCAAAATCCGTTGTACCCAAAATGAAGCAAAAAGATGAGGGGTTGTATCCATATAATCATTGATTAGTGCCAATATAGCATACACAGTATTGCACACATTACTGTATTTGGATACAACCCCTCATCTTTTTGCTTCGTTTTGGGAATAACGGATTTTGAGCTTATTCTATCAACGATAATTTTTGGACTTTTCAAACTATGTTTTTGAGACTTTCACAAAAATTGTTCTATACATTTAGCTAACATATTATGCAAATTATATTTTGATTAAATTCGGGCATGCGCAGTGAATCATTATTTAGTAAACGTGCTCATTTTTCATACAATTTTTATTATTTTTTACTTCTTATTGCAGGGTATTGTGTACAGGGTAATGTTGTTTGTTATGGTTTCTGAAAAGAACTCTTTTTTATATTAAGAACTTTACAAATTATAAGCAAAAAACTTGCCAAAATTGCGCACTCTTTTTTATAAAAACTTTAATTTCTTTACGAGTATAATTCAGTTTACACACCTGGAGTTTCAGGATAATTCCTCAGGTAGTTTTCTAGATATTTAACTAAACGCCTAAAATCGCAAGTGGCCGGTCACCTTTGGCCATATAATGTATATGCTTTTTCAATTACCCAGTTTCAATTTCGTTTGTTAGCAAAACTATCTTAGAACTATTTACATATGTTTAAAAACAAATGCTTTTATATACATATAAAAAAAATATTAGGTGTGTAAACCGTTAAAAATTAAATAAACAAAAAAAAGTTCCAATATCCGGAACAGCGCTGGTATCGGATTAGTTAAATTCCGTTCTTTCTTACCACAATAAGTACAGTCATATGCGATAAATGAGGACATATTATTCAAATCTATGCTAAAAAGGCGGACATTCAATACAACTGTCCAAATACCGGAAAGAGTTGAGTATTAATCTTCGTGGGCTTCATTCTGGGAAATTCACTCTCTGAATCGTCCGTTTACTAAATGTTATCTCTTTTGGGCGTTGGGACATGGAAGATTTTCCGCGAATTCTGGCATCCGAATCTAATAATCTGGACTGTTTATTGGTGTTGTTTGCATTACGAGTGGTTGTACATCTGATAAAATTATTCGTTAATCGGTTTCGGTATTTAATTTCGGATTTTTAAGCTGATCTAAACAAAGGTTGTACAAGTAATTTTATTTTAAATGCGTTTATGAGTATTTCAGAGATAAAGGGATAGTGAAAGATAATAAAAACACAGCAACTAAAAGGATAAAATTTACTTTTGATGCTAAAGGCTGTTCTCAAATCCATAAGATCAACTTTATGACACAAGTTTTAATTCATATTTGTTCGGAAACCCATGAAATGGGCAAGTATTGTTGTTCAGAAACTAGGTCATCGAAAGACGTCTTCCATTTTTTAGTGAACTTTAAAGATCTTTCAGAAAATACTGTCAAATTGAAAGTTTTGAACAGAATTTCCGGGCGCAAGGAGAAAAATCCAGCTAGAGAAAACAGAAAAACCGTGACCCAAAATTGCATTGTCCCTATTTAGAAGTTACCGTCCCGCCTTTTTTATGTAGATTTTATATGAAATACTACCTATTACATTCACCCCTATGTTGGAATTTCGGAAAAATCTTTGCAGATCTACACCGATCATGACCCTTAGAACACAAAACCACCTCCAGTAAAAAAATGTTTGCAGATCTACACCGATCATGACCCCTAGAACCCAAAACCACCCCCCCCCCCCCAAAAAAAAAAAAAAAAAAAAAAAAAAAATCTATCTATCTATATCACTTTTTATGGACACGATAACTTTCAATAATTCTGCACAAATCTTTTCCGAACTGATACATAAAATCAAGAGGCATAAAATCTCGGTCAAGTTCGTTAATGGGCAAAATCGGACCAAGGAGGTGGAAATAGGTAGGGTTTTTGTGAAAATCGAAAAAAACCCATAACTTCCTAATTATAATACATATCAACTCAGTTTAAAGTTATTATTGCTTCTAAGAAAAGGGCCAAAAATTTATGTATGACCGATTTTTGATAAAATTAAAAATGGGCTCAAGGAGTGAAAAAAATAGGATTTTGGAGAGAAAAAAATGCATAACTTCGTCCATTCTCAAGATATCAATTCCAATTAAATATATTATAAAATTTCTTAATTTTATCTACAACTTTTATATTGACAAGTTTTCGAGTTATTGAGCATGGAAAAATATTTTTTAAATACTGCCTTAAGGCTGTTCTCAACTGCATTCGTCAACTAGCGCAAAATTGGCAGTGCTGACTAGTGAAGCGATTTGGAATCGAACTGTTTTTTCCATTTTTGGATCAATAGATTACCTATCGAGTTATAAGCGAAATGGGTCACGTGAGCGAGGCGTTTTTTCTCCCTTCCTGACTCTTTCTTCTCTCGTCTAGAAATTCTGTTCAAAACGTCAAGTTTGACAGCATTTTCTAAAAGATCTATTACGTTTACAATAAAACGAAAAAAAAAACAGTTCAATTACAGTTTCTGAATAACAACACCTGCTAGTTTTATGCGTTTCCGAACAAAAATCAATTTAAACTTATGTCAGAAAGTTGACCCTTTGGATTTGAGAACCTTAACATGATTCTGATAAAACCAGCTCTTATACAGGGTGTCCGGTCTCAACGGTGTCCAATGGCTAATTCCTAAACCGTTAGTCATAGATATATAGTTCTAATTACAAAAATGTTTTAAATCAGGTAAAGAAATATTTTAAAAGCGATTTGGGTCAATAAAAACATTTCTTAAAAAATTACGAAATTTAAATTTTTATACGGTCCCCCGGTCCTATAAGTTATATTTAGTGAAATTTTCCTTTTACTCTGACAAATAATACAAAAAAAGTCCCGTTATTCTACGATTAAAATTGACCGAGTAATAGCTGTTTAAAGTTGGAGCCTATTTTTTGCTGCAAATTGGGGGTCATTCACAAATTTAGTCGAAATATAATTCCGTCATATATATAAAAAATGGTTGAGAGTAAAATTAACATTGCAATATTAATTTGAAATCTTTAATCATTCTGACATATTAATGCAAAATATACAATTTGTAATAAACATTTACGAAGAAAGAAAAAACAGAATTTTTGTTAAATAAAATGATGCTAAATTAACAGCCTCAATTTTTTACAAAATGATACGTATTTTAAAATATTATTAGGTTACACTAGCCTGCAAAAGTTGGGTTATGTCATGCTTTTTAGCTTTTGAAAGTTGATTCTTAGGTATTCTGTACCGCGGAATCTGAAATTGACCTTCATTTTTAACCATCACATCAGGCTTTTTCGCAAAATTCAAATTTAAAATTGAATCTCCTCCCTCATCTCATCGGACCACTCAGCTATTTAGCTGTAAGAATCCCAGGATAAGCAAAAATATCGAATAAATTTTTTAATAAAATAAAATAAAAAATGTTTTACATATGTTTTATAGTAATTTTCGCTATATTTTAACTAACATATTTGCGATTTGCAAAAAAATTCTAACGTGATGGTTAAAAATGAAGGTCATTTTCAGATTCAGTGCTAAAAAGTGCGTAAAAATCAATTATCAAAAGTTAAAATACACAACCATCTCCTATACTTTATAGTATTCGAATTTTGTTATTCTTTAAATTTGAAAATTTATGATTTGCGAAATATCCTGACATGATGGTTAAAAATTAAGGTAATTTTCGGATTCAGTGCTAAAAAATACTTAAAAGTTAAAAAACCCAACAGTCGCAGTCTTGTATTATCTAATCTAAAACTTTTTCTTAAACTCCTTGGCAGAAATCTATCCGAAATTTTTTGTGTTATCCTGTAAAATAAGTATAAATGGTAATCACCAAAAATCTTAATAATATTAGATTGCTATCGGATTTGCGCCAGTATGTATGATGCAATCTCGATCGGATATTTAACAGTGGGTTAAAGTTCGAGTACAAATTTTGAACTGGAAAAACATACATATGATTGTTGAAGTAACATAAAAACTTATAAAAAAACATAATTTTTGTTAAAGGAAATCATAAGAGAGACAGTCTCAAATCCTGACAAAATCAAACCTATATTATTTTAGCCAATTTGAGACTTAATCATAATACTTGTAGGATTTTTTTTCAAAGCGCAGATACACATGAAGTAAGATCTTCGAATACTTTAAACACTTGGTATATGATCCCTCAAAGCCAAGCCGAACTCATTTGTTTTCAGAGTAGAAAAGTGGCATAAGTCATGCATTTTTAAAGTTTCATAACTCGCTCAATTTTAGCGTTATATGAATGGGACTTTTTTTGTCTTACTTGTCAGTGTAATAGGAAAAAATTACTAAATATAACTTATAGGACCGGGGGACCGTATAAAAATTTAAATTTCGTAATTTTTTAAGAAATGTTTTTATTGACCCAAATCGCTTTTAAAATGTTTCTTTACCTGATTTAAAACATTTTTGTAATTGGAATCATATGTCTATGACTAACGATTTAGGAATTGGACACCGTTGAGACCGGACCCCCTGTATAAGGATGAAATGAAATTAAAAACTTGTTAAAAGCGGCCAGTTGAAATTGTTAAACTGGGTTTATCTCAAATCTTGATTTAGTTTTTGTTGGTGAAATTATTACCTAACTTCGAAATCTACCTGCGCGTGTAGGCCGAGCTGGCAAGGATTTTTTTGAATTCTTGTCCTGATTTTTGTGACAGTTGACCTGACAGCACAAGCTACAACTATCGAGCTAAGCGCAACGCTCTCCAGTCTTCACATATTTATAGACCGATCGATATGTCGTCACACAAATAATTTTCGACGGCTAACTGGCTTTACTTTTCAAGTGAAGTGGATGAGAGATCATAGAAAAAAGAAGACTGTAGATCAAAATTGTATTAATAAAAAGGAAACTTATAAAGTTAAGGGGACATTCTACATTAGGAGACCAAAAAAAAAAAAAAAAAAAAAAAAAACTTTTATGATTTTTTTTTTTTTTTTTTTTTTTTTTTTTTTTTTTTTTGTAAGAAAACTGCATGATGGATCTTTTTGAAATTTTAACACTTTATTGTACAGTCGTGGAAAAAAAAGTAAACACCCCTACTAACTCCTCAACAAATTATCGTAGACGAAAGTGACTGGTACCGAACGATTGGAAATAAAGTCTACTTTTAAATGATGTATATAAATTTTGCATTTACATATTAAAATAAAACGAATCCAAACTTCATTTTTTTTCAATGGCAATACACAATTTTAACGAGATATTTCAAATCGTCAATTAAAACTATGCCTAGACACCAAATTTCAAGTCATTTGAATGATAAGTTTTTGAATTATAAACATTCAAAATTGAGTGCTTCTAAAGGTAAAATACGTTTTCATATTTTTATTTATATCTCCAGAAATTATGCTCCTAATATACTAATTTTTTGTGCAATAACATACCCAAACGTAAATACGTTAAATTTGCAATTTTTATAATTTTATGATGTGAATTATGAAATTAATATTCGAAAAAATTATGAATTGGAACCTACAGTTTTTTTGATGGATTTAGATTTATTGAGTCCTGCTTTACGGAAATCCAAAATTTCACATTTTTCTTCCAAGTAGTTTTCAAATTATGCTTAAAAAACGGCAAAATGATGTTTAAAGGGGCCGTCTGTGATAGAAGTGACTAGATATTTTGAAATTTTTTCTGCTGTCGTGTAACTTAGCAGGCTTCATTGACTGCTTGAGTGGTGCTTAAGGTGCCTTGATCAAGAAGGGGGCTCTCTCGGTTAACAATCGCGTGCGGAACTTCAATTTGGATACAGCCCTTAAAATACGCTTGTTTTAAAATAATTAATTTCTCGGAAACTTATGGTACGAATTGCATAAAAATTTGTTTTTAGGCTAATTGGCGATATCTCTAATATTTCGCCAAATTCCCATAGACTTCCATTGTAAACCTACTTGCTTATAAAAAATTAACAAATTGAGATATTTTAATGCAACAAAAACTAATATTAGCTAAAGGGATTATATTAAATTTTTCTTGATGACCTAAGTAGGAATTGACTTTAAAAACAAAATTTTTATATTACTTGTTTAACGGAAAGATATAAAATTGGAAAGCCTGGCCATGGAAGCGATTTGGAATCGTACTGTTTTTTCCGTTTTTTTAAATCTATAAATTACGTATTGAGTTATAAGCAATTTTGATCACGTGACAAACACGTTTTTCGTCTTGAGTGAATATTCCACCTTCACGAGGAAATTCGGTTCAAAACGCCCACTTTGACACTCTTTTCTGAAAGATCTATTGCGTTTGCAAAAAAATGAAAAAAAACAGCTCGATGACATAGTTTTTGAACAACAACACCCGCTAGTTTCATGCATTTTCGAACAAAAATAAATTAAAACTTATGTCAGAAAGTTGCCCTTTTGGATTTGAGAACACCCTTGGCACTTTGCAACGTACAGTAAAGCACCGATTATACGTTTTTCACGGAAACCGTTCTATAACGACGTATAACTGAGAAAGACGTACAGTCGTTGAAAAAAAAGTAAACACCCCCTTATTAACTCTACAAAAAATTATCGTAGGAGAAAGTGACTGGTACCACACGATTGATAATAAAGTCTACTTTTAAATGATGTATATAAAATTTGCTTAGGGAGGCATCTATATATTAAAACGAACCATAACTTTTTTTTTTCAATAGCAGTACATAATTATGACAGCATAAATGAACTCTACGCCCTTCAATTAACCTAAAAACAAATTTTTATGCAATTAGTACGATATGTTTCTGAGAAATTAATTTTTTTAAAACGAGCTTATTTTAGGGGCTATATCCAAATTGAAGTTCGGTACGCGATTTTTGACCGAGAGAGAGCCCTTCGTAATCAAGGCATCTCAAGCGCCACTCAAGCTGACATTGAAGACTGCTAGATTACAGGATAGCATAAAAAATTTCAAAATATCTAGTCACTTCTATCATATACGGCCCCTTAAACCACCATTTTGCCGTATTTTAAGCATAATTTGAAAACCATATGGAAGAAAAATATGAAATTTTGGATTTCAATAAAGCAGGACTTAAATAAATCTAAATCTATCAAAAAATTTGTATTTTGCAATTCATAATTTTTTCAAATATTAATTTCATAATTCATATCATAAAATTATAAAAATTGCAAATTCAACGTATTTTTGTGTTTGGGTATTTTAGTATTATTGCTACACAAAAAATTAGCACATCAGGAGTATAATTTCTTGAGATATTAATAAAAATATGAAAATGTAATTTAACATTAGAAGCACTCAATTTTGAATGTTTATAATTCAAAAATTTGTTTTTAGGCTAATTGAAGGGTGTAGAGTTAATTTATGCTATCAGAATTGTGTATTGCTATTGAAAAAAACAAAGTTATGGTTCGTTTTAATAAGTAGATGCTCCTCTAAGCAAATTTTATATACATCATTTAAAAGTAGACTTTATTTCCAATCGTTCGGTACCAGTGACTTTCTTCTACGATAATTTGTTGAGGAGTTAGTAGGGGATGTTTACTTTTTTTTCCCACGACTGTACATATCTTAAGGTATACACAAGAATTTTTTTATTAGATTTTGTTGCTTCTACTCTAAGTTATAAACAAATATGTTCAACTGCTTTAGAAAATGTCGTCTGGACGGTGGGCATGATAGCGCCTTGTAGAATTATCTGAAAAACAAAAATAATTTTTTTTTTCGTAAACTTCGTGAGTCTAGTTAAATTAAAGGAACCCATAAATTTATTTATAAAAAGTTATGTAATGGCTGATTAAAAACATTTTTTTTGCTAAAAAATTCTTTATTATTTGTTAATAACTTTTATTATTATTAAAGCTTTAATTCATATCAAACGCAATTAAATAAGCTTTAATTTAAAAAAAAATCAAGATGATCCATTGAGTAGTTTTTTTAAAATTTTGCCCACCGTGTGAAAAAACGTGGTTGAACATATTTGTTTATAACTTAGAGTAGAAGCAACAAAAAAAATCTAATAAAAATAATTTTGTGTATACCTTAAGATATGTATGCACAATAAACTGTTAAAATTTAAAAAAGATCCATCATGCAGTTTTCTTACAAAAAATCATAAAAAAGTGCTGTTTTTCTTGTCTCCTAATGTAGAAGGTCCCCTTAAGGGCGTATTCGGAAAAATATTTTTCCATCCTCAACAGCTCGAAATTTTTCGAGACATTTTTAGAGACATTTTTAAAAGTAAAAACATGAAACTTGCTGAGGTGATTTTGGAAGAGATGTACAAGAGGCCGTGTGATGTCATTTTTCGCTCAATTCATTAGAATTTGATTTTTAAACAATTATTTTTTCAGTATGATCATTTTTTTTCATTCCCAGATCTCCCGCTTTGGAAAATTCAGTTTAAAACGCCCACTTTGACAGCTTTTTTTGAAATATTTTTCTGCATTTATCAAAAAATCGACAAGCACGGCACATTATGTAGTTTCCGAATAAGAGAATTTGCCAGATTGATGCGTTTGAGAGTAAAAATGAATTTAAAAATAAATCAGAAAATAAGCAGTTTGGATTGAAATACACCCTGGCTGTTCTCCAATCCAAAGAGTCAACTTTCTGACGTAAGTTTTAATTCATTTTTGTTCGGAAAAGCATGAAACTAGAAAGTGTTGTTATTCAGAAACTATGTCATCGAACTGTTTTTTCCGTTTTCTTGGAAACTCAATGGATCTTTCAAAAAAGGAAAATACTGTCAAAGTTGGCATTTTGAACTGAACTTCCGAACGAAAGAAGAAAATCCAGTCAGTCAGGGGAGAAAAATGCCGTGTCTCGAGATCAAAATCGCTTATAACTCAATAGGTGTGTGTTTAACATATAGTTAAGGGTGTATTTCGATCCAAACTGCTTTTTTTCTGATTCATTTTAAAATTCATTTTTGCTCACAAACGCATCAAACTGGGAAATTCTCTTATTTAGAAACTATAGAATGTGCCGTGCTTCTTAATGTTTTAATAAATGCAGAAAATACTGCAAAAAACGCTGTCAAAGTGGACGTTTTGAACCGAATTTTCCGAAGCGGGCGATGTGGGAATGAAAAAAATGGTCATACTGAGAAAATAATTGTTTAAAAATCAAATTATAATTAATTGAGCTGAAAATGAAATCACACGGCATGTTAAACATGACTTCAGAAATCACCCCAGCAAGTTTCATGCTTTTACTTTTAAAAATGAGTCTGAAAATGTATCAGAAAATTTCGAGCTGTTGGGGGTGGAAAAATATTTTTTCGGATACACCCTTAATGATAGTGTTTTTAAAATTTTCCAAACAGTTGAAAAACGACTGGCTTCAAGTTGTCTCTCTATATTCGCCCATCCATGATGTAGCTTTTTAAAATATAGGGGAGACCGAGGCTAGTAGGCGCAGTTTTTAATTATTGATTTTTATTAATTTTTTATTAAAGTTTTTTTTATGAAACTTTAACTGTACTTTTAAAGAACAGGCATTGGGCTATAAATACCCGGAGTTTTGAGTTTGTAGCTTTTGTAGTTTATGTTTAGCGGAAGCCTAAAGTAAAAGGAAAATTGTGCGCCAACTTACCCCGTCACGTGGCAAGTTGCCTATACTTATGGGGTAAGTTGGCACACGGTTTATAAAAATTTAAATAAGACACGCAGTTAAGAGAAATCAATTTCCTTATTACCAGTAGGTTTAATCAAAGGCGTTATCGCCGTACAATGTAAATTCTAAATTATACAGACATAAATAATTAATGAATAAAACATTAACATTGAGTAACTTCTATCCTACTCGATAACATCATCAGAGTTACTGTTGTCACAAATAAAAAATCAAGTGTCTCCGTTTGGGCAAACCCGTCCCCAAAATCTTGCATTGCAACCGCTTTTTTAGGTGTTTGCTATTTTTCAAGCTACCAGCATACACCAGACACCGAGCCAACTTGCCTCATAATAAATTTCTTCACAAAAGGGACACGTAACCCTCTAAGCATAAATAATCCAAGTAAATCACGTATGGGTAGGTACAGTTAATCATACACTAAGAAAAATTGCACAAGTTAAATCGCAATTATTAAGATAAGTATTAGAAATTAGAAAAAGAATGAAGCAACAAAAAATTACTTATGAGCGCAAAAAACAGAAAAATCATAATAAATGTCCACTGCACGTAGGTAACGCTGCAAAACTACAATAAGGATTGTAAAACGCAAAAAGAAATATACTCTGTGACAGGTTGCACAATCTATCCACAAACAGGCGATTTATGGGGACTGCGCCTACTTACCCCTGTAGCCAACTAGTCCCGGTCTCCCCTACTTTGATTGCTCGATGTTATTGCCGTTCATTACAGAATAACACTGGGTTTCATAATGATATGAACACCTACTATTTTTTTTATTTCCTGATAAAAATTCATAAATAACTATCAGAAAACTCCATTCTTTAGACAAATAAAGTATTTTTACGTAATACATAGCTGTAAAAGAAATATCAAACTTTAAATTAATTGGAAATATGAATTATCTGAAGAAATTGCGTTGCAAAATGATATGAACATTGATCGAAATTATCACTAAACGAGCATGGAAACTGTACAGGGTAATGTCACTCCGAGAAGAAATCAAAATATGAAAATTAGTTTAGCATATAAGATACTTCGCAGAGTGGGAAATTTCCAAACCTGATCGCAAAGTGAGTTCCATAAATACGGGTCGTAAAAGCGCTTTAAGTGGTTTTGAGAAAGGAAAAATTGTGGCTTTTAAGGAGCAAGGACTTTCGGCCAGAGCAATCTCAAAAAAATTGAAAAGAACTCCAGGTGTAATATTAAATTTTCTTCGATTAAAAGACGATTATGAATCAAAGAAGTCTCCGGGACGTCCACTAAAGCTGTCGAAAAGGGAAAAAAGAGCCATTATAAAAACGAGTTGGGACCCGTCGAAATTCGACGAACTAAAATGTTAGAAAGGAACTTCAGATCGAATTTATAATAAACCTACAAAAATAATTACAATTTAAAATTCATCTAACATTGGTTGTCTCACTCTTTCTTAAAACAAATAATATTTTTTACCTAAAATTACCAAAATATTATTTCCACAAACTTCAACTTCTTAAATTATTGAAAAATTAAACTCTATTAGAATACGTAATCAAGATGAGTAATTATGATGAATTTATCGATTGAGGCTCTTATGTTTGTTTTTACAGCATGAAAAATCAGTAAAAAGTATTTCGCTTTGTCACATCATAAAATTTCCCCCATAAAATCTAAACTGTACGTTATTTTCACATTCTCATAATTTACATAAGCACCACTCAAATTCACAATTTGAAAGTATTTTAAAGCGCAATAGATTATTAATGAATGTATTTCCAAACTTAAAGTCACGTTTGTCCGATAAAACTTTTCATGTGAACTTTAAGTTCTAATCTCAATACCCGCGAAAAATAAAATTCAGAAATTTGCCTTTAATTGTCATATTGGCCATTTAGTATCGGTCAAATATTTAGTTTTATCAAAATAAATGATCATATTGTTTTAAATCTGACATAATTTTTATTCACGGAAGTCTAGCATCTCAAACTCAGTATCAGCGTAATGTAAAAATATTGAAATGTAACTGATTTATGAAGAAAAATGCGTGTTCTTTTATAATGTCTGACATCATTTTCTATTCAAAAATTATAAAAAAAGTTACTTTTATTTGTAATGTGAAAATGGCATCAATAAGGATATAATCAATAAAAAATAATAAACCATGACTATTTTCCCTTTACTTTCAATATAAATGGAGTACTTCAGTTGCCACGATTACAAAATTTGTATTAAAAACTACAAAAAAATTAATATCTCAAAAACAAATTGAGATACAGCTTTCAAGTAAAATGCATTTAAAAGAGCATTTTTTTCCTTATACGACGGTGTTAAAATTTAAAATTTGCTATGTTTAGAAGTTTAAAAATTCCGTATATATAATTGCAAAACCGAAATTTTATTTCAAATTTTAAATTGTTGCCATTTGCAAAATGACGTATGCGTTACGCACAGATATGTTTGTCCTTTATAATATAGATAATGAGCGATGGGAAAACAACTTTAAGCGAATTTTCAAGAGATCCACTGATAGCAGTGCCGAAAAGTATCTTGTCCAGAGTAGTCAAGAGCTCTAAGATGATGAGATACAAGAAAAGAAAGCCCCAACCACGTATAAATAAAATGCATCAGCAGAATCGCCTGGATTGGGCAAAAGATTACATGTCCTGGAAGTTAGAATAGGAAAGAGTAATACTTTCTGATGAAAAAAAAAAATCCTTTTGGATGGTCTGGACGGTTTTCTTATTATTGGTATCATCTGCGCAAGAAACCAAAAACGTTTTCAAAACGGCAGCAGGGTGAATGCCCACTCATGGTTTTGGCTGCGTTTGGATTTCATGGTAAGATCAACGTTGCATTTTCCTCTGGCAGAATGAGTGCATTAACCTACCAAGAGCTACTTGAAGAAAACTTGCTGCCGTTTGCTGAGGAAATTTGCGGACCTTTCTGGATGTTCCAACAAGACAATGGATCCATCCACACGGCAAACAGCTCTTGGGAATGGTTTCTTAATAATGGCATACATGTAATTCTATGGCCATCTGTTTCTCCTGATTTAAATCTAATGGAAAATGTATGGAGCCTACTGGATTGAGGTGTTTACGCAAATGAAAAACAATATGCCACAATTTCAGAATTAAAAACTGTTATGACTTTCCAATGGAATGAAATCGATCAAAATATATTAAAAAGCTTGATCTCCTCATATGTCTGATCGCGTTTTTACAATAATTAAAAGATCTGGTGATTAATCTGGCTATCACTATGGCTGTTAATCTATATTTTTGGCCAATGTTCATATCATTATGAAACACCTCAAAATGAAAAAAATAAAGTTTATTTTATACATAAATCGCTGTTTGAATTGTATTTTGTTATAAAATAAAACGATTTATTCTATTTCTAACATTGATTAGGCTTCAGTTTGTTTTGTAACATTTTCTTCTTTTTTATACTTGGAAAATTGGGTGTTCATATCATTATGAAACCTAGTGTATACCTTACTGAAAATAGTGTGTGAATAAAAATTAAGTTTAAAAAAATCAAAAAACCCGACTGCGTAAAAAGCGAACTAATTAGTTATTTCTCATCAATGTGAAACTATTTTTTTACATTACTTACCTATTATTTTTATTTACTTATTTTTATTGACTTTTAAGTTGTATTTAATTATTAGTTCCTATCTATAAACACTGTTTTGATGAAGCCTATAG
The DNA here is from genome assembly GCA_963932465.1 of Maratus speciosus. NCBI lineage: Eukaryota > Metazoa > Arthropoda > Arachnida > Araneae > Salticidae > Maratus > Maratus speciosus. Next base: position 22,232,645 of record OZ010797.1, read on the forward strand.
ATGTCTATGAAGGTTAGAGTTGCAGTAAAGCTAGAGATCCTACTTACACAACTTCCAGGTTGTGTCATATTTAAAAGGAGCTTCTGACTGTAAAATAGCCTAGGAAACATCGTCTTCATTTTGAAAGACCTATCCAATGATATGCCACTCAATAGGGTGCGTAAAAAAAATTTTCGCCTCTACCGCCTTTTTGTATTTTACGGCAGCCATTTTGAATTTATATAAAAAAAAAAACCCGAGCCTATAACCATCGGACAGTTAAGGCGAATCGATAAAGACCTCATTCATTAAAATCCACCCAGCCGTTGGGATGTTTCGAGGGTATAAAGAAATCCACATACCCAGATACGCGTGAAACACATAACCCTTCTTGGCAGTCGGGTAATTAGAGATATGTCCGGGCTCATTTTTTTCGGATCCCTATCCCGTTGAGCCTGAAATATATTTTTATCATCATAGCCGGATACTTAAGGCTGTTCTCAAATCCAAAAGGGCAACTTTGTGACATAACTTTTAATTTACTTTTGTTCAGAAATGCACGAAACTAGCAGGTGTTGTTGTTCAGAAACCATGTCATCGAACTGTTTTTTCCGAGTTTTTGAAAACGCAATAGATCTTTCAGAAAATAGTGTCAAAGTGGGCGTTTTGAACCGAATTTCCGCGCGAAAGAAAAATAAACATTCAAAAAAGGGTGAAAAACGTCTTTGTCACGTGAGCAAAATCGCTTATAACTCAATAGGTAATTTATTTAATTAAAAAAATGGAAAACACATTTCGATTCCAAATCACTTCCATAGTCAGGCTTTCCAATTTTATATCTTTCCGTTAAAAAATGAATTTGTAAATGTGTCAAAACGTTTTGCTCTTGTTGAGCAGAGCAGTTGAGAACAGCCTTAAATCCATTAAAAATATGTTAAGAAATAGTTAAAGTTCGTTCTTTACTAACTTTTAATGTATATCAATATATTTTTTCTTTCTTTTTTTTATGTTGACTTGCAAATTAAAAATGCTAATAGTACTTTATAATAACCGAACTTTGTCTATATGTTACGAAAAAAAACAACAACAAAAAAAAAGTAACCTCTTCGTTCCCAAAGCTAAAATAATACTATAAATACTCATTCATTGGTTTTAAAGAAACAAAAGGACATCATAGATGACAGAAAAAAGAACTTTTCGGAAATTGATACTTTAGGGGACTAGTAATTTAGGTTTACAAATAGGGATCTAAAATTACAAATTCCGTTAAAATATCAATTTAACTATCTCTAACCCAAATTCACACAATCACAAATTTAAGGCCTTTAAACAAATGACTGATATACAAATCCTCAATAAATTTTATTGTAAAGGATTTAAGTTAAATAAGTATGAAAAATTCTTAATTTCTTGGCCACACCCTCTTGAAAGAGTTGTGCAAACTCAGATGAAAATAACATCTATTTTATGAGGAAATCAGCATAGGTTTTGCCATTTATTAGCTTGCTTTCAAAGCAAAAAACATTTAGCTATTAAGAAATGAAGTCAAAATGTAAAAAAAGTCAAACAGTTTAGCTTTTATGGGGAAAAGAATAGAGGTCCACATAGGTGGACCCAGGTAGCGAAGAGATTAAAATTATCCGACTGTGTAATTTTCGAATCGAACCGTTATCCGACAGTTTTGAAACATCCACTTCGTATCGATTTCAATCGATACGGTCATCTCATTATAAATAGGAAGTACGCCAACCTGGCTGCAAACAGACAAGATTAATTCGAGCGACACATCATGAGTATGAACGATTCGTGAATTTTTTCACCTCTGGGGGTGATTGTCATTGAATTTTGACACATTCTCGATCAGTTGGCGATGCCTTCTGCAGAGGACGCTGCATCTGGCATATTCATACATACACAGATGTGGTTAAAAAAAAGCAGAAGAACAAGGCAGAGTATAGGTACAGGTACAGATAAGAGTGAAAACGTGAATCTCATAACAAGGGGGCAATTAGGCAGCTCAAAGATAACACTTCTTTCCAAAAACAAGTCTACCGCGTTAAGTTTTTTTATGACTGTATTTAAAAGTCTGGAGAAACGTGGTTATCTGACTTTTTCATTAGAGCTAAGCTGAAATTTGAAAAAGCGTTTCTTGGCTATCTTATAAATTCGTGTCTATATAATCATACTAGTTTTTATTATCGAGATTCAGGTTCTATAAATAAGTGGTTCGAGTTCGAGTTTATCTATCTAAAGAAAGAACCGTAACAGAGGGGAGGCTTTGAATTTTGTTGGTGGTGGGAGCTAATTCGCAGCTCAACTGCTCTGCTCAACAAGTGCAAAACGTTTTGCCACATTTACAAATTCATTTTTTAACGGAAAGATATGAAATTGGAAAGCCTGACCAGGGTTTGGAATCGAACTGTTTTTTTTAGTTTTTGATCAATAAATTACCCACTTAAATAAGCGATTTTAATGACGTGACACGGCATTTTTCTCCCCTGACTAACTGGATTTTCTTCTTTCGTTCGGAAGTTTGGTTCAAAACGCCAACTTTGACAGTATTTTCTGAAATATCTACTGCGGTTACAAGAAAACGGAAAAAATAGCTCGATAACATAGTTTCTGAATAACAACATCTTCTAGTTTCATACGTTTCCTAACAAAAATGAATTAAAACTTATGTCAGAAAGTTGACCCTTTGGATTTGAGAACAGCCTTAAGGGAGTTCTCAAACCCAAAGGGGTAACTCTTCATGTTTTTACTTTTAAAAATGAGTCTGAAAATGTCTCAGAAAATTTCGAGCTGTTGGAGGTGGAAAAATATTTTTTCGAATACACCTTTAATTAAGGGTGTTCTGAAATCCAAAAGAGCAACTTTTTGACATAAGTTTTAATTTATTTTTGTTCGAAAATGCATGAAACTAGCAGGTGTTGTTGTTCAGAAACTATGGCATCGAGCTGTTTTTTCCATTTTTTTGCATACGCAATAGATCTTTCAGAAAATAGTGTCGAATTGGACGTTTTGAACCGAATTTCCGCGCGAAGGAAGAAAGAGACTCAAGAGCGGGCGAAAAACGTGTTTGTCACGTGATCGAAATTCTTTATAACTCAATAGGTAATTGATGGATCAAAAAATGAAAAAAGAAACAGTTCTATTCCGAATCGCTTCCATGGCCAGCCTTTCCCATTTTATACCTTTCCGTTAAAAAATGAATTCCTAAATGTGTCAAAACGTTTTGCGCTTGTTGAGCAGAGCAATTAAAAACAGCCTTAATAACAAACAGGTATAGTCTGGCACCGATTTACAAATTGGGGCGGGGGGGGGGGGGGGTAGGGCACAGATTTGTACGGGGCTCCCTTTACCGATTCTTACAGGGGATGGAGTAAAAAATTGAAAAGGGTACTTAATAAGTTAACCACTATTGATTTTAATAATTACTGTAAAATATCCATTAAAAATTAAATTTAATAAATAATCATAAATTTTCTTTTAAATAATTATCATACAAGTATGAAATTGAGTAATTATAATAAATAATTTTAAATATAAATAATATATAATAAATTGCGTGGTGCTGATTATCTTTTCCTATGCAAGTCCATATATCTGAAATGATAAAGTATGCAACAACTAATAATAAATTTTCCGCAATGTCAAGCTACAATTTCTTTTTTTTTTAAATATTAGGGGCTCTGCCGCCTACACAATCTACGCGCAAAAGCCCCCAAATAATCTGACGAGAACAGGAACAGGATTAAATAAGAATTAAAAATGCAATATAATATATTTTTAAAGTGATAAAGATAAAAGAAAACATCCACTGCAATAAAGTAATTAAATATGATTGTTTCAGACAAAATATACAATGTTTTAAAAATACAATACGAACACAATAGAATGTAGAATGAAAAGTAAAATTCCATTAGATGTTAAAACTACATCAGATTGTGGACAATAATTGAAAATCTTCCGGCAGCATTTAGGGCCCCCTGAAAATCAAGGGCCTTGGGCCCGTGCCCCGAATCCCCTGCCATAGATCAGGCACTGGATATAGCCCAGTGCTGCCATTCCGTTACTTTTTACTCTCTCTTATTTAAGGCTGTTCTCAACTGCTCTGCTCATTAAGCGCAAAACGTTTTGACACATTTAGAAATTCATTTTTTAACGGAAAGTGATAAAATTGGAAAGCTAAGCGATTTGGAATAGCACTGTGTTTTCCATTTTTTGATCCATAAATTACCGAATCAGTTATAAGCGATTTTGATCACGTGACAAAGACTTTTTCACCCTTTCTTAGGTGGTTATTCTTCTTTCGCGCGGAAATTCTGCTCAAAACGCCCACTTTGACACTATTTTTTCAAAGATCTATTCCGTTTGGTAAAAAAAAAAAAAATGAAAAACACAGTTTGATGACATAGTTTCTGAACAACAACACCTGCTAATTTTATACATTTCCGAACAAAAATAAATAAAAAACTGATGTCAGAAAGTTGCCATTTTGAAATTGAGAACAGCCCTAAGGGTGTTCTCAAATCCAAAAGGGCAACTTTCTGACATAAGTTTTAATTTATTTTTGTTCGAAAATGCATGAAACTCGCGGGTGTTGTTATTCAAAAACTGTGTCATCGAACTGTTTTTTCAGTTTTCTTGCAAACGCAATAGATCTTTCAGAAAATACTGTCAAAGTTGGCATTTTGAACTGAACTTCCGAACGAAAGAAGAAAACCCAGTCAGTCAGGGGAGAAAAATGCCATAATTTTTTTTTGCAAAAAAAAAAAAAAAAAAAAAAAAAAAAAAAAAATGGCTGTTTTTTTTTTCCATTCTGACCAGAAAATCAGAGTTCAAACTTTTTACGGCTGCTCTTTCATCTTCAACTAACACTTCATTTATAATGGCTGTTTCATAATAATGAAAGCCATCAGTCCATCAGAAGAAAATGATCGATTCCAAAAGGTATAATCTTTCACTTGGCTCTGGAGCACGGGGCACATGCCCCATCTGCGCCCCCCCCCCTTAGTTTCGGCTTTGCATAATTTATTCAATGATATCCCATGACAGGTCATGATATTCTACGTTGCCATGGTGATAATATCCTGTTGAAGTGGGAATCCTATTATTTCCGTATGGCTAAATTTAAACATATAGATTCGTAACGAATTTTGTATTCATGCATTTTTGCATAATAGTGCAGCAGTTATTGCATCAAAATCTGAATATTTATAAAACTAACGTATATACTCGTGTATAAGTCGAAGAATTTTAGACAAAATTTGGGAGTTGAAAATGGGGTGGTCGAGTTATACACGAGGTAGTAGAAAAAAAATAGCAAATTATCAAATTACAACGACCATTTGGAAAACGATTTTTTTGAAGACTAAAATTTAAGACATAAAAAATCGCACGCAGTTCATCATACATTACGTACGCCATGAATTAAACATTAATAGTGTTATTACACGTAAAAATTGCAAGCCAAAAATATCGCCTGTGACCCGTCAGATTTCATGAAACTTAAGTATTATCCACCTGAAACTTACGTAAATATCCAAGCATTTCATTGGCTGTTCGGGAAAAGGCTTTTCCATCGTCAGATTTCCAAGAAATCTGACGGCCAATTTTAAATGAAATTTCATTCTTAAACTTCTAAACATCCGACAATATTACTTTTTACACCGTCGGATAGAGAAAAAAATGTATTTTTAAATGCAATTTGTTTGAAAACTGTATCTCAATTTGTTTCTGAGTTATTAATTTATTTTGTAGTTTTTATTACTTTTTTGTCATAGTGGCAACAGAAAGTATCCATCGTTGTTGAAATTAAAGGGAAATACAGATTACTGTATAGAGCAATCAGAAAACGAATAAATTGCGGATTAAATCAATGAAAACCTTCAGATATGCTTTTCATTTCCCATCCTGACGAGAACAATAACCATTTTTCCAAATGGTTAAAAAAAAAAATCGCAGATAATCGGCGAATGGATAAGTCTTCACATGAGCGATAAAAGCGGACAATGGTCATTTCCCTGAGATTGACAAAAAAGTTCAACCATAATGTTCCTGTAATTGTTCTAAACCCATTTTCTTTTGGGACAGAATTCCCTTCAGGGGCATTCCTTTCAACATTTTAATTCCCTTTTTAAAAAGAATTCAACTTGTGATTGCTTTTAGATATCTCTCTTAAAGTTCTACAATACAAAGAAGTACTATATTTTAACCAGCCTAAGAAGTTGGGTATCCTTGTAAATAAAGTTTGAATAGATTTTTGAAAGAATTTTTTTTTTTTTTTTTTTAGTATTATTGAGCTGATGTGACTAGGTCTCAAAATAGTTTAAGCTTCCTTGGTTTTTAGGTTTTTACATAATTATACAGTTTTAAAACGTTGAATAAATATAAAAAAAAAAGTCTGATTAGAAACGTAAACAGGTTAATTTAATGAAAATTTATTTTTTTTTTATCCTCGATTGGAAATCATTTTTCAATATGTTACTAGAAATGTGGTTCGACTTATGCACGAAAATTCAATTTTTTCTAAAATTTTACTTAAGAGCCTACTTCAGTCAAGTGAAAAGACCGGGTCGGTGGAAAGATCGGAAAGATCCTATGGAAGAAATTTATAAAGATATCTCGGTTGCATTTTAATATTTTTAAATGATTTTTTTTTTGCATTGGATAGCTTGAGATCGATCTGTACAAAGGCCGTTTTTTGCTTTTTCGATTTTGTTTACAGATATTTTTAATGAGAGCACTTTCATTTTCGGAACCGATTTCAAAACTGAAAGCATCCTCATAAAAAAAAAAAAATCTGAAATCGAAAAAGTAAAAAACGGCCTGCATACAAATCGATCTCAGCTATCCAATGCAAAAAAAAAAAAAAAAAAAAAAATCATTTAAAAATATTAAAATGCAACCGAGATATCTTTATAAATTTCTTCCATTGGAGTAGCATTAGCGAACGTGTCTTTTCACTTGACTGAAGTAACCTCTTAAGAATTGGGGGGTCGACTTATACACGAGTATATACGGTAGTTATAGTTACGAACGCACCGCACTGGCCACGTTTTACGTAATTTCCAACTTGTTTAATTTATGTCATTAATAGCATTACTAATTTCAAAAAATGGCTAACGGATTGGCAATAGTAATATAGCCATAAGTATAGAAGACAAGGACCTTCCTACTTCTACTCCATCTTGAAAGTTTTGATTACAAAATTAAAAATTTTTTAATTGTAATACAGATGATATGATTAAAGATTATTAAGTCAAGAGGGACTAAGTGGACTGAACACTGCACTTTGCCCCCATTTAGTTACATCCCTATGTCTAGAAAATTCCGTAGTGTCACATTCAACCAGTTGTAAAGTTACAGAAATCTGTATGCTTACTAAAATTTTATCTGTACACTGTACAAAAAAAAGATGTAAATCTACAAAACTTGTAAGCAAAGCTACAGAAATCTGTAGCTTTACAAAAGAGTCTACTAAAATTACAGTAATCTTACTAAAATTTTATCTGTAACCCGGGTTGCCGTTACATAAAAAGTTCTATATAGGAATCCCAATTCCCTAAAAATTCTTAGTAACCTTACAGATTTTTTTTATTTACAGTGCAAATCTGTATCTGTTACACGAATTTTTGTTGTTGCCGTTACATAAAAAGTTCTTGGAATCCCAGTTTCCGAGAAAATTTTAGTAATATTACAAATTTTATTTTACATTGTATACTAGATGTCTGCATGAGACGAAATTTTCTGTCTTGGACCCAGTCTTTTTCTGTTTTTCAACGTCATCCTAGAATTAAAATTCTTTTAAGGCGCGATTCTCAAAATTCCCTGCTGAACAAACGCGCAACTTATTTCTTTTACTCCAATATTTCATTCTTCCTGATAAACTTTCCATAAAACACACACAAACACACACAAAATTAAGGTTGTAGGAAAAAGAGGAATTTTTTTTATATATTTTATTTCACTTACTTATTTTACTTTAATATTTCATTCTTCCTTAGAAAAGTTACCATGAAACAAAAAAATAAATTTAATTTTGTAGGAAAAAATGGAAAGAAATTTAATTTTGTAGTAAAAAAGTGAAAAAAAATTTAATATTTTATTTCACTTATTTATTTTACTTTAATATTTCATTCTTCCTTAGAAAAGTTACCATAAAACAAAAAATAAATTTAATTTTGTAGGAAAAAGTGGAAAAAAGATTAATATTTTATTTCACTTATTTATTTTACTTTAATGTTTCATTCTTCCTTAAAAAAGGTACCATAAAACAGAAAATAAAATTAATATTGTAGGAAAAAGTGGAAAAATAAGAAAAATTATTCAGCAATGAGTTGTATGTCTATAATTATATTCTTAATAATATTTTGATAACTGCATTTCTTAATTTAGATAGTGAAGAATTTTAAAGTATTCATGGATAAAATTCTGGCTGCGCTTGTTAATAGTATACAACCTAAAAAATAATTATTTCCAAAAGTGGAATGGCCACACTTTAAAAATCAAGGCAGTTTAAATAATGGTGGATCTAATAAGTGACCAGCAACACATTTATACCGATATTAAAAGATATTTGTTGTGGATCGATTAAAAACCTTAATTTTATGTTAATTTGCAATATGAGATTTAACTTTAAATATTTTTTTTTTCACAAAATGGATTAAGGGTGTGTTCCAAAAAATATTTTTCTACACCTACATAAAAAAGCGGGAAAACTTGTTATGAAAAGTGTATTTTTTATAAGAAACCTGTAACAGAGAAATATAAAAGACATTTTAAAAGTTAAGGGTGTATTCGAAAAAATATTTTTCCATCCTCAACAGCTCGAAATTTTCCGAGACATTTTTAGAGCCATTTTTAAAAGTAAAAACATGAAACTTGCTGAGGTGATTTTGGAAGAGATGTATGAGAGGCCGTGTGATTTCATTTTTTGCTCAATTCATTAGAATTTGATTTTTAAACAATTATTTTCTCAGTATGACCCTTTTTTTTTTCATTCCCAGATCTCCCGCTTCGGAAAATTCGGTTCAAAACGCCCACTTTGACAGCATTTTTTACAATATTTTCTGCCTTTATCAAAAAATCGAGAAACACGGCATATTATGTAGTTTTTAACCCATTTGTGCCTGAATTTTTGTTTTCTCAAATTTTTTGGTAAAATCACTTTAAAATGTTACAAAATGAACTGGAAAAATACTAAAAAATATTAAGCATAATTTTTTTTTGTATTTATTTGATAAAATGTAAAAGAACTAAATATGAGTATTTCTAGTAGAATAATATGCATAATTATATATTTTATCTACATTTATATTTAAAATATTTTTAAATTCTATATTATGTACTATAATTAGTATTTTTACGAACTAAAAGAAATATATGTATTTATTTCTTTGCAGAGACTAGTAACGTTATAACTATTATTAATAATAAAATAAGAATAATCGTATTGCAGACTTAAAAACAATTTATTTCATAAATATCTTCGAAAGGAGATTACATAAATAACTGTCTCCTAAATTTCTAACAAAAATATATGCCCATTTGTGCCTAGAACCGTATATTTTGGACATTACAAAAATGCGTAAAATATAGGCTTGAACATTTAATTTCGCAATTTAAAAAAAATACGTATTTCAAAAACGTCTGCAAGCTAAGATTATAACTTGCGATTTTGCATCCTTGATAGAAAAAATACAAATAAACTTACTTTTTACATTTTGCCATCTTGAAAAATTAAAAATCTATAAACACCGAAAAAAGCCTTAATTTAAGCAAATAAATATCCACCTTATGCTGTCATCTCTCGGTTACAGGTAAAGACATTTATAAATAAAAATTTCATGCAATTTTCATGCTATAAAGGAGAAGAAAATTATACAAATTCATTAAAATTTGAAACGTCCCAAAAATGGGACGCTACACTGTTAAAAATTTTGCAGCATTCTGGCAGGTCATTCGACCGTTTTTTGAAAAAACGGTTTCATAACCATAATTTAACTATATTCTGACCATAAAATGGCCCATAATATGGTCAGAATAGTGTTAAATTAACAGTTGTGTAACCGTTTTCGGAAGAAACGGTCAAATGACCTGCCAGAATGCTGCGAATTTTTAACAGTGTAGGCATAAATGGGTTAAATAAGAGAATTTCCCAGTTTCATGCGTTTGAGATTAAAAATGAATTTAAAAATGAATCCGAAAATAAGCTGTTTGGATTGGAATACACCTTTAAGCCTCACATTCAAAATCAACTGCTCAATTTTACTCGTATACATATAAAAAAAAGTTCGGCCAACGATCACAATTACAAACTCATTACCGCAGAAATCAGAATTATCAGTACCAAATTAGAGTTATCAGTTATTTTTATCGGTGAGCAAATTATTTATTACATAATTATCAGATTTTCCTCGTATCAAAATGACTAATTTCGAAACAGATATCACCAAAGATTTTACTGGTAACAGAAGACAACAAAACACATTCATATCGTATTCCTCATTGTGTTTCAGATAAATAAATATGTAGAATTATATGAATAATCTTTTATCTTAATTTTGCCCAGCTGCAGGTGGGAAAACGTATCGTTTCCGAGTGTTTGATCACAAATGATAAGGAAAGAACGGAGATGTAGAATCAACCACGAAATAGAAAATTTTGTTCTCCAGAAACTGTTACGTTTGAAAAAATATTTTTCTAACTGTGATGTTTAAATCTGACGCATTATTTAGCATTTAAAGGGAGTTCAAGGCCTTATACCTGTTAAATTAATGTGCCTTTTCTCAGAAAATACCAAAGATATTCACTTGAATTTTTTTTAATACACATAATATAAATAATTCCTAATAAAGTGAAGTCAAATTTATAAACTCATTACTTATTTAAAAAAAATAAAATCTGGAATAAAAACCACTTCTAAATAACAAAAAACTTGATTTTTCCAAAGGAAATATTTTTAATAAAACTTTTGTATACACATGTTAGTAACAAAAGGTCACTTCAGATTGATCAGGGATATGTGTCAAATATTCAGGTAAGGTTATAGACAATACTATGTAGTAGTTTCTATAAAAAAAGTACAGTAGCGCCAACTTTTCAAATATATTGGGTGGGCTCAAAAATGTTTGAGCAAAATAGCACGTAATTTTTTTCCCCCTTAGTGTGTATGTGTTTGGAAGGAGAGAGGGGAGGAGCAAAAAGCAAAAATGATAAATCGGATTTATATTATGTTTTTTCTAAGCAAATTTTTAAATTATTATAATTTTATAAATAATTTTATTAAATTATATTCTTATAAGTTCTTTCTTATAAATACATTTAATAATTATTTTAAATAACATTGAAATTGCTAACTATTGAAAGTGAGAAAAATAAATGTCAAGAAAAGCATATAGTTTAGTCACCTTAGTGTTGTATCAATTCAAGACATCAAAACAGATGGCGAAAAAGGCAGGAATTTTTTTTTGTGAGAAACTTAACTATACATCCGCTGAAGCGGTTTTCAGTGCTCCTGTAAGTCTATAATAGATGTCCTTACTATTTTTCAAACAAAATTATTTTGAGAACGTTAATAAAACCAAATAAAAAAATAAATTACGAATTAAGGGGATCTTCTACATTAGGAGACAAAAAAAAAAGCACTTTTTTATGATTTTTTTTGTAAGAAAACTGCATGATGGATCTTTTTGAAATTTTAACAGTTATTGTACATATCTTAAGGTTGCTCTCAAATCCAAAGGGTCAACTTTCTGACATAAGTTTTAATTCATTTTTGTTCGGAAACGCATGAAACTAGAAGGTGTTGTTATTCAGAAACTATGTTATCGAGCTGTTTTTTACGTTTTCTTATAAACGCAATAGATCTTTCAGAAAATACTGTCAAAGTTGGCGTTTTGAACCGAATTTCCGAACGAAAGAAGAAAATCCAGTCAGTCAGGGGAGAAAAATGCCGTGTCACGTGATCAAAATAGCTTATAACTCAATAGATAATTTATGGATCAAAAGCTGGAAAAAACAGTTTGATTCCAAATCGCTTCCCTGGTCAGGCTTTCCAATTTTATACCTTTCCGTTAAAAAATGAATTTGTAAATGTGTCAAAACGTTTTGCGCTTGTTGAGCAGAGCAATTAAGAACAGCCTTAAGGTATACACAAGATTTTTTTTATTAGATTTTGTTGCTTCTGCTCTAAGTTATAAACAAATATGTTCCAATTGCTTTCGAAAATGTCGTCTGGGCGGTGGGCATGATAGCGCCTTGTAGAATTATCTGAAACACAAAAATAATTTTTTTTCGTAAACTTCGTGAGTAATGCTTCTAGTTAAATTAAAGGAACCCATAAATTTATTTAAAAAAAGTTATGTAATGGCTGATGGAAAAAAAAATTTTTGTTAAAAAAATTCGTTCCCATTTGTTAATAACTTTTATTATTATTATTATTTTAGTAAAAGCTTTAATTCATATCGAAGGCATTTAAATGAGCTTTAATTAAAAAAAAATCAAGATGATCCATTGAGTAGTTTTTTTTTTTTTAAATCTTGCCCACAGTGTCAAAAAATATGGTTGAACATTATTTGTTTATAACTTAGAGTAGAAGTAGCAAAATCTAATAAAAAAAAAATCTTGTGTATACCTTAAGATATGTAACAATAAACTGTTAAAATTTCAAAAAGATCCATCATGCAGTTTTCTTACAAAAAAATCATAAAAAAGTTATTTTTTTTTTTTTGTCTCCTAACGTAGAAGGTCCCCTTAAATCAATTGAAATTGGTGAGATCAAATTATTGAGTGGATTCGCGCCCCACGGGCCCATATAAGTTGGAGCCACTGAAAAAGTACATCGAAGTTAAAAAAAACAACGTTTGAGAAAATTGAATTTAAAGTTTATGCATGTAGTGTTTATGTATGATGTAAAGAAATTGAATGACTTAAAAAATGTTAACTTCTCATTAGAAACAAACGTAATGTACCATTCGAAAGGTGGGGGGGGGGGGGGGGGATAAAGCATTCGAATTATTATATAAAAAAAAAAAAATCAGGAATTTGCTTTTTTACTGCCCTAACTCTTTCTCGACGAGCGACAAATTAGAATCCTAGCCCGCATACGGGCGGGAAGGCTGTTCTTAACTGCTCTGCTCAACAAGCGCAAAACGTTTTGACACATTGACAAATTCATTTTTTTAACGGAAAGATACAAAATTAGAAAGCCTGGCCATGGAAGCGATTTGGAATGGAACTGTTCTTTCCATTTTTTTATCCATCCATTACCTATTGAGTTAGAAGCGATTTTGATCAAGCGTCAAACACGTTTTTCGCCCGCTCTTGAGTGCTCTTTTCGGTTCAAACCACCCACTTGGACACTATTTTCTGAAAGATCTATTGCGTTTGCATAAAAATGGAAAAAACAGCTTAGTGACATAGTTTCTGGACAACAACAACCGCTAGTTTCATGCATTTTCGAACAAAAGTAAATTAAAACTTATGCCAGAAAGTTGCTTTTTTGGACTTGAGAACACCCTTAAAGTCGATCCGAAACCCAACCGAGCTGACATTACTTCTTCCCGCATGAAGAAGTATGCATAACTAATGCGTCTCCAAATCTAATCAAGGCAGCTCCTTAACGAAATAAACCGGTATACCAAATTTAAAGCAAATCGAATAATTCTGCATGTAAAACCAATTTATCTAAATTAAGGAGGTTGCCCCCCTTTCCCTCCTTTATACTTAACTGATGAGCCTCCAAATCTAATCTGGGAAACTCCTTAACATAATAAACCGGTATATCAAATTTGGAGCAAATTGAATAATTCTGCATGAAAAACTTATTTATCTAAATTAAGGGGAGGCTAGCCCCCCTTTCCCCCCCTTATACTTAACCTATGAACACCCAAAACTAATCAGGGAAGCGCCTTATCAGAATGAACCTAGAAAAAAATTTTTAAGCAAATCGGATGTTTTTATCAAGAGTTATCGCTTTGCGAACAATACGTACTTACGTACATATACACATACATACATATAGAACTGGCGGGCACATTAGCTCTCAGGCTTTGATAGCCTGTGAGCTAAAAAATTGTCATATTAAGAACATAATTGTTTAAAAATCAAATTCTAATGAATTGAGAGAAATCTGAAATCACACGGCCTCTTATAAAAAGCTTCCGGCTCTCGGCTTCCGGCTTCACGGCTCTCTTCCAAAATCACCTCAGCCAGTTTCATGTTTTTACTTTTAAAAATGAGTCTAAAAATGCCTCAGAAAATTTCGAGCTGTTGAGGGTGGAAAAATATATTTTCGAATACACACTTAAGGCTGTTCTCAAATCCGAAGGAGCAACTTTATGACACAAATTTTAATTCAATTTTGTTCGGAAATGCATAGGAAATGGGCAGGTGTTGTAATTCAGAAACTATGTCATCGAAAGACGTTTCACATTTTTTGTGGCATACGTAAAAAATCTTTCAGAAAATACCGCCAAAGTGGGCGTTTTGAGCAGAATTTCCGATCGAAAGGAGATAAACCGATTGTCACGTGACTCAAAATCGCTTATAACTCCATAAGTAATTTATTCATCAGAAAACGGAAAACTCAATTCGATTCCAAATCCCTGCCCATTTTGTGATTTACGTTTAAAAATGACTCAGTAAATGTATCAGAAAGTTTCGCGTTTGTTGAGCAGTAAACTTGAGAATCGCTTTAAAGCTGCGATCACCAACGTATGTATAAGCGCTTCTCGCCCATGAAAACAACAACAACTTGATTCATCAACCTAGCACTCTCAAAATACATGAAATTCGTTAAAGCCGCGATAACCAACGCATGTATGAGCGCTACGCGATCATGAAAACAAAACAAAGCAAAAAAAAAAAAAAAAGAAAAACATCATTGAATATATTAATCTTGTTGTGTAGAAATATTTAAAATACATGAAATTCGTTACAACCAGAATCACTATAACGAATATCTAAAAAATAAATAAATAAATAAATAAATATTATATAAATTACTAATGTTGTTTAAATCTATTTTTATAGCTTAATTAAATACTGAAAATAGGAACTTTCCATTTTTTCATTCAAATTATTTTTTATAACTTAATAATATTATACATTAATAATGTTATGCATTATAATATTGTATTTAATAATATTATGCATGTATAAAAATATTATTGTTATAATAAAATAAAATAGACATGGGAAACATCTTAGCAAATATTACCTACCAGTAAATTTCAATATATTAGCAATCATAAACATTTTAAACAGATGGATGGGGCAATCAAAAGGATTTAATCAGAAAAGGAACAAAATGTAATAGAGAAACATGATGAAAAAAGTTATATATAAGGTCATTATGCCCAAATGTGACGATCTCTAAATGCGACAATGTTCTTGTACTTAATGTCTTAATGCAAGAATCGTAAATAAATGTTATATAATGAGACATTCAAACTTCAGGAACAAAACCCGAAACATTTCTCTGCATTTAAAATATTTTCTTTAAAAAAAATCCCATTAAAATGCACATCGTTCATTATAAAGTGCCCCCATTTTTCCTAAATGAGGCAAAAAATCCCGCAAGTGGTTCACGGTTTTTCTTTTTTAACTTTGAAGACCAAATAACTCTAGGGACGTGAAGGACTACGACATGGGTTTCATTTACCTGAAGTGTAATATTAAGAAAATGCGAATAATTTTAAAAATAGAGTTATAAAGCATTTTACGCATTTTGACTTTGCTTTATTCAGCGACTTTGCTTTATTCAAATACCTATTAGCGATAAACTGAATGCCCTAAATGCGGAGAGAATATTAGGAGATTAACGAGGTAAGTTTATATGGTATTTTCATACTGCATTAAATTAATGTTTAAAGCAGAAATTGTGTTTAAATAAGCTGTGCTAAGTTAGTAAATTAGAAATTTCAGCATGATCCTCCAACAGTGTTTTTCTTTAACTGGATAACTGAATATGTGTTTAAAATGATCAAAACAGAAAAATACGTATCTAAAATTATTGATAAAAAAGGTACTATTTGATTATCCCGTCGACCAACAAACTATCGGCAAACTATAAGATTAAATGTCAGTAATGGATGATCATAAATGTCACATTCTCTTGACGTTAAATACGTTACACGTGTTTGTTACGTCATCCAGTGATTTTTAATTCGACGTTTTATTTGCATTTTTATTAATGCTTTACTGATTTATTTGTTTTTTCACCATTTAAAATAAAAATTATGTCAATTTGTATAATTTGGCAAAATTGGACTACGGGATAATGAAGTAGTACAGAAAAAGAAAATGCCATAAGAATAGCGGTGTATATTCGAGACAGAAATAATATAAATACATGATTATGGGATTCGCAATACTTTTATATGATGGAAATTCTGAAAAATCTTGTATAGAATGAAAACACTTAGCTTATATTAATGCAATTAAGTAAGTTAATTTTACATACATTCGTTCGGTAGCTTAAATGCCAAATCTGATTTAAAGCATGATGCAGCTAAGTTTGGAGGTCTCCATTTATATATATTAGCAGGCTGAGCCCGCTGCGCTGGACCATTTTTCAAATAAACCTTCAATCAAACGAAATGGAAAATCCGACCCTGTATTTTAAATCAATATGGACCTTCACCTGGAAGGTCCTTCCGCATTTTCTGAATACGCATCGGACGCAATTGCGCTATTATGTTATCTGATGCGTTAGACGAAATACTGGCAATTCAGAAGCTACTGTTTAGTACACATGTAGAGTTTGGGAGGGAAATGCGGCCATTACGATCATATCACCACACTACTAAAAAAGAGAGAATTACAATGACTGCAGCGATTGACCATTTAACTTAAGGGTGTATTTCGATCCAAACTGCTTATTTTCTGATTCACTTTAAAATTTATTTTTGCTCTCAAACGCATCAAACTTGGAAATTCTCTTATTTAGAAACTATATAATGTGCCGTGCTTCTTAATTTTTTGATAAAGGCAGAAAATACTGTAAAAAACGCTGTCAAATTTGACGTTTTGAACCGAGTTTTCCGAAGCGGGCGATCTGGGAATGAAAAAAAGGGTCATACTGAGAAATTAATTGTTTAAAAATCAAATTCTAATGAATTGAGCTGAAAATGAAATCACACGGCATGTTAAACATGTCTTCAAAAATCACCCCAGCAAGTTTCATGCTTTTACTTTTAAAAATGAGTCTGAAAATGTCTCAGAAAATTTCGAGGTGTTGGGGGTGGAAAAATATTTTTTCGAATACACCCTTAAAGAATGTTCGGGTTTTTCACTTTCGTTTGTTAGTTCTTTTACTCCGGGCTTCTCAGCTTGGTACTTTGTGCGGATCTGATAACATAAATACAATCTCTCTCTACGTTACATTATATTTGGTAATATGCGTCTTCTTTTGCCAGGTTTTCTCTACAGTTTCTTATCTTCGATTTCCAGTAGAGTAAATACAATCAAAACAGTATTTAACTTTTATATTTTAAAATATGTGAATCATGTAAAAGTGGATATTTAAAGCGGAATTGTGTGAATAAAATTAAAATAATGTCATTTTAACTGCCGTTTCTTTTTACATACCAGTTTTAATCATGCAACTATTAACCTAGGAAAATAACCTCGATAACTAATTCAAATAGAAAACTAAACTTCAAGTTTTCATTCAATAAAATCTTCCCAATCATCCGTAATTGGATCCACAACGAAGTTTGATGTGCAACGTTAGAAATGTTCGTAACGGTATGGCTAAAAATGTACCAGAGTTAGCTACAAAATAGAGTTAATTACGTTCCAAACTACATTCCATTAAATAATGTCAAATTGCTGTTGATTGAATTTTAGATCTTTCACTATCAAAACTCTTTGCAAATGATAAATAAAGTTAGTTATGCAAAATTTTTAGTTGTGATCTTTTTTGGCAAACCGAGGATGTTTTTCGGAATTCTCTAATGAGCGTAATAAGACGGAGAAATAAACATGCTTTTATTTTCAAGACGTCATTATTCATCAGTTTGTTGCCTAAATAAAACTAAAAACGTTAATTTGTGACTAGGATCAGCTGCTCGGGCTGTGCATCAGCCAAAATTTCTTCATAATGATTGAAATTTTATTTGAATCTGAGGTACTTTTTTTAAAAACCTAGGGTAAATGAACAAATATTGTTCCATTGGCATTTGAAAGTTTTTATACATTCAAAGTAATGCTTTTTTAGTGATAGTAAAATAAACCTAAAATTTGTCACTACGATCAGCTGCTCGGGCTGTGCATCAGCCAAAATTTTATAATGATTAAAATTTTAATTGAATTTGAGGTACTTTTTTTTTAAAACCTAGGCTAAATGAACAAATATTGTTCCATTGGCTAACCTTTGGCATTTAAAAAAATTTTTTGTACATTCAAATTAATGCTTTTTTAGTGATAGTAAAATAACTGCACATGAAAAATATCTATTAGTAAATCTTCTTTTGTCTGTTTGCTCCATAATAAAAAAACATAAATTTACTAATCGCTAATTACTAAAAGTACAAATTCGCGTAATCTTCTGAAATCGGATTTACCGTCCACGGTTCCTTTCAAATATAAACGAATCTACCAACACTATATAGTAAATTCGCCAATAGTAAGGTAGCTGATTATGGAAGATTCATCCAATATCTTTTTACAACATTCCTAAAAGAAGGAAAGATATGGAAAAAAAAAAAGAAATGACGAATGGAATGGAATATCGAAAAGTGATTTCAGAAAGCAATTTTTATTGCAAAATGTCTTTTTTTGTGATAGAAATAACGCATAATTGCTTACATTTTCTTAAGAATAATCTTTACTACCTAACATTGCAAACATTGAACGTTTGTATAAGGGAAATTGGCGATATGTTTTTTATTAAAAAAAGAATAGACAATATTAGCTAATCTGGCTTCGAGGTTATAAAAGTCACAAACTTGGGGGAAACACACCGACATGATTTCGCAGTAAAGTATGATGAGAAATTTTTTAAATGTCTAAAATTAAATTATTTTACAATATGTATGTGCATGTGTGGGAGACATTTATACTAAAATTAAAATATTTAACTCCATTTTTAAAATATTAATTGCTATTTGTATATTGTACAGTTTAATTTTAAAAAATACTCAAAAAATGCTTTCGTACACTTGCAAAATCACCTTTATTGTAAACATCGCTTGAACCCAATTCACGCATACGTCGTTTTGGCTTAAAATCAAATTGTTTGGCGACAAAAGTGAACTCAACAATCACAAATAAACATATAACATGTAAATCATAAGTACCATAATTTTTACAATTACATCTGCTAGTTTCGTGTGTGAGTCACATGATGGAAGAGTTAGAAATAAAAAAGAACACATAGAAAACAAAATTGTTACCACAAGGAAGGTCTCCTTAAAGAGCATACTCAAATTATTTTGAAAAGAAAAATGCTTTTAAAACTACTCATGTATGTAGTAAAACATCAGTCAAATTTGGCGGCGGAATCCCAGTAAAAATCTGAAAAAAATCTATATATATTCGAGTATTTGGCGCAAAAAAGACGAACGTTCCACGCTATTTGGCTAGCCAACAAATTTCTATCCCAAATGCAAGATATTTAAATGCATTTGAAAATTGCTTCTTAAATAAGTGTTTAAATGCCTAAAACTCAATGAATTTAAACTTAAACGAAGGATTAGCGTATTATTTTTTATCTTTAAGCGTAATATAATATAAAAAATAGCGTGTTGCAGTAGTTATTTAATTTTACATGGCTTCACCGGCTGGAAATGTTTTAAGGGTTACTATTTGATTATTCATTCAACCAATTTCGCCACATTATATAAATTGCCAAACTATTCGCCAAATTATATAAATTGCCAAACTACTCGCCAAATTATACAAATTGACAAAATTTTTATTTTAAACAACGAAAAAATAAATAAATTTTTAAACATTAATCAAATTACAAATAGAAGTAAAATTAAAAATCACTTGATGACGCAACAAACACGTGTACCATGTTTAATGTCAAGTGAATGTAAAATTTACGATCAGCTATTATTGGCATTTAATCTTATAGTTTGGCGATAGTTATTTTGTCGACGGGATAATCAAGTAGTACCGTTTTAAGTTTGTTTTAAAAGTAGCTGGCTAATTAAAAATGCTACCATTAAACATTTTATATTAAATACTTGTTTCCATGGCAACAATAACCTTCATTTCTTGTTTCTGATACTGACAATATCGAAGTCAAATTGCCAATGTTCCGAATCGGACATTAATTTTGAATTTGAAAAAAACTTAATAAACTGAAATTTTGTTTTAATCCGTATAATTACGATAATAAAATTTTAATATATACACATATAAAGGTATATGACAAAACTGTAGTAATAAAAATGTATTTATTTAAGTTAACCTTAATCTAACTATCTTCCTATGAAGAGTAGAAAAAGGTTTTACTTAAAAATTATTTATGATAAAAAAGTATCATTCAAAATTTTATTGTGCCGCCAACCAGCATTAAATCACCCAAAAAATTAAATTTTCATTATTTTTTTACAAACGCTAAATCGAGGTTCTGCGGATTTTTTTTTTTATAAACATATTATATGTCACGAGAAGAATCTTCTATATATTCCTCATAAGAAGATATTTTTTCAAATATTTCTGAGCATGCACTTATCGAAACTTCCTTGATAACATTCTATTAATTTTTCAGATGCATTTTTCTTAACCTGACGCAAAAGATAAAAAGCCAAATCTTATTTCAATTGCAATATTTTAACTGGGTAATTTTTTAAGCATTACGAACATTCCCTTTCATGTTTCAATTAAATATTTTCGTTTTTTAATATTATCACTCATTAAAACGGATTTTTTTCTTCATTTTTTCTTCCTTTTTTTTTTTTTTTTTTTTTTTTTTTTTTTAATTAAAATTAGTAACAGTTTTTTCTTTTATGTTTCGAGGTGTAATAGCTGTTTCAATTTTTTTTTATCAACGATAAATTTCGCCAAGAAATAAAATGGTAAACCTTATCGTCCAAAATAACAGAACTTTCCGTCATAATTCTATAACTAATCTAGATAGAATAATGTGTTATAGCTTAAAACCTACCCTGAAACGATACCTATCTAACGGTATAAGTTCCGTAAAAATCCATGCAGTAGAACTCGAAATCTAGGCGTTCGGAACGAAATTTCCGTTTGGATTTTATATATATAATAGATATAGATTAGAACAAGACCAAAAAATAAACCTGTGTTTATCTAAATGAGTATTTATGTTTCCATATATGTATTCTAAGGCACAGAAAACGTTAAATTTTTTGTGAAAGTGCAAGGAAAAGGAGAGATTGGAGACAACACAATCAGGTCTTTGGCCTCTCTTTGGCTTAATCAGGCCTGCTTAAATCGAATTATTAGAAAGATTGCATGATTGTCTCTGTTTATAAGTCTAATATTTTTATCGTGTGACATTTTACGATATTTCGAGTTATATCTGATATATTTTCTTGTTAACAATGTTAGAAAAATCTTGCAAATACTATTTTAACCCGTAAACTCCACACTAATACGAATTCGCACCAATCAAAATTTAAAATGTCGGCGTTATTTAAAACATGCTTTAATTAATTTGTATTTTTCATCAACAAAATAAGATTTTTGATAAAAATCAATATCACTTTTCAATTCTTTGTTAAATTTTTTTTGGGGAATTATGTGTTATATTTCATTATTACTATATTGCCAGTAAAAGTATACGCAGTTGAAGTTACGGAATCCTAAATCGCACTTCTGTGGAGTTTACGAGTTAATATTTGCTCGCGAATTTCGCGAATTTTTTAAAGACGATTTCCGTGACAAGTGTTTAACCCTTAAGCGTGTATTCGAAAAAATATTTTTCCACCCCCAACAGCTCGAAATTTTCTGAGACATTTTCAGACTCATTTTTAAAAGTAAAAGCATGAAACTTGCTGGGGTGATTTCTGAAGACATGTTTAACATGCCGTGTGATTTCATTTTCAGCTCAATTCATTAGAATTTGATTTTTAAACAATTAATTTCTCAGTATGACCATTTTTTTCATTCCCAGATCGCCCGCTTCGGAAAATTCGGTTCGAAACGCCCACTTTGACAGCGTTTTTTACAGTATTTTCAGCATTTATCAAAAAATTAAGAAGCACGGCACATTATATAGTTTCTAAATAAGAGAATTCCCCAGTTTGATGCGCTTGAGAGCAAAAATGAATTTTAAAATGAATCAGAAAATAAGCAGTTTGGATCGAAATACACCCTTAACTTCTGTTAACGGTCTCACAGACCACTTCCTTTTAAAAATGATCACGGATTGACTTGAAATTTTCAGTTTAACTCTAAATATATTTGTGCAATTGTGTTTCGTTTGGAGCGTTAGTGCTAATGCTTGGTACTTCTGAATAAGTGATTTTAAACTATAATAGTTCTGTACATAAAGTTTAGTACATAAACAGTGTCCTATGAGTTAATGAAACTTTTTATTTATCATCCATCAAACGGCCTCGGAGACCGTTCACAATAGCTATGCGACAATTTCTGTCACAACAGTTAAAGATCAATGACTATTTTCAGATGAATTGTCATGTATAAAACGCATTGTCACATTTAGGGCTTTGGACTTTTCATTTAGGTTTCAACTGCCATAAATGCAACAAAAATGACCAAAATGCGACAATCGTATAATGTGGGATTATGCTACAGATATTTATTCCATTTCTGGAAAACAAGTTAGTTTTGAACTAAAGGTATTCAATAATTTTCTGCTTAATAAAATATATATTTATTTAATAAAATGCCAAATATAACCTAAATGCATCAAAACTATAATGGGGAATCGCGTCTCATTTAGGCACAATGACCTTACATGTATTTTTTATTTAGAATATTCCATGTGTTTTATTTTTATTATTTTACATTTTCTTTTAATATTACATTATTATTTATTTAAAACTTTTACGGAGTATTTGTAACTATTTTATGAATCACCCGAAAACTCCAGTTTAAAGAAATATTTTAACCCTTTGTACTCCGTTGTTACCGCTACGGCGACATCATCTTTCTATGCAAAATTTGTTTTGGGCTCCAGTAATAAAGGAAAATAAAATTTGCCTTATCTAATCAAAGCATTTTTGAAATTGTATACTCGAAGGAAACTTCTTTTAAAAAAGTGGTGTCGACCGAATAAAATTTCTGTAAGAGACGCCGGAGTCCAAAGGGTTAATAAAAGTAAACTGAACTTTTGTCATAACTAGGTTTGCAGCTACCACAACTTTTATCATTGATGAGCAAAAATAGAAACATAAAAAGAAATGTTTTTATACTACAAAAATTTCAAGTTTCTCTATCGACCGTGTTTCCTCGTAAAAGAAATTCACTGAACAAAAATAGGCTCAAATTATACTTTAAAATTATTATTATTTATTGCTATTATTTTTATTATTACGACATTTTTTTATATTTGTTATTATAAATTAATAGCAAAACGCGCGTAATACATGTGTAAATAGTTGAAATATGCCAAGTGGTATTTGTGCGCCTATTTTTATTAGAACACAGTTTGACTAAACGTCATTGTTACACTGCATTACACGAACACAAGGCTTAACACTAAACGTACCGATATTTTTTTATACCTATTCCTACCAGAAGTGGTCAAATCACCTCTATATAAAAAGTTATCTATTTTACGATGTTTTGCGAAAAATATGCCAGTTGATACACTTTGGTGTATGAATAAAACATTTTTTTTTCAAATAATTATTACAAATTGTTTATTTATTAACCCCTTGAGGAGCGGTAGGATATATTTTATCCCACCTTCGATTAATGAAAATTCGCACCAGAAAAATTTTATTAAATTTTACTTTTTTAACTTTAGTGGAAAAAAGTCGTGAAATTGCTTCAATTGCAATAAATCTTTTTGCAGATCCCGGTGTGAATTCGACATTACCGAAACACAATTATTTGCCCCTCAAAGGGTTAAAGTGAAAAAAAAAATCATAATTACGCAAAAAAATTAAGAAAAAATTAATTATTTCAAGAAATTCGAAAATTTGAAGAAAACAAATATTGTACAAATTTGTTTATGTTCACCACATAGTTTTAAGATTATTTCGTTCTCGATATAACCTGAAATGTTCAAACTAGAATCTCACTATGAATAAAGTCAATTTATAATTATACCATTACACATTAATAAATATGATGTAATACAGTAGAATAAATGATGTAATAGCGAAAATATGCAATTTACTAATGTTCTTACAAAATGAAACATTTATACCTTTATGATTTACCATAAATTTATTCAGGGGTGAAATGACCCCTTGCGGTAGTTAATCCTAAAATATTTTTTCTAGGCAAAAAAGTTAGTTCGGAGATGAGGCATTTTAAGAAATAATCTGATCCTATATTTTAATAAAAGTCGTGAAATATAAAGAAATTTCATAATGTTTTAGTTTAAGAAATTCCAAAAAAAATTTTCAAAAAGGGTCATTTGACACCTCGCGGCAGTTTTACAAGGAGAGGACCAACCCTTATGTTGTAGGGTAGAGACCCCTTAGTGTCAGGTTCAACGGTATTTATCCAACGCTCCTTAGTTCTTGAGAAACCGGGGGGGGGGGTCTAATAGTCGTACACAACTTAAATACTTACTTTGCAACGAAAATGGTAGGTTGGTCATAGCTCAGTTGGCATGGCGTTTGCCGGCTGATCCGCGGGCCCGGGTTCGATACCTGAATGCGCGACATTTTTTTCTCATTTTTTGTTTTATAAATATGCTTGTAAGTATAACTTAATAATCTGATTGTCAATTAAAATTTATAATATTGCATATCAATTATAATTTTAACCTATTTATTTTTTTACTTTTAACTAAATAGTTGTAATAAAACATCATAAAACTGTTATTATTATTTTTTCAAATCACTTTTAAAATGTATTTCATATATCCTTTATCGATGCAATGATATTGAGCAATTGTGTCAATTCGTGATTTTAAAGAAACACCATTTACGCATTGCTTTAACAAAGGAAGTCAATGCGACAATACTATTATTCTGTTTTTAAAGTAACAAGCATAATTATATTAAAAATTAGCATCAGAATTAAATTACAACCGATTTTTGCATATTAAAAATTTTTAAATTTGTAATACGTGTCCTTGCGCTTTCAATTATTTTGCTTTCCCCTTTATCTTCTTTCTGCTTTTATTTTTATTTTATTTGAATATTCTTTTATTTTATCATAACTAGATGCCGCCACAACAGATTTTGTCACGATTTTGGAATTTTTATCATTCAATAATAGATCCAATTTCTTTTTAAACCTCTTTAAAGGATGAAAAATAATAGTTTAAAAATAAAAAAGGATAAATTTAAGTTTGTTAACATTATACTTAATGTATGGTATTAAAATTTTTAATTAAAATTATTAAATTATAATTACAAGTATATTTATAAAACAAAAAATGAGAAAAAAATGTAGCGCATTCAGGTATCGAACCCAGGCCCGCGGATCAGCCGGCAAACGCCATACCAACTGAGCTACGACCAACCTAACATTTGGGTTGCAAAGTAAGTATTTAAGTTGTGTTCGACTATTAGACCCCCCGGTTTTTCAAGAACTAAGGAGCGTTGGATAAAATCCGTTGATCCTGACACTAAGGGGTCTCTACCCTACAACATATATTAAAATAATCAAAATCTGTGATTAACAAGGTTGGCCCTCTCCTTGTTAGTGTTAAATTAATCAGAAGAAACTAAATGCAATTCTTAACAAATGATAATTTAGAATGTATTTTGAAGCTTTTATGCTCATTTCACTTTTCAATCGAAGTTTTGAATTCTTTAGAAACCGTTCTCAGCAAGCATTTACATTTTAAAAGCAACCATCAAGCCATATTCCAAGAGTCTAGTGTAACGGTCTGCCACCCCACTGGTGGTGTGGTTTTAACATAAATAGTCTATGTTGGAACAGGGACTGTTGCCATCAGTTTGCCAACATTATTTTCGAAATCGGTTTCGTATTTCCTGAGATTCCATGAAATCGTAATTTAGAAAATTTTTAGAATGTTTTTAGCTCATTTTACCCTTTTAAATCTCGAATCTTTTAGAAACTATGTTCTTAGAGAGCATTATTTGCGTCTTATAAGTATCTACCATGCCAAATTTTAAGTTTTTATCTTCAATAATTCCATAGAAATCGTGATTTAGGACGTTTTTTAGAACACTTTTCGCGCAATTTTCACCCCTTTTAAATGTTTTTTTTAAACTGATCTTGGGAGCACTGGACATCTTATAAGTTACTAGTTTGCCAATTTCAAGATTCTAGCCCCCCCCCCCCCCCTACAGTATGATAAAAATCTCAATATTAGAAAGTATTTTTTTTCTCTTGAAACCACCTGGTGGTAGTGGCATCGACATAAAATATGGCCCATGTTGGAGCAGGGACTGTCAACAACAGTTTGCAATCATTACTTCTGAAATCGGCTAGGTATTTTTTGAGATTCCATAGAAATCGTAATTTAGAACATTTTTAGAATGCTCTTCGCTCGCTTCACCTTTTTAAATTCGGAAATTTTTAGAAACTGCAGAGAGCATTTACATCTTATAAATATCTACCATTCCAAATTTCAAGTTTCTATTTTCAACAATTGTATAGAAATCGTAATTTAGATCGCTTTTGGCGAATTTTCACCCCTTTTAAATTTCAATTTTTTAGAAACTTTTTCAGGGAGAATTTACATCTTATAAGTAACTACATGCCAAATTTCAAGTTTCTAGACTCTTCAGTATCACAAAAATCGCAATTTTAGAAATTGTTTTACTCCTGCCTCCCCCTGGAGGCAGTTGCACCGACACAAAATATAGCCTATATTGGAACAGGGATTCTGTCCCTCAATTTGCCATGATTACTTAAAAAATCTGTGCGGTAGTTCCAGAGATTACCCCTACAAACAAGCAAAAAAGCAAACAAAACAAATGTTACTTCTTTATAATATTAGTATAGATTTAATAATAATATTAATAATAATAAAACACACTATAGCAAACTATGTAGATATTAATAAATATTATATAATTTAGTGTGGATAATTTTTAATTCCAGATGCGCTGCTAATCAGATAACATTGAGAAACGCTAATTGTATCAAATTTGGATCATGATTTTTTGGGAAAATGAATTTATGGTACAAGATTTCGAAAGCAGTGTTAACACCACGTAGGGCTAGTCATCACTTCTGACGTTTTATCAACCAATAATAACTCGGGTTGTATCTATAGTCTGAGATGGGAATTTTAAAAGCAGGTTCTACGACTTTTAATTATATGGAAGACGTAGCTGTCTCACAGATTTATATCTTTTATCAGTTTATTATCAAAAGTGTATATCTGCAGTTGATTTTTTCTCCTTAGCATGTTTGTGGGTTGAAAAACAGTTAATTGCTGAACATAAGGTAAAATTTGGTCTGTTTATATATTGCGTGCAAAAGATAACCGTCCTCCAACCGCCTACTAAAAAAAAATCCATAAGGGAAAATTACTCTGATATGTAATGTGGAAAAATAAAGCTTTTGCATCATATAGGTGAAACGTTTGGTGTGCAACTTTGCGTACTCCAAATTCCACTGATTTTATTGCAAATTGGTGCAAAAGCTCTACAATGAGTCTAGAAAAATATATTTTTAGCGTATAAGCTTGAATTTACACATAAACTTCAATTCTACATTTAACAAATTATGCACTTGTTTGTAAGTTGGTTCTCAAATTCCCTGCTCAGCAACGCGAAACTTTCTAACACATTTTCCGACTCATTTTTAAAAGTAAAGTCATAAAATTGGCAGGTCTGACTTTTCAAGCAGATTTGAAATCGAACAGCGTTTTCCATTTTTTTTAAATAAATAAGTTATTTATCGAGTTATAAGCGATTCTTGTTCACATGGCAACAAGTTTTTCCCTTTCTAGGGCTTTCGCGTCGAGAATTCGTTTCAAAACGCCCAATTTGACAGTACTTTATGAAAGTTCTCCTTTCACCAAAAAATGGAAAAGGAGGTTCGATTACATAGCTTCTGAATAAGAACACCTGTCCATTTTACGTATTTTCGAACAAAAATGAACTCAGGAAATGTGTCAGAAAGTAGCTTCTTTGGATTTGAGATAGAACAGCCTTAAAGCATTTTATATAAAGTCCAAAAAGTTTTACTATCATAAATAATAACAGCATTGTTTGAAATAATTAATATAATAAAGTAAATGACTAAAAAAAATCCCAATAAAGTACTAAAACGGGTTACTTCAATACACTCAAATAAATTTCTCTCGAATTGGCCAGTGCGCAATCGCAGATATCATGGACATTACAATTGAGAAATCTTAATTTACGAATTGATATAGTGTGATTTTATATTTTTAAATAAAAAATTGCTTATTTACAATGTTTGTGATAAAGAAAAGTTCCTTCACTACAAATAGAGGCGTCTTAAATTCAGACACATATGTGACTGAAAAAGAAATTCAGACACTTAAACGTCTGAATATGAAATTTCAGACATCATAAGTGTCTAAATTTAAGGCACTTAAGTGTCTTACTGTGATCATGGTATAAATGAACTGAGAAAAATGTCTGAATAATGATCATGTGTCTGAAATTAAAACATGTAGAAATTCAGACACTTATATGTCTGAATGTAATACAATTGTATCATACTGTATATATTATGAAACGATGATTGTATATATGAAACCCCCAGAGGCCAAGGGATACAAGTGACAAACTTTAGATTTGGAGTAAATTGAATTTAAAGATGAACATCAATAGTATGTGTCTGACTTAAAATATGAAACTGTTCCTAATTTCATAGCGGTCTTTGAACTCTTAATTCAATAACTGTGGAAGAAAAGTGGAGTACAATATATTTTTTAAATTTTAAGTAGAGATTAAGGAGGTTAAGTAATTTATAGAGCTTGAGTAGTTGACCTCTAGAACGCAACAGATAATTAGAAAATCTCTTATATTTTGCGTTTTAGTTTGGCGAACTAGGCAAGGGACTCCAGTCACATCTGTCCAACGTTTCCCCTCCCTACATTTTTTTTTTTTTCTGAGAGCAATCATAAAGCAAATAGCAATATTTCCAGATAGCCTGTGTACTTATCTCAGTTTTTCAATTTTGTGACTTATACCCCTTCGCTTCTGGTGTCCTAATATGCAATTGTATCGCACTATATCTGGCAGCACCATCAAAAAATGTTTTCGAATGGATGAAATGCATTGCCATTTACTAAATTTGGTATTAGTGTAAAAAATAAGCAGCTTGATTTGACCATGAGGACGTCTGCCAAAATTGTAAATGCCCGTTTACTAACTTTCGAACTAAATTATGTTTGGTGCAAAAGTACAAGCTAAAGAAACTTTTCACAAAATATAAAGTTTCTCAAAAACTACTTCCACTCATCTGTATACGTAAAGGCCGCTCCCTAAATACAAAGAGATATGATTGCTGTCAGAAAAAATTGTATGAAGGGAAAAGGTTGAACAGATGTGCCTGGAGTCCCCTGCCTAGTTCGCCTAACTAAAATGCAAAATATAAACATGAAATAAGTGAAACTAAGAATCTTTTGTCAGAACACCTCGTACAAGAATTTTTATATAAAAGAAATATAAAAAAAATTAAGAACTGTTAAATATTCAAAAATAAATTTCTAACAACATTTTTCAAAATGCAGAACATTTCTTTCCTTCTGGTGGAGGGTATTGCCCTCATGAACACCCCTTATCTTCCAATTTAAGATAAATTAAAATATATGAACGTCAAAAGGAAATAATTAAAAAGTTATTTCTATTAGTGGTTTAGGAAGGGAGGGGGGGGGGGTGTTTCTCTTACAAAAATTTATTAGTTCCTTTTTGTCTTAGTCTTTAATTATGTAATAATTTGGAAGAATAAATTTTATTATTATTTTTAAATATAAAGACAATTTAATTCAGTAAATTTCAAAATACAGGGAAGGGAAATGGCCTGCAACCGCCCTCCTGTCTGTGATTATGCATAATAAATGTATTATTTAGAAGCGTTACGACGATTTTTTTAATTTATCATATGTTTTTCACCCTCTGCCTGAAACTATAAAAACTGTAATAATTATATTCAGATAATTTATAAATGTAAGTATTACGAAAAATGCCAAATAAAGAAAGCAAAATGCTTCTTATTTCTTCTGATACAACGTTCCATTTCCCGCTAATAAAAAAGTTTTAATGAACTTATCATACTGTAAACCGTATGCTGACGTAATGCTGACTCAATCTTTTTTTCCTTTGTCAGCCGAATTCGAGTTCTCAGTCCAATGTCGCTTTCAAATCTAAACGTTTTCCAACAGTTCACATCTTTAACTGATCCTATTTTTTACTGTGAAAAGTTTTGTCATTATAATTCTACTGTGGCTGCGTCCTTTCTGGAAGTGTTATATTTAGAAGTTTCTTGCATTTTGGATTTCTGCGTGAATCATATGTGTTTCAGATATTGATATAACAACGGAAAAGAAACACTTAAAAATTACATCCAAGAATTCTACAAAGAGCGAGCAACAGAGATAGTATTACTTTTTATTGCTTTTCATCGATAATATAGGGTTATTTTATCTCGTCAAAACTTTGTGAATAAGAACTAGCCCCAGACTTACAAACTAGTCCCACGGGTTGTGTTTTAAGAATGGAAAATTTTCATTATTTTAACACAACTAGTAGGATATATGAAGGGGTTTCTTTTAAAAAGATGCAAGTATTTTGTTACTCATTCACTATGACTGATCTTTTAAATCAAGTCAAGGATATCGATAACAGTAAGGGGTTTTGATATTTTGTTTAACCACATAAAATATTGCATGAAATATAAGTTAGGTTTTAATCTGTTAGCGAAAAAACAGCTAATTCTAGAAATATATAGTCTTACATTCATGTAATTATGCATATTACTGTAACTTAAAAATCCTTAAAGATATACATATATACTTCATTTAAAATCAATTTTAATATTGATTCTTAATTATTTTTAGCAAAAAATAAATTTGAAATTTAAAAAACTAGAGTTATATACATTTACTTTCATAACTAGTTTTGATTAAAATTGCGGTTTTTATCATTTTATTTATCATCACTTACATGAAATATTAAAAAAAAATGACAATTAGATATTAAAATGTATGTTTACGACAAAAGAAGTTTAGAAATTAGAAGTAATTTTTTCTGCATGTTATTTAAAATAGAATATTTATTTATTTTTTATTTATTATAAAATAAATAACTCTTGAGATTCTCATCTGATGTATAAAAAACTTGTCTATGTAGCAATATAAATTTAAAAGAAGAATTTAATTTTTAAATGATATGAATTTTCTTTTTATTCTGAAGGGGCGGGGGGAATTTTTGTGCAATTTTGTAAAGCTGATATTTTAAATTTCTTTCGACATTGCTCTGTTTATAATGAATATTTCGAACTTTTAGAACAGGATCAGATTAGCAACAAAAAATATATATTTATCCGAATACCGTAAAGGCCCTGCCTTCAATAGTGGACACTATGGGACTATGGAATTTGCTGAATAATCACTGGTCGGTAAAAAAATTAAATTTTTTTCTCCCTGCAAACTAAATATGTAAAGTGTCTAAATATGTTATTGAAAATGCTCCAGCACGTACCATTTTTCCGAGAAATAGTTTTATAATAATAACAAACATGGAAGGATTATTATATTAATGTGCAATGCTAGATAAAATTGAAATCATGAAAGAAATGTTTTGACTGTCTTAGATATCAAAGTGACAAAATATAGCATGGTATTTTATTTGTTGATACTTGTGTAAAGCATTTTTTTTATCCCCCCCCCCCCTCCCTTTTTCGTGTCCGAATTTACTATTTCCTATCCACTAATATATTTTCATTCCTTATGACGCTGTAAATCTGGTAATCATATTTATACATTTATTTGCAGGTAATTTATCTATTATTATCTATATTTTATGGTTTAAAAATTTTTACTCATGTTTTAGCAAGATATAAAATATCTTAATTTTAAATTTAAAAGCAAAACTCTCCTACCAAAAAAATGGTACGTGATACAGTAATTTCGTTACCATATTTTTATTTAGAAGATTAAAATCTATAAGAATCAACTATTATTTTTACAGAGAGGATTTTGGTGCCGACCAATGAATCAGACATGTCTGTTTTTTTTTAGGTAAAAATAAAGAAATGTGCATGCGTTTTGCTTTTAAAAAGTTTTTGTTAAATAGAGCTGTCCGGTATTAGGGAATGTCTATTAGTCTCCATAGCGAACACTTCCGAATACCGGGCATCTCTATTTAGCGAATATAATGCAGGGTTGGATTTTTTGCAGAAGAAGGATTTGATTGAAGCATGGGCAAACTGGGCAGTGTCCCCTACACCCTCCCTACAATTTTAGTGCCCCCGAAATAGATATGCAATTATTGTAAAGTTTATATTTTAAATTTTTTCGATAGTGGGCCGATTATAATAAAATTCTTGAACATTTAAGGCCGACTAAGATTAAAAACTAAAAAAAAAAAATAATCTAAATACAGTAAAACCTCTCAATCACATGCACCTCGGCAACGAATGGTGGATAAATTCCCTTGAAATCTCTATTGAGAGGTTTTATTGCATTTAGATATATATATTTTTTAATCGTACTCTACTCTAGAAGTTCAAAATACTGATTATAATGTACATTGTTGAAAAGCATTTAAATTATCAGCTTTAAGAAAATTGCATACCAACTTTCAGAGCCCCTAAAATCGCACTGTATGGGGGTGGAGGGGGCAGGACCATGGCCAAAAATTTTTCTAGGATTCAACGTGGTCAAACACGGCTGCGTATAATGCTTAAAAAAAAATAGTTGCAATTAAGACTTTTGAAGTGTCTGAAATTCAGACGTTTGAAGTGTCTGAAAAAATTCAGACTTTTGAAATGTCTGAAAATTGAACACTCTATTTCAGACTTTTCACTTTGCAGTGTATTAGCTCTAATTCCCATCCCCCCACTTTTTTGTTCAAACATTTCAATAATGGTTCAATTTTTATTACATAAATAATTCTAAAACATACAACTGCAGATTCGTGTGCAATATTAATCGTGCGGTAGAGAACATTTAAAATCTTGCAAAGTTAACAACCCTGAATCGCTCTTACTCTGCAATTGCTGCGATGGTGGCCACCAATACTTAATTGCTTCCAAAATTGCAGTTATAATTTAATTTTGTGAGAGGAAAATCTTAGATTTTATCATATTCTATATTTTTCACATATTTCTTAATGCCCTATAAAAATTAATTTAGAGTTTAAGGATTTTGGTTTTCATCTGAATTTCACTCTCGAATTTAAGGGTGTATTCAAATCCTAACTTCTTACCTTTTGAATTATTTTTGAATTCATTTTTGTTCTAAAACGCATCAAAGTAGCGGATCCTCTTATTCAGAAATTGCATAATGTGCCGTACTTGTTAATTTTTTGATAAAGGCAGAATATGTTTTTTAAAAATGCTTTCAAAGTGGGCGTGTTGAACCGAATTTCCCGAAGCGAGAGTTCTGGGAACGAAAAAAAAGGTCATACTGAGAAAATAATTGTTTATAAATCAAGTTTTAATGAACTGAGCGAAAAATGAAAACACACGGCCTCTTATACATCTCTTCAAAAATCACGTCAGCAAGTTTCATGTTTTCACCTTTAAGAATGAGTCTGAAAATGTGTCCAGAAAATTTTGAGTTGTTGAGCGTGGGAAAATAATTTAATCGCTTTAGATTGAGATATGTATTCATAATATCGAATTTGAGAAAATATGATATATTTACAGTCATGCAGGCATCCGCTAAATGTGTTTGCTTCTTCAAACAAAACTATATATAGTAAAGCGAGGAGAGTCTGCGCACATTTCAAAAGAAGAAGAATAAAAAATCTAAATATTAATATTTTGCTAAACTATGCATGAATAATTTTGCCTTCATTTGTTTTTAATGTATTTCCACTGTTATTTTGTTGTTATACTTTAAATTAATAGAACAGCAGTAATAAAACCAAGAAAACTATTTTGCGCAATCTCTCCTTACAGGATAGGAGAGAACGCGCACATGGGTAGGAGAGATTGCGCACATAGGTAGAAGTGATTGTTATTAATAATAACTACAATTAAATTGTTAACAATAACAATTACACTAAATTGACATTGTTGAAATGTTTTTGTGAGTAAATATTATTGTATTAGGAGTCCATATTTCAACCAAATGTTTAAATAGTAAATAAAAGAAAGAATTTTAACAACAGTTAAAATTTTTAATTTAAGAAGATTAAAACATCAGAAAAAGCAAGCCCTACTAAGATTAAAAAATAACATTAACCTAGTTGATAACATGTTTAACTTGAAAATTACTTCATTTCGATTTCCACCGTTTCATTGTATTTTGTTTGCTAACCGAAGTTGTCGTCCATAATCTATGCACTTATTGTTGTAAAACGTGCATCTTTCGTGCAGTCACCTGCAACAACAATACACTGAATCCAGTAAGTTGTCGAAATTGTCTCCTGGTACAGTTCCAGACACTCAGTGCACTCATCCTCATTGACATTCTGTTTTTTTCCTTTGAGTTTTTTATCCCGCTTTTTGTGGAAGCACCTTCTCTTCAGCCTTTTTTTTTTTTTTTTTTTTTTTTGTAGCGGCATCCTTTTCAAGTCTTTTTTCATATATATTTTGTGGATCAGTAACATCAGTTGCATTCTGTTTCCTTTTGATTTCGATGGCATTACACTACTTGGAATGGGTGAAAGCTTTTCTAAAACATTGTATTAGAAAATTTATTTTAGTTAACAAAATTAATTTATTAGCAAATTAATTGCTCATAAATTAAAAAAATATATATAAATATTTAATTAAATTATTAACAAATATATTATTAATTTATTAACAAAAATAATTACATAAAATTTATTTAATAATAATTGTATTATTAATTTATTAATAAAATTTTTATCTGCAAAAGTATTTCTTTGCAAATTAATTTATTACCAAATTTAGTTTTGATAATTATGTGTTTTTCCGAAATTATTTCAAAATTGATTCATTCATATGTTTTACACGTAATTTGCAAGTCATACAAATTTATCAATAAGCTGTGTTATCTCTCCTAGCACTTAAATTTATGGGGATATGCGCCATCTCTCCTAAGTAGCAGATGCGCAAACTCTCCTATTTTGGTAGGAGAGATTGCGCGGCCTTTTATTTAAATATGGCCACTTCTAAAATGCATTTTTGGTATTCGCATACTTAGTCCAGGTTAGTAGTTTATAAGAAATCGTTTAAGTTCAAAATATTTTGTATTACTGAAGTTGTATAAAAATTTTGACGAACAGTTATGAAAATTCAAGCACTTACTTTGGAAAAACAAAACAAAATAGCACTGCTTAGTCCAAGATGCTTGGAACAATAAATATGCACATTCATGTAGACACTGCACTAATGCTGCTGTACAACTACCTGGAGTCACTGGGCGCGCACTCTACTCCTTCCCGTTGAATCTCTTTGTGCGCAATCTCTCCTACCGCGCGAACTCTCTTCGCTTTACTATATTTTTTCCGCACGAGAATTTTCGGCACTTTCCTTTCAAAAATTCTTCTTGAAAGGGGAAGACAAAGAAACGTATCTAAAATTAACCAGTGCCTAAACGTAATCGCACATATCGTGCCAATTGTAATGATATAATAGTATAATGTACACACACACAAAAATTATTTAATTAAAAGAAAAAAATATATTTGTGTAAACTAAATTGCCCCATATAAAATCTTTGGTTGGACTGACCAAATGTTGGTTATACCGACAAAATGATTTTGTATAGTTCAACGAAGTTATATTGAACTAACAAAATCATTTGGTCAGTCCAACCAAATATTTTTATGGGGTTATTTTTTATTCTTTCAACCAAATAGTTTTCCGTGTAAGTATGTATACAGTGCGTGTAAAAACTTTAAGGACAGCAAAAATTTTGATAAATTGAAAATGCGACAAGTGAAATAGTAATTTAATGTTGATCATAAAGTGGAAATACTAATATAAAAGTCAACAGAATGTATCTGTGTCCTTTTTATTGCGAAAAAATTATAATTATGCAGTGTAAAAACTTTAAGGACACCAGTATTTTTTTTATAGTAATGTTATATACAATTAGTGTTAAGGATCGACCGAAACAGGTTTTTAAGGCCGAAGCCGAAACCAAATTTTGGCGATCTTCCTATTTTCGGCCGAAAACGAAAACGAAAATGTCCAAAAACCTTTTAAAGTAATTAATACATACATAAATATATTATTAATTAATTATACGTATTTATTAAATATGCATAATAATTAATTAATTATGCGTATTTATGAAACATACATAATTATTAATTAATTATACGCGTGATTCAAATTGTCTCTCTGTGACTTATATCCATTTTTTTTCCATATAAAATAAAACGTAATTAATTCATCAACGACACAGAAAGATTTTCTAATTATACGAATTTCATTTAATAAAACAATAGTTTAGTTTTATGTATACACACCTCGATTTATCTTTTATAATGATTTCTGTAAATGATCATCTGTTATACTAGAACTTTTTCAAAGAGTATTCGAAACTCTTCTGCGATTTCAAACTAAAAATTTTCTATTACTGCTATGTCTGCAGCTTTTAATGAGCACGTGAAAAAGTTTAGTTATATATGCATTGCTTGCTTGATAATTTGCATTCACGTCTTGAGTCAGTCATGACTGATAATTACAAACAAAGAAATTCGTAGCAATAAATAGTATCATTTGAGCCGGCCGATAAAGCTCAAATCGATGAGAAATGTTGAAAATTTCCGAAGGAAGAAACGAGATTTTTGGAATACTGATAGATTCGTTTGAGTTTCTGTCCAAAATCTGCGTTTCGCCGAAACCTTCGGAAATTTTGAACATTTCTCATCGATTTGAGCTTTATCGGCAGGCTCAAATGAGGCTATTTATAGCTAGCAGATTTAAATAATTACAGAATATAATTTATGTATAATTAACATTAGTAATTTATCGAGAGAAGAGAGATGAAACGTTAAAAAAGAAACGGGTTGAACGTAAGGGGATAGGTGGCAAAGGCATGGCACACAAATGCCTGCTTATTGGGACCCCAACGAGATTAAAAAGCACATTCTTTTAAACATTTGAAAAACAAT
Source organism: Maratus speciosus (assembly GCA_963932465.1). NCBI lineage: Eukaryota > Metazoa > Arthropoda > Arachnida > Araneae > Salticidae > Maratus > Maratus speciosus. The sequence goes on from OZ010797.1 coordinate 22,269,925, forward strand.
AATGAGGTTTAAAAGTTTTGAATCTTGGGTTCCAATTTTTCCTCCATTTAATAGGGACCCTAAAAAAGACATTTTAAAAAGTATTTAGAACTTGCAAAATTTCTTTCATCTGGGCACCTTTAAAAAGAATGGTGGCTGTAGAAAGAAGCCCATATCTGTTTTGGTTGAAGAAAGTAATAGTATTAAGGAGGTTTTGAACCTGATTGGGACTCCCAACGAAATTAAAAAGCACATTTTTTAAACATTTGAATAAAAAAGTGAAAGCTACAAGTTTTGAATCCTGGGTTCTAACTTTTCAGCACTTTCATAGCCCCTCCTCCCCCAAAAAACAACTACCTTGCTACCAAAAACAACTACCCCAAAAATGACGATTAAAAAAATTTAGAGCATGCAAAATTTCTTTCATCTGGGCACCTTAAAAAAAATGGTGGCTAGAAAAGAAGCACATTATCTGTTTTGGTTGAGGGAAGTAATTGTATTAAGGAAGTTTTGAAGCTCATTGGGACCCCATTGAGATTAAAAAGCATATTTTTTAAACATTTGAATAAAAAATATGGAGCCTAAAAGTTTTAAATCTTGACTTCCAACGTTTCTTTATTTTTATAGGGCTCCCCAAAAAACACAATTCAAACAAAATTTAGAGCCTGCAAAATTTTTTTCATCGCCTTTAAAAAGAACAGTGGCTATAGAAAGAAAGCACAATTTTTTTGAAGGAAGTAATGGCATTAAGAAAGTTTTGAAACTTATTGGGGGGGGGGGGGGGGGGGGGAGCAATGAGATTAAAAAGCATATTTTTTAAACATTTGAATAAAAATTTTGGCCTAAATGTTTTGAATCTTGGGTTCCAACTTTTCCTCACTTTTATAGAAGGCCCTAAAAAAGACAATTCAAAAATAATTTAGAGCCTACAGAATTTCTTTCATCTGGGCACCTTTAAAAAGAACGGTGGCTGTAGAAAGAAAATGCATATCTGTTTTGGTTGAAGGATGTAATAGTATTAATGAAGTTTTGTACTTTTTATTTTCATCTTTTTCTCCCCTTTATACGACCCCCCCCCCACCAAAAAAAAAAGACTAAAATACCATTATATTTTAAAAATAGAATTTAAGCTTTCAAAAGCTCTTCCATCTGGGCACCTTTATAAAGAATAGTGGATATAGAAGGAAAGCGCATATCTGTTTTCTAAAGCTGACCAAGATCTTTGACAAAAAATGAATTTGGATAAAACAAATTAAATGTTATTAAAAATAATTATAAAAGTTAAAAGACATTATTCGACTCAAAGGTACAATAACTTACTACTGGGCCCTTGGCTTTGCTCACCCCCCCCAAATGGGGGGGGGGGGGTATGGGAGACGATTCCTACGGCCCTGGTTATGCCAAATATCTTATTTAACTTTAATACATTTTTATTATGTCTCTGAAGGAACTTTAAAAATTTCGTACTGACTTTAGAAATATCTTATATTTTAAATGAAAAAAAATTCGATAAAATTGCAATGCATATTTTTGAAGAACTACGAATAAGAGGTAGAAAAAAAATGAAGAAATAATCTGCCACCCCTGGAAAAAATCTTTGCCCTACCTGGAAGTATGGTCTAGCTACGGGCCTGTATGCATAATATAATAGTTCGAAACATACGCTTGAATAACATACAAAAGTTTCGCTGAATTTGAAAAAGTATAACTTTATTATACAGCATTTAAAATAATATGTCATAGGTCACGAACGGCGGCGAACCTATGGCATGGGTATACCATAGTTAGAACGCTGCAAGAAATTTTTGGCACGGCATTTACCGAGGTTTTAACATCAAAATGCACTAAAAATGCACAAAATACACGAATCTGGAGTAGCTAAGTTTGTCTAAATTTTATTGGATGGAAATTAAAGAAACTTAAATACAACTTAAGGCGGTTCTCAAGTGCATTGCTCAACAAACGCGAAACTTTCTGACACATTTACTAACTCATTTTTAACCCTTTTATGTACTGAATTATGAATTCATGAAAATTTTATCTTCTAAAGCATTTTTCGTCAATTTTTGAAACAAAATTATAAGATTAACATAATCATTTAATAAATTTTAGAAGGATTGGAGGATTTAGAAGGATTCATTAAATTTGAATTTATAGGGAGTTTGTGTAATATTTATAATCCCACTCAAATGGTTTATTTTAAATATTTTTCTTAGTATTTTGCAGAATTAGGAAATGTACCAATATAATGTTCTTACAATAGAAATGTAGAAATATTTCCGAATAGAATTGTGCAAAAATATGTCCCCCCTCCCATCTATTTCCGAATCCACTGAAATTAAAATTATGAAAAAATTAGAGGGAGTAGGCGGTAATTTAAACCTTGCAGGAAAATTATAGTGATTACAGGTCACATAGTTTTTGAGTAAAGCGCATTTTTCCGTTGCACACAAATTTCGATTTGCGGGCATTCAGCAAACGTGTTGAGGAGCACTGGAGGTACCTATCGTAGCAGAAGTATAAAAGCATTGTTGATAATGATTTTCGAAAAAATTCGTCGATCATTAGCCGATATATTAACCCTTAAAGTTACGGACGTTTTGGACATACATATTGACAGGGGCGGCGTACTCTATGTACCACCTGCTTTTAAAGCCTAGATAACAACTTTTAATGATATATTTGTGTAATGCAATGCCCAGTAGCAGTATAAAAGCAATAAACGTCAAACTGTTAAAAATAGACTAAATTAATTAGAATTAATAACATAAATACTATGGGATTCGCGACTACTTTCCATTGAATGGATCTCTCAATACGTCTCTTGTGTCTTTAAAAGTTAATTAAAAACCTGTCTGGAAAACGAGGCACGGACCAATGCGGAGTTGCAACTTTGCCACCACCTTTCGAAGCGCGCTTAGCACAATGCCAAGTTTAAACTTCGAACAAGGGTTTTGTTTTAGCTACACTGTAAAAAAACAAAAGATTATTACCACGCTAAATTTAGTTTTATGAAATGCCAAATGCAGTTTAAATATGAACTACTTTTATTGTCAGTACCAAATTAAGTTCAAAATTATTTTATTTTTAGATTCTTTTCCTTTCTTTTTATACGCTTACAGTGATATACAAATATGATTATGTTAAAATAAATAAAAAGGCAGACATAAAGACGTGGATCGAAGTGAGTATATTTGATATTAACAAGAACAATTACACAAACATACTGAAAGAAAACAGAAAATTTACAGGTATTTATAGATTTTGCAAGGCCCATGGCAGAGAATTGGCGGCCGTGAAAGAAAGCTACATTAAACAACCAATCACAATAAACATAGTTGTACAAAAAGAAATTAATAAGAATTTAATGTAATGCTGTGATTATTTTCAACACCCGCCCATAATCCAGCATTACATCAGAAAACAAAGAAATTTCTTGAAATCAATCATTAATAATAATATGACACAATTTAAACATTACTTGTACAAACAACAAAGAAATAATAGTTCATAAAATTTAACTTTAGGTAATGCCTTTGTAAATAAATCAGCAATTTGCATATTCGTAGGAACATATTCAATTTTGATGTTATTTTCTTTCATAATATTGCGAACAAATTTCAATTTAATATCAATGTGTTTCATTCTACCATAATTACTCTCATTACTGATACATTTTATGCATGATTGATTATCCTCAAAAATTACTAAATCCTTAATATTTACAATTTCACTAGCAATATTTTTAAACCATAACAAGTCTTGCAAACTTTTAGTTAAAGCAATGACTTCAGCTTCAGTTGACGATAAGGCAACTGATTTTTGTTTATTACAACACCACAGAACAGGCATGTTACAAAACATTAAAATATAACCTGTTACTGATTTGCGGTCATTTGTGTTAGCCCCCCAATCAGCATCAACATACATGGATAATTTAGGATCAGAATTTTGCTTTTTATACACAAGTTTTAAAGACAATGTTTCTTTTAAATATCTTAAGATTTTCTTAAGTGCTTTCCATGCAATTTCAGCAGGATTTTCTTGCAATTGACTTAAACAGTTAATAGCATACAAAATATCAGGTCGAGAAATATAAGCTAAATATAATAAACAACCTACAAGTTCACGATATGGGCCATTAAAAGGTTTACCATTTTTGAAATCAGATGGGGTGGACTTAGGAGAAATAGGAATGTCACTGGGTTTACAATCTAGCATATTAAACTTACTTAACAATTTAATTATGTAAGACTCTTGATCCATTATTAAACTATCAGAATTGAATTTCATTTGAATACCTAGAAATTCTGAAACACTTTCCGATTTTGACATGTGAAACTCGTTATGTAATAGGGAAATAACTACATTAGTTTCATTTACATCTGAACCTGCAATTAACATATCATCTACATAAAAAGCAATAATTATTTTATGATCATTATTATACCGAATAAAAATACAAGGTTCATTATCACAAGATTTAAAATTTAACTTTGAAATAAATTCATGAAACCTTTTAAACCATTGTCGTGGGGCTTGTTTTAAACCATATAAACTTCTTTTAAGTTTACACTTTCGCCCACTTTTATCATCATAGCCTTGCGGCTGATCCATGAAAACAAGTTCATTTAACTTACCATTCAGGAACGCTGTTTTAACATCTAACATAGATGCATATAAGTCTTCATTTAAAATCAAAATAAGAACCAAACGTAAAGCTGGCATACTTATTACAGGGGAAAAGGTTTCACTATAGTCTAGCCCTTCTTTTTGCATAAATCCACGAGCTACGAGTCTCGCCTTATGTCGACCATCTCTTTTGATGGTAAATACCCATTTGCAGGAAATAGGTCGTTTGTCAGGTGGTAATTTTTCAAGATCCCAGACATCGTTGATTTTCATACTTTCAATCTCCGCGTCCATAGCTTCTTTCCACAAGCGTTGTTCATCACTAGGGAGGGATCTGATATCATCAAACGTTAATGTTTCTTGTTGGCAAAGTAATGCTTCGTAAACTTCAGGATCTGGATACCGTACAGGTTGCTTTTTAAATCTTTCAGATTTTCTTGTTTTGTCTTCTTTCTCTTCAGGATCATCTAATTCATCACTCGTATTTTCTAGAACATCTGGATCAATTTCATTATCGACTGGTTCTGAATTTTCTAAAATGTATTGTTTCGACTGAACATTTTCCTTTTTCCCTTCGTCGAATTTCACATTTCTTGATACAGTTATGCGTTTCGTTTCAGGATCTAGTAATCTATATCCCATTGAAGAATAACCAATGAAGATCATTTGTTTAGACCTATCGTCAAGCTTCTTTCGATGAACGGAAGGAATTAACATGTAAGCACTGCATCCAAAAACACGTATGTGCTTGAAATCGGCTTCTTCTCCATATTTCAGGAAGTACGGAGTTTTGTTCTCAATAGTGCTGCTTGGCATTCGGTTTTTCAAGTAAGCTGCTGAAAGGATAGCTTGACCCCAAAAAGTCTTTGGTAAATTTGATTCAGCAATCAAAGCACGTCCTATATTCAGAAGCGACCTATTGCAGCGTTCAGCTACTCCATTCAAAGATTGCGTGTATGGAGGAGCGGGATCTATCACTATACCAAGATCTCTAGTAAAATTCACTAAATCATTAGAAAAATATTCCTTCCCGTTATCACATCTAATTTTCTTCACTGTAGGGTTGGATTTTAAGAACATTTTTAATTCTTCTGAGACTTCACTTTTATGTTTCAGTAAACGTACTTCAGTAAAACGAGAAAAATCATCGATAAGAGTCATAAAATAGCACTCGCCAGAAAAGGTTGTCGGAAAAATAGGTCCACAAATGTCACTATGAATCAAAGTCATTGGCTTGGTTTCTCTTTTTCTTGGTCCTCTTCCCATTGGTGTTGCACTCTGTTTTGCCCGAGCACAAATATCACAAAAAGAATCAGGTACCGGAAGCTTCATATCTTTCAATACTTTGTCACTCGGATGACCAAGTCTGCGATGCCAGATATCACAATGATTTTTCTTTGAAGTAAGAACGGTTTCGTAAACAGGGACAAAGTCACTTACGTATTGTCCATTCAAATCCCGTTCACCGAAGTAAAAACGGTTTCTTCCTTTTTCGATAAATACTTTTTGGTTCTTCAAAATAACTGTATAATTTGCACTTTCAATTTTCCTAACGGAAATGAGTTGCCCGTTTAAGTCTGGAACATAAAGGACATCCTTTAAAGTAATTTCCATTCCATTTGACAGTTTTCCATTAATATTTCCAATACCTTTGATTTCTAGATTCGTTGTTTTTGATGCGCATTTAATAGTTCCTGAAGAAGGTACTAAGGATGCGAAATAATTCTCATTAGAACACATATAGGAAGTTGCTCCGGAATCTACTATAAATTCATTCCTTTTCCTGGAAGCATTTCCAGCAACGAAAGAAACAGCTGAAGAGGCAAATCTTTCTTCATTTGAATTTTTAACAGCTTTACAGTTACGTTTTATGTGTCCGAATTTTCCACAAGAATGGCAAGTAATTTTCTTTCTACAATATTTCGCTGTATGCCCTTTAGAGTTGCAAATTTTGCAAAAGAACTCTTTGCGAGTCGACACAAATGCAGTATTATCATGAGCAGCCTTAGTATATACTTTTTCTTTCTTTGAATCCAAAAGAAGTGCTTCAGCATCTAATAATCTTTGTGTCACGAAATCTAATGTCAAAACAGAATTCGGTTGGTTTTCTAAAGCAATCTTAACATTTTCAAATTCCTGAGGCAATGACATCAAAATATAAACAATAGTATCCGTTTCATTAACTTCTGCCCCAGACAGCTTAAGATCCGAAATTAATTTATTTATTTCATCAATGTGATTTCTCATAGAAACTGTACGATCTTTCTTAATCGTTGCCAATCTCTTCCGAATTAAAATTTGATTCACTGCACGCTTTGTATCATAAGTGCGTTCTAATTTATTCCAAATTTTATGAGCTGTATTTTCATCTTGAAGTGATGCAAGAACATTATCACTTAATAATGATAATAATAAAGCGTAAGCCTTTTTTGCTTTCACGACATCGGCGGCATTGTCGGGAGCCGCTTCAATTTCCAAGAATTTTTCCAATTCTTTAGCAGCAAAAATTGCCGTTACTCTTCGTTTCCATACCGAAAAAACTTTTCCATCACCTTCAAAAAGAGGGATACCGTAAACATCTTTTGAAGAATCCATTCTGCTCAATAAAATATATAAAAAGAAAGATAAAATCTTTTTCACTCAAAATCCCAGCAGAAATGAAAAACAGAAAGATAACGGCGTCAGTATGTCTCGCAGCTCATTTCAACACTTGCTAGAACCAACGCTCTGCTGTTAAAATAAATAAAAAGGCAGACATAAAGACGTGGATCGAAGTGAGTATATTTGATATTAACAAGAACAATTACACAAACATACTGAAAGAAAACAGAAAATTTACAGGTATTTATAGATTTTGCAAGGCCCATGGCAGAGAATTGGCGGCCGTGAAAGAAAGCTACATTAAACAACCAATCACAATAAACATAGTTGTACAAAAAGAAATTAATAAGAATTTAATGTAATGCTGTGATTATTTTCAACAGATTATACATTTATTAGTTGCTGATATCGTTATCATAGTCAAAAATTTATTTTGTTTTTAGATTCTTTTTCTTTCTTTTTATACACTTACAGTGATATACAAATATGATTATACAGGATGGTTATAATTAAACTTCCCCTATAAACAGCATCCTACGGCGCAAAAATGCAACAAAATTTGGTATATAGACTACACACGAGATGCGCTCACGAAACTTTTGCAAAAAAAATTAGTTCCAAAATGTCCACCAGAGGGCGCCTTTTCCGGAAAAACATTAAATTTAACACAATAAACGACCAAAACAGAATCCAGAAACAATATTAACATTTATTGACTATTTTCTGATCCGTTTTGGTCGTTTATTGTGTTAAATTTGATGTTTTTCTGGAAAAGGCGCTCTCTGGTGGACATTTTGGAACTATTTTTTTTTCAAAATTTTCGTGAGTTCATCTCGTGTGTAGCCTATATACCAAATTTCGTTGCATTCCGTTCACCGTTTGCGCCGTAGGATGCTGTTTAGAGGGGAAGTTTAATTATAACCACCCTGTACATTTATGAGTTGCATGCTTTACGGATTCAACAAGTTAAGGGTGTATTCGAAAAAATGTTTTTCCCCTCTCAACAGCTCGAAATTTTCTGAGACATTTTCAGACTCATTTTTAAAAGGAAAAACATGAAACTTGCTGAGGTGATTTTGGAAGAGATGCATAAGAGGTCGTGCGATTTTATTTTTTGCTCCATTAATTAGAATTTGATTTTTAAACAATTATTTTCTCAGTATGACCATTTTTTTCATTCCCAGATCTCCCGCTTCGGAAAATTCGGTTCAAAACGCCCACATTGACAGTATTTTTTTTTTTTTTACAATATTTTCTGCATTTATCAAAAAATCGAGAAGCACGGCACATTATGTTGTTTCTAAATAAGAGAATTTCCCTGTTTCATGCGTTTGAGAGCAAAAATGAATTAAAAAATGAATCTGAAAATAAGCTGTTTGGATTGGAATACACCCTTAATAAAATATCAATAAATGAAATAAATTTATATGAAATAACATCTAAAAGAGTTAGTTACTATTTAAAAGTATTTAATAATAGAATATTGTTACATAATGTATTCAAAAGTAATATTGTCTCCTTGCACTACCCTCCTGCCCGGAGAGGTTAAAAGAAGAACTTATCTATACAAGGCTGCCACAGGCGACTAATTTTTTAATTCTACCTCACACCACTTCCTCAAAACAAACATTATTGACATACTGTTCGAGAACATTTGCAAGAGAAATATACTACACAAAATCTGTTTTTTTTTTTTTTTTTTTTTTTTTTTTTTTTTTTTTTTTTAAATAGAGGTGCGAACAGAATAGAAAAATAGTCGCCTGTGGGAGCCCTGTCAATAAAACAGTGGACAACATTCTTTGTCTTTCTTTACTGGTAAACGCAAGTATCATGTCCTACATATTATGTTCCTGATTTCTGTAACAACAAATTATATGCGCATATGGAAGAAGAACAGGAATGCCAAACGTTGGCGCATTCCAAATTTTGGAATGAAATTATTTTATAAACATTTAATGGCTTTAATAATAGCTTTGTATTTTCATAAAAACCTATAAAAAGAAATAGTAATAAAGGTAATAGACTATTCAGATGTAAAGAAAAAGTTGCGGAAAAAAGAAAAGTTTGGTTGGATCAAAAATGATAACGATATCAAAAAGCAAACCCTCCCTCCCCCAGAGATATCTTACAAAAATAAGTACCAGACCTCCCATCCCCCTAAAGTGATAACATTATATATGCACAGCCCTTTTTCTAGTATATACGGCTATAGCCTATACCCAATCCTACATTGTATAGTTTTTTACGAAATCTTATTATTGTTTTAGCAACGGTTTTTTTAATAATACAGTTAATAATTCATATATTTATTGTACGGAACCCTGTGAGCGCGAGTAATACTCGCAATTGACCATTTATTTTCAATAAAGAATGAAGAATAACACAACAAGCTCAAAAAAATTATAAATTAGCTACTTAACCCCCTCGGCACTGAATTTTTTTTCCAATTTTGGGAAAAATTACTTTTACGCTAACAAAATTAAAAGTAGCTACCGAAATCACAGAAGTTAGAGTTTATTGAAACTTAACGAATGTGTTCTTTACAGAAACCTAACTAATGTAGTTATGTTGCGTGTTTTTCATATAAAAATAGTCTAAGGAAGAATTTTTTAAGACATTTGGAAAATGTCGTATTACAACCAGATTAAACAAACATAAAAAATTTAGTAGTATTTTTTATCTTTTATCACAAATTACTAATTCGGAAAAGGAGTCCCTAATTTAAATTTAAAGAGTGAAACATATGTTTGAATTAAAAGAAACGCCAACGGATTACTAATAATTAATAAAACTTTTATTAATATTATTATTATTAAATGCTGAAACATAAGTAAAGTCATAATAGTAAATGTATATCGACATATGCTAACAGGTGCTGGAATCAACAAAAATATTTTTTTTTCTTTCAAATATTGCAATTCGAAGTAGGAGCCTCATATGAGGCTCAGGGTGATCTTTAGCCCTGAGGGTTATATACACTTAGGGTTATATGCACTTAGTTGTCTAATAACAAAAGTAAGATCTGACCTTTCACTTTTACATGTATAGAATAAGTTAGAAATTAACCTCAATCCAATATCAATTTATCTGCAAAAAGTTTTATTAGGTGCGTTCGTAATTATATAAATACGTAGCACCTATAGTCGTCGTTCAGTCCGTCTGTCCGTCTGTCCGTCCGTCCGCATATAACAGAGCAAAAACTACCCAACAGAATGGTCTGAAATTTCAAATGTATGATTGGTGTAAAATTTTGTCGAGCCATTTCAAATTTTATAAAAATCGGATGTATAGTTTAATTACAGGGACAGTCAAAAGTTTTTCTTTACATTACGGCCAATGGGAAAAATTATTGCAAGTGCATTTTAATGTTGTTACAGCCTTCCGAATCATCTGAAATTTTAAATATATAATTGTTGCAAAATTTTGTCGAGCTATTTCCAATTTTATGAAAATCGGATGTATAGTTTAATTACAGGGACAGTCAAAAGTTTTCCGTTACATTACGGCCAATAGGAAAAAATTATTGCAAGTTCATTTTAATGGTGTTACAGCCTTCCGAATCGTCTGAAATTTTAAATATATAATTGTTGCAAAATTTTGTCGAGCTATTTCCATTTTTATGAAAATCGGATGTATAGTTTATTTACAGGGACAGTCAAAGGTTTTCCGTTACATTACGGCCAATGGGAAAAAATTATTGCAAGTTCATTTTAATGATGTTACAGAATACGAATGGTCTGAAATTTTAAATATATAATTGCTGTAAAATTTTGTCTAGCCATTTCAAATTTCATGAAAATCGGATGTATAGTTTAATGACAGGGACAGTCAAAAGTTTTCCGTTGCATTACGGGGAATGGGGAAAAAAAAATGCAAGTGCATTTTAATGATGTTACAGACTATGCACTTATGAAGTGCAAAAAAATATACATTCAGTACAATATGGGGTGCAAAAAATAATTATAAAACTAGTTATAGTACGAACGCACCTCATTTGCCACGTTTGACGAGCAATTTCCAACTTGTTATATATGTGCCATAATTTTAACGTTTTGCGTTATTGATGTTTCATAGTTTCCAATAAATATGTATAAAGTATTGCAATTTTAATGTAGTGAACATTTTTTTCTTGTAACTTACGTAATATCAAATAATATTATCTTGACGTTAAATAAAAATAATGCCAAATAATATTACATTGGTATTAAAAGTTGATGCCAAAGTTAAACTGTGTAAAGCATTTTAAATCTTGATAAATTAACGAATGCCAAACAAAAATATGACAGTCTAATTGCGAATCATCTAACATCTTATGCTTAATTATTTTAACACAATCGTATAATATTAATTGGTCAATAAATCATACGATTTGAAATCACAACATATGTCATTACAACTCCTATATCATCTAACATCTTGTTCATCACTCATCAGTATATGATTTATCCTGGTAAAATGTCTATTTTAATAAACTAGCTTGAAAGTGATATTTACTGCCAGAGTTAAAATTGGTGTTATTGTCAATCATTATAGCTTATATGCTAATGATTATAGGCAGAGGTTTTTCCCAGAGCCCTGTTTTTGGAGAAATTGGGAAGAGCCTTTTACATTTGTGAAAAATCTAGTCATAATTTTGTGAATTTGAAATTATCGTTACATTCAGGTTCTTGTTTATACATTTTTAAATATACATGTATGTAAAATACATACTTTTTCTTTATAAGAAACTGACCTGTCTTTGACAGAATTTATGTATTGTTGAAATTAAAATTGCTCTTTTTTCTTTTTTTTTTTTTTTTAACTCCATAAGTCATTGTGCTCAGGATATCTCCAGAACGCGTATGTATGGATTTTTATGAAATTTGATAAAATTAATAAAAACATGTGTATTTTTTAAATGACCTACTCTTAGGTTAAAATTATTTTATTAAACATGTAAAAAAATATTTTTGTGAAAAAAAAATCAATTTTTATTTAATTTTTAAGGCTGTTCTCAACTGCTCTACTCAACAAGCGCAAAACATTTTGACACATTTACAAATTCTTTTTTTAACGGAATAATATAAAATTGGAAAGCCTGACTATGGAAGCGATTTGGAATCAAACTGTTTTCTTCATTTTTGGATCCATCAATTACCTATTGAGTTATAAGCGATTGTGAACACGTGACACGGCATTTTTCTCCCTTTACTGACTGGATTTTCTTCTTGTTCGGAAGTTCAATTCAAAATGCCAACTTTGACAGTACTTTCTGAAAGATGTATTGCGTTTACAAGAAAACGAAAAAAACAATTCGATGACATTGTTTCTGAATAACAACACCTTCTAGTTTCATGCGTTTCCGAACAAAAATGAATTAAAACTTATGTCAGAAAGTTGACCCTTTCGATTTGAGAACAGCTTTAATGAATAAAAATAGTGATAACTAAAAATCTTACTACTGAAAATACTTAAAAGTAGGTCATTTTAAACTGACAAATGTGCTTATCATCTATTTCAAATTTTATAGCAAACCATAGATACGTTCTCAAGATATCATGCGCGCAATGACTTACAGAGTAATAAAAAGAGTTATTTTAAATTCAATAATCCATGAATTCTGTAAAAGGCTAGTCAGTTTCTGGTGGTTATATTAAAAAATCTAATATGTTTAATCACTAGTCAAAATTGCACGTTTATACATAAAAAGGTTTTGAAGATACACACATTCAAACTTTGAAAGTTTTTGCTGATTTGTGTCGCATTTTAAAGGTACAAGACCCCTTAAATTACGTTATGATGTAGAATCATATATTGATATAATAATATAATCAAAATCAAGCTGTTCCTAAATTACATTCCGTTTACTTATTTGTCTGCTCATAAATCTTAAAGTTTATTCATTAACTGTTTAACATAACTTGATTTCTTATCTCATCTAAAAAGCTCTCTTTCTAAATAAAAGTAAATATATCGTGCTACAATTAACATTATTAATAATTTAGATGTAAATATAATATTATTTGTTTTCTGGCTAAAATAAATATTTTCGTAATATAAATGTGCCTTTGTTTTCGCTAATCTTTGTATAAATTTTATGAGAGAAATTAAACTGATAAAATTGTAATCTTAGCGCAGGTTTAAATAAATAACTTAAAAGAGTAAATGCTCATTTCTTTTTTGTTATTATAAAAAGCATTTTTCATCCGTAATTTATCGACAGAGTGACTTCATTAGATTTTGAATTTTATATGTAGCTAGCTAACGGATTATTTTTAGTTAACTTTTTGGTGGCTCGGCAGATATATTTATAGAAGACTTGGCAACTAGCTGTAGAAGTGTAAAGTCGAAAAATCTTGCACGTGTAGGGGGATAACCTCATGCACAATGTCTTGTTGGCATCAAATGAATGAATTTCCATGGATTTTATGTGCCTTCAATATATCTGTAATCCACGGCATTTTATTACAGGAAACTGATCGAAGTTTTTGTTCATCAAACGCAATTTATTCACTATTTCCTCATTACAGATCAACGGCCTTTACTTAAGGGTGTTCTCAAATCCAAAAGCGCAACTTTCTGACATAAGTTTTAATTTATTTTTGTTCGAAAATGCATGAAACTAGAGGCTGTTGCTGTTCAGAAATTATGTCATTGAGGTGTTTTTTCATTTTTTCATTTTTTTTTTTTTTTTTTTTTTTTTTTGCAAACGCAATAGATTTTTCAGAAAATAGTGTGAAAATGGGCGTTTTGAACCGAATTTCTGCACGAAGGAAGAAAGAGCACTCAAGAGCGGGCGAAAAAGTGTTTGCTACGTGATCAAATTCGTTTATAACTCAACAGGTAATTGATTGATCAAAAAATGGAAAAAACAGTTCAATTCCAAATCGCTTTCATGGCTAGGCTTTCCAATTTTATACCTTTCCGTTAAAAAATGAATTTGTAAATGTGTCAAAACGTTTTGCGCTTGTTGAGCAGAGCAGTTAAGAAGCCTTAACTCAACTTAACCAACAAATTCCTTTAACTAAAATTATATAAAATATTGACACCATAGACGTCCTACAGAGCCGTAGGTTGGTGATTGCAGCGATCCAAAACCAGGGGTTACGCTTCGTTAAAGTACCTCATTGATTGAGAGTGCTTGTTTGAAAAGAGAGACTTAATTTCGAGCGATTAATAACCACATTTATCTCGGCAATTCCGTTTACTTCAGATGGCTTAATGCCTATAATTTTCTCGATACGCAATAGAGAGTTTTCCCTCGGGGTTCGAGAAGTAGTGTTTAGCGATGGAAGAGGAACGGGAACAGGCTGGAGGAGAAAGGTCAATGTTAAGTTATTTAATATTATTAGGAAGAAGCCATATTCTGTTCAATCCACCGTTCCTAGGTGCGTTCGTAATTATATAAATACGTAGCACCTATAGTCGTCATTCAGTCCGTCCGTCTGTCTGTCTGTCCGTCCGCATATAACAGCGCAAAAACTACGCAACCGAATCGTTTGAAATGTAAAATATATAATTGTTGCAAAATTTTGTCGAGCCGTTTCAAATTTTATGAAAATTGGATGTATAGTTTAATGACAGGGACAGTCAAAAGTTTTCCGTTACATTAAGGCCAATGGGAAAAAATTATTGCAAGTGCATTTTAAGGATGTTACGCAGCCTTCCGAATGGTCTGAAATTTTAAATATATAATTCTTGCAACATTGTGTCGAGTCGTTTCAAATTTTATGGAAATTGGATGTATATAGTTTAATGACAGGGACAGTCAAAAGTTTTCCGTTACAGGACGGCCCATGGGAAAAAATTAATTCAAGTGCATTTTAAGGATGTTACAGCCTTTCGAACAGAATGAAATGGATAGGCACTTATGAAGTGCACTAAAATATGCATTCAGTACACTATGTGGTGCAAAAAAATTATAAAACTAGTTATAGTACGAACGCACCTCATTTGCCACTTTTGACGAGCAATTTCCAACTTGTTTAAAACTTTTTAAGGCTGTTTTCAAATCTTAAGTCGCTACTTTATGACATTTTAAAATCATTTTTGCTCAGAGATGGATGAAATGGGCAGATGTTCTTATTCAGAAACGATGGCATCGAAAGACGTTTTCCATGTTTTGGTAAACATAAAAGATCTTCCTGGACATACTTCTGTTTGTCTTAGAAAATTCATAACTAAATCATTACAAAAAATAAATATAAATTCTACTAAACTACTAAATCATTTTAAAATAAATTCTACAAACTTACTATACTTCTACTTATTATTAAATAATTCCATTAAGGCTGTTCTCAAATCCAAAGGAGCAACTTTGTGACACAAGTTTTAAATCATTTTGCTCGGAAACCCATGAAATGGGCTGGTGTTCTTATTCAGAAAGTACGTCAGTGCAATCGAGACACGTTACC
The DNA here is from genome assembly GCA_963932465.1 of Maratus speciosus. Classification (NCBI taxonomy): domain Eukaryota; kingdom Metazoa; phylum Arthropoda; class Arachnida; order Araneae; family Salticidae; genus Maratus; species Maratus speciosus. The sequence goes on from OZ010797.1 coordinate 22,285,530, forward strand.
ATTTTTTTTTCTTTTCTTTTCTTTTTTTTTTTTTTTTTCGTAAACGTAACAGATCTTTCAGAAAATACTGTCAAAGTGGACGTTTTGAACCGAATTTCCGAACGAAAGGGGAAAAAAAAAAACAATCAAAGAGACAAGAAAACCGTTTGTCACGTCACCCAAAATCGCGTGTAATTCTATGAGTAATTTATTGATCAACAAACGGAAAACTCATTTCGATTCCAAATCGCTTCCATAGTCAGCCCTGCTCATTTTGTGCCTTTACGTTTAAAAAAATGAGTTAGTCAGTGTGTCAGAAAGCTTCGCGCTTGTTGAGCGGTGAACTTGAGAACCACCTTAAGGGTTTCAAATCCAAAAGGGCAACTTTCTGGCATAAGTTTTAATTTATTTTTGTTCGAAAATGCATTAAACTAGCGGGTGTTGTTGTTCAGAAACTATAGCATCGAGCTGTTTTTTCCATTTTTTTTACAAACGCAATAGATCTTTCAGAAAAAAAATGTCAAAGTGGGAGTTTTGAACCGAATTTCCGCGCGAAGGAAGAAAGAGACTCAAGAGCGGACGAAAAACGGGTTTGTCACGTGATCGAAATTCCTTATAATCAATAGGTAATTGATGGATCAAAAAAGGGAAAAAAAGTTCAATTCCAAATCGCCTCCATGGCCAGGCTTTCCAATTTTATACCTTTCCGTTAAAAAATGAATTTGTAAATGTCTCAAAACGTTTTGCGCTTGTTGAGCAGAGCAGTTAAGAACAGCCTTAATTTACGGTCTTCGCTTACTTATTTTTTTCGGTGAATATTTAAATACTAGCCGCCCTTGGCGATTAGTTTGGCCTCCCTTAAAATTTGTTTGGGAAAGCATGCTAAGCATTGTATCATGTTACTTTTATTCATAATTTAATTTACTTGGATTCTCTTAAATATAACTAATATAATCCTTAAGCTAATATTAGTTTTTGCTGCATTAAAATATCTCAATATGGTGATTTTTTGTAAGCAAGTAAACGCTATTGGTTTACAATCGAAATGTATGAGAATTCGGTGAAATATTAGAGATATCGCCAAATTTGGCGATATATCGTCAAGTTGATGACAAACTTGGCAGCATTTGGTGACCGAACAGGGTCACTCTAAGGTAGCCCCCCCCCCCCCTCCTATAGTTATGGAGATGCATTAAATGCTGTTTAATAACCAATGTGATGCGTTCCCTTCGGACGTTGCCATTAAACAATTAACAAATAATCGCGATTTCTGTGCCACGTACGATAGCGTAATATATATATAGATTAGTCGGACCACACCGAGGCACATAAATAGGATTTACCGAAGTTCAGTCGGATAGAATTTAATACAAACAGATTGCATTCTGTTTGTTCAGGTAATGTCGGAACAGTTTACGAAGGATTTACAAATGAAATCAAGGTTCTTAATCCGAAAATTTAGCCTGTTGCAGAATCATCTGAGTTCACATATGATGATGATGAAGTAAGAAGTCATGGAACTATGCAAAAAGCTTCATGCATACATGTGAAAGAACAGCTTTAATGGATTTTAGATATTGTGAAAAGCTAATAAACAATGAACTGAAATAAAAATTGTTTTTTCAATAGTTAGTCGTATCCCTATGCCGGATGTGAACGAGAGTTTGCAACTATATAAACTTAATTTGTACTCCATAGCGTGCTTCACTTACAACAAGCGCGACACTTTCTGACACATTTGCTAATTCATATTTAAATGTAAAGGCACAAAATGGACTATAGAAGCAGTTTGGAATCAAAATGAGTTTTCCGTTTGTTAATCAATAAATTATTTATAGAATTATAGGCGATTTTGGGTCACTTGACAACTGGATTTTCTCCTTTCGGCGGAAATTTGGTTCAAAACAACCACTTTGACTGTATTTTCTGAAAGATCTTTTACGTTTACCAAAAAATGGAAAACGTCTTTCGATAAGATAGTTTCTGAATAACAACACTTCCCCATTCCATGCGTTTCCGAACAAAAACGAATTATAAGTTGTGTCATAAATTTACCCCTTTGGATTTATGAAGAGCCTTAAAAAATTGCCGTAAATGTGAAATTTATTCGTCGTTTCTGCCAACATCAAAATGTCAGAATTGTTACTCACGGGCACGTTTGTCTTTTATATACATTTATCTTAAAGTAATATGTTTTATCTTCATAAAAACATATTATTCGCAATTTCATATGTTTTATTTGCAGCAAATTAACTGTGACATTCATTTTTAGTTGTATGATTTCACTTAGTTAAGTTAGAATATCCGCAAAAAGATAATATAGATAATTTTATCTGAGCAAATTATTCTGAGAGGCATGCACTGATATTTATCAGATAAGCTGTATTAGTGAGTTGAATAAGAAAGGAATAACTTAAGTAATATAGAATTCCAGTTTGAATTATTCCGTTTCGCATTCATTGGTTCAGTTCATATAAATCTTTTTCTAGTATAATTTTATCTAGCAGTAATAGTGGGGTTTACACATGAATTATTTGTTTCATATAAATGCATTCGAATCTTAGCGCTAGTCGTAAATTTCTGATTTCCCTCACTAATGCTAAGTGTGATGCATTCGTTTATTGAAAATATCTCCTCAGAAAATCCATATGTTTTTAACTTATTTTTTCTGTGTGCTCTTCTTAAAAGATGTTCCCGTTTGTCCGACGTTGTCAAAATATTTCTAAAATACAGATTTAATTTTATGTGAGATGTTAAAATCTGACTCGCATTTCGTCAGCTTTTAACATACACTTCAAATTCTCAAACACAAAATAAACATATTTTATAACACTTTTTATCACCAAATTAACAACCTATTAATGTGTTGTGAATTAGAAAACTTCATATACAAAATATGTTTTGTGTTGTGATTCTGTTCTTAATATGTTGCAAAAGTGTTGCTATCTAGAAATCTGTTCTTAATATGTTGCAAAAGTGTTTCTATCTAAAAATAGTGTTGTTAATTGTGTTGAAATCGTGTTGTAAAGTGTTGATGAAAACATTTTCTTGCAATAGTGTTGTGCTGCACAACACTTTGTCACCCAATTAACAAAAGCTTGTAAAAACAACACAATTTAGAACACTATAAAACAACCCATCATGTAAAACACTTTCAAAACACTTTCTACATGGTGCCTTTAAAATAACACACACATACATTTAAAACATACTATTTATTATACATTTATAACACAATTTTAAAAATGAATGTTTTGAAATGTTTTGAAGACACATTTTCTTCTCTTGTAATGTTTAACAACACTTTTTGCACAATATTTTTATTCGGCACAACAATTCACAACACAATCGAAAATGATTTTAGTAAGAAGTGTTAATTATTATGTTCAGTTAGTGTTGCAAAAGTGTTTTACGAATTTGCAGTGCACAAAATATTAAATTAAGCCTGGTTTTTTTTTTTTTTTTTTTTGAAATATTTTGAGAACAAAGAAAAAAACCTATTTTAAGGGTGTATTCCAAAAAATATTTTTCCACCCTCAAGAGTTCGAAATTTTCTGAGACATTTTCAGACTCATTTTTAAAAGTAAAAACATGAAACTTGCCGAGGTGATTTGGAAGAGATGTATAAGTGGGCGTGTGATTTCAAGTTTCGCTCAGTTCATTAGAATTTGATTTTAAACAATTATTTTCTCGGTATGACCTTTTTTTTTTATTCCCAGATCTTCCGCTTCAGAAAATTCGGTTCAAAACGCCCACTTTGACAGCTTTTTTCGTAATATTTTTCCGCATTTATCAAAACATCGACAAGCATGGCACATTATGAAGTTTCTAAATAAGAGAATTTGCCAGTTTGATGCGTTTGAGAGTAAAAATTAATTTAAAAGTAAATCAAAAAATAAGTTTGGATTGAAATACAGGCTGTTAAGGCTGTTCTTAACTGCTCTGCTCAATAAGCGCAAAAACGTTTTGACACATTTACAAATTCATTTTTTAACTGAAAGATCCAACTTTCCAATTTTAATGGGAAATCCTGGCCAGGGAAGCGATTTGGAATCGAACTGTTTTTTCCATTTTTTGATCCATCAATTACCTGTTGAGTTACAAGCCATTTTGATCACGTGGTAAACACGTTTTTCGTCCGCTCTTGAGTGGATAATCTACTTTCACGCGGAAATTCAGTTTAAAACGTCCAATTTGACACCCTTTTTTGAAAGATTTATTACGTTTGCAAAAAAAAAAAGGGAAAAAACAGCTCGATGACATAGTTTCTGAACAACAACACCCGCTACTTTCACATGCAGTTTTGAACAAAAATAAATTAAAACTTATGTCAGAAAGTTGCCCTTTTAGATTTGAGAACACCCTTAAGGAGAGTACAAAGAAAAAAGGAGTGAAATATTTCCGGAGGAGATAATTTCAATAGACGAATTCATTCTACGCCCATAGACTTAAGGCTGTTCTCAAATCCAAAGGGTCAACTTTCTGACATAAGTTTTAATTCATTTTGGTTCGGAAACGCATGACACTAGAAGGCGTTGTTATTCAGAAACTATGTCATCGAGCTGTTTTTTCCGTTTTCTTGTAAACGCAATAGATCTTTCAGAAAATACTGTCAAAGTTGTCATTTTGAACTGAACTTTCGAACGAAAGAAGAAAATCCAGCCAGTAACGGGAGAAAAATGCCGTGTCACGTGTTCAAAATCGCTTATAATTCAACAGGTAATTGATTGATCAAAAATGGAAAAACAGTTCGATTCCAAATCGCTTCCATGGTCAGGCTTTCCAATTGTATACCTTTTCGTTAAAAAATGAATTTGTAAATGTGTCAAAACGTTTTGCGCTTGTTGAGCAGAGCAGTTGAGAAAAGCCTTAACAAGTGCACTGCTCAACAACCGCCACTCTGTTTCAGGCATAAAAGTGGGAAATGGGGAAAAAAAGTGGAAAATTTTTTCCATCTATATAATAAGGCCAAACTCGTATAATTTAGACACATTTTAACAGTTATTTATACAAGAAATGAATTATAACTGTACATATGATCAATACAAAAACCCTTAACGGGTTAAAAGGTTCTGACGCAGCACTTTATCTTATGCTCTAAGAATTTTAAATATGGAACTTCAAAATACTGATATAAAATTTTGAGTGACGTTATGCCATTTCTTAAAAAATATATTTGTATTTATTTCATCATTTTATTGTTGTTTTATTTATAATCGCATGTGCAAAAGTTATGTTCAACATGAAAAGCTGCATAAAATTTTATTCGCTGTTGCTTTATCATTTACATCTCTCATAAATTCAAAATATGAGTTTTAAAAGATATGATATGAAATTTAAGTGACGCCTTGATGTGGCTTTAAAAGTTTTGTTTTAAAATTCAATTTAAATTATTTTTGACTTGGTTAAAATATATTTTTACATCTACACAATACTTTTAATTTTCCAGTTTCCCTGTTAAATATATCACTTTCATTGAATCTATACTATGCATTGAAATGTATTTATTTCAATAAATTGATTTATCTTTTGTGTCATGCTATTCAAAATTGTGAGTAAGATTTGTGTAAATCGTTTATTTGCATCAAACTATCCGTTTTCATACATTTCACGTAGTTTGGATACAATGACGCAAATACCTCTTACCAATTGAATTGTGTTTAAAACTAATCCAATATAAATTCAGGTACGTAGCTGAAAATGTGTGATCCATAAATTAGTGTCGGGGATTCCCTACCTCATAACTTTTGGTTTAAGAACACGACGAAAAATATTATTGCATATTCGCAAAGTACGGCTCAAAAAGATTTTTTATTAAAACAAAGTTACATATCAAACAATAATTAATAGTAAAATTTTATCAAATTTATCAAAAAGTTATTAATTATGTATATCTATATACAGGGTGTCCGGTCTCAACGGTGTCCAATGGCTAATTCCTAAACCGTTAGTCATAGACATATAGTTCCAATTACAAAAATGTTTTATATCAGGTAAAGAAATATTTTAAAAGCGATTTGGGTCATAAAAACATTTCTTAAAACATTACGAAATTTAAATTTTTATACGGTCACCCAGTCCTATAAGTTATATTTAGTAAAATTTTCCTATTACACTGACAAGTAAGACAAAAAAAAAAAAAAAGTCCCATTCATAGAACACTAAAATTGAGCAAGTTATGAAACTTTAAAAAGGCATGACTTATGCCAGTTTTCTGCTCTGAAAACAAATGAGTTCGGCTTGGCTTTAAGGGGTCACATACCATGTGCTTAAAGTATTCGAAGATCTTATTTCATGTATATCTGCGCTTTGAAAAAAATCCTACAAGTATTACGATTAAGTTAACATTTTTTAAGTTTCAGATTGGCTAAAATAGCATATGTTTTAATTTGTCGGGATTTGAGACTGTTTCTTTTATGGTATCTTTTAACAAAAATTATGTTATTTTGTTATGTTATTTTGTTAAGTTTTTATGTTACTTCAACGATCGTATGTATGTTTTTCCAGTTCAGAATATGTATTCGAACTTTAAGTCACTTTTAAATATCCGATCGAGATTACATTTTACATGCTGGCGCAAATACAATAACAATCTAATATTATTATGATTTTCGGTGGTTACCATTTATACTTATTTTACAGGATAACACAAAGATTTCGTATAGATTACCGCCAAGAAGTTTAAGAAAATGTTTTAGATTAGATAATACAAGACTGCGATTATTGGGTTTTTTTAACTTTTATGTATTTTTTAGCGCTGAATCCGAAAATTATATTAATTTTTAACTATCATGTCAGGATATTTCGCAAATCATAAATTGTCAAATTTAAAGAATAACAAAAATTGGATACTATAAAGTAGAGGAGATGGTTGTGTTTTTAACTTTTGATAATTGACTTTTACGTACTTTTTAAGCACTGGATCTGAAAATGACCTTCATTTTTAACCATCACGTTAGAATTTTTTTGCAAATCATAAATGTGTAAGTTAAAATATAGCGAAAATCTCATACTATAAAACATATGTAAAACTTTGTTTTGTTTTATTTTATTTTATTTTACTTTATTTTGTTCAATAACTTATTCGATATTTTTGCTTATCCTGGAATTCTTACAGTTAAATAGCTGAGTGGACTGATGACATGAGGAAGGAGATTTAATTTTAATTTTGAACTTTTTAACTTTGTAGTTTGCGAAAAATCCTGATGTGATGGTTAAAAATGAAGGTAGATTTTCAGATTCAGCAGTACAGAATACATAAGAATCAATTATCAAAAGCTAAAAAACATGACATAACACAACTTTTGCAGGGTAGTGTATTCTAATAATATTTTAAAATACGTATCATTTTGTAAAGAATTGAGGCTGTTAATTTAGCATCATTTTATTTAACAAAAATTCTGTTTTTCTTTCTTCTTAAATGTTTATTACAAATTGTATATTTTGCATTAATATGTCAGAATGATTAAAGATTTCAAATTTATATTGCAATGCAATTTTACTCTCAACCATTTTTTAATATATCTGACGAAATTATATTTCGACAAAATTTGTGAATGACCCCCAATTTGCAGCAAAAAATATGCTCCAACTTTAAACAGCTATTACTCGGTTAATTTTAATCGTAGAGTAACGGGACTCTTTGTGCATTACTTGTCAGTTTAAAAGGAAAATTTTACTAAATATAACTTACGCAGGACCGGGGGACCGTATAAAAATTTAAATTTCGTAATTTTTTAAGAAATGTTTTTATGGACCCAAATCGCTTGTAAAATATTTCTTTACCTGATTTTAAGCATTTTTATAAATGGAACTATATATCTATGACTAACGTTGTAGGAATTAGCCATACCGTTGAGACCGGACACCCTGTATATATATATATATATATATATATATATATATATATTTCACTTTGTGTTCATAATTAATTTATAGCTTTTTAATAAATTTTATAAAAGTATAATGTCATTTATCAACGGATTGTAATCGATATTTGCTTTATAACGTTTTGAATTGCAGCTTTACGCATATGTGACTTTGTCTGTGTTATTAAAAGAGCTTTTTCAGTTTTACTTTACCAATAATATTTTTTTATGTTATCAAATCAAAAGTTATGAGGTAAAGAGACCCCAACAATAATTTATGATCACCCTACATGCACATACATACACACCCGCACACATATACCTAGTGTCCCAAAAATGACGGATGATTTTAAAATTCAAAAAATTGCAAACGACGACAGATATTAAAAAAATTCTTGCAGAAGGATTATGTATGATGTCAGGAGTTTTTTTACTGTGATTCTGTATTTTAGTTCGAATTTCAAACAATAGATGGCGATGAAAGCAATAGGTGCTCAGACCAGACCCGATTTTTGGTACTTTGAGATCCACTGAATACATTTTAATCTCCTTTTTTTCGTATGGAAGAAAAGAGAGGCCAAAAATTCGAGCCTGCATTGAGCGGTTATTGCTTGCAGCGCCATCTACCGATACTATTTGTAACTAAAACTGAGAATCACAGCATACAAACTCCTGGCATCTTACATAACCCTACATCAAGATTTTTTTAAATATCTGTCACCGTTTGCAAGTTATTGAATTTTAAAATCATCGGTCATTTTTGGGATAACCGGTATATATATTTGTATATATGTAGTATACCAAGTATTGCCGAATTCAACTGACAAATTCAGAGGGTTGATAGTACGCATCAAGAGGATGAAAAATTACTGTAACACATGGGTTGCAAATCGCAAATCCCTTATTCAGTCTCAAATAGAGGATGTTTCATTCTAACTGAATTTAGGTTGATGTTAATATTTTTTACAAAAATAAAAACATCGCAATGAAAATGCAACGATATATATAGTAAAGCGAGGAGAGTCTGCGCACATTTCAAAAGAATAATAATAATAAATCTAAATATTAATATTTTGCTAAACTAAGCATGAATAATTTTGACTTAATTTGTTTTTTATGCATTTCCATTGTTACTTTGTTGTTATACTGTAATTTAATAGAACAGCAGTAATAAAACCAAGAAAACTATTTTGCGCAATCTCTCCTTACAGGGTAGGAGAGAATGCGCATATGGGTAGGAGAGATTGAGCACATAGGTTGAAGAGATTGTTATTAATAATAACTGCAATTAAACTGATAACAATAATAATTACACTTAATCGACATTGTTGAAAGGTTTTTGTGAGTAAATATTATTCTATTAGGAGTGAATATTTCAACCAAATGTTTAAATAATAAGTAAAAGAAAGAATTTTAACGACAGTTAAAAAATTTAATTTAAGAAGATTAAAATATCAGAAAAAACAAGCCCTACTAAGATTACAAAATAACATTAATCTAGTTGATAACAGGTTTAACTTGAAAATTACTTCATTTCCATTTCCACAGTTTCATAGTATTTTTTTTGCTAACCGAAGTTGTCGTCGTCCACAATAGATGCACTTATTGTTGTAAAACGTGCATCTTTCGTGCAATCACCTACAACAAGCAATACATTGAATCCAGTCAGTTGTCGAAGTTGTCTCCTGGTACAATTCCAGACATTCAGTGCACTCATCCTCATTGAACTTCGGATTTTTTTCCTTGAGTTCTTTTATCTCACTTTTTGTGGAAGCACCTTATCTTCAGCAGTATTTTTTTTTTTTTTTTTTGTAGCGGCGTCCTTCTTAAGTCTTTTTTCATGTATATTTTGTGGATCAGTAACATTAGTTGCACTCTGTTTCCTTTTGATTTGGATGACATTACACTACTTGGAATGGGTGAAAGCTTTTCCAAAACATTGTGTTAGAAAATTTATTTTAGTTAACAAAATTAATTTATTAGCAAATTAATTGTTCATAAATTAAAAAAATATATATAAATATTTAATTAAATTATTAACAAATATATTATTAATTTATTAACAAAAATAATTACATAAAATTAATTTAATAACAACTGTATTATTAATTTATTAATAAAATTTTTATCTGAAAAAGTATTTTTTTGCAAATTAATTTGTTGCCAAATTTAGTTTTGATACTAATGTGTTTTTCCAAAATTATTTCAAAATTGATTCCTTCATATGTTTTACACGTAATTTGCAATTCATACAAATTTATCAATAACGTGCGTAATCTCTCCTAGCACTTAAACTTATGGGGAAATGCGCCATCTCTCCTAAGTAGCAGATGCGCAAGCTCTCCTATTTTGGTAGGAGAGATTGCGCGGCCTTTTATTTAAATATGGCCACTTCCAAAATGAATTGTTGGTGTTGGCATACTTAGTCCAGGTTAGTAGTTTATAAAAAATCGTTTAAGTTCAAAATATTTTGTATTACTGACGTTCTATAAAAATTCTGACGATTCTGAATATGAAAATTCAAGCACTTACTTTGTTAAAACAGAACAAAATAGCACTGTTTTATCCAAGACGCTTGGAACAATCAATATGCAAATTCATGTAGACACTGCACTAATGCTGCTGTACAACTACCTGGAGTCTCTGAAAGCGCACTCTACTCCTTCTCGTCGAATCTCTTTGTGCGCAATCTCTCCTACCGCGCGAACTCTCCTCGCTTTACTATACCTTTTTTGTGTGAACTGTTTTAACATCACGAACATTTCTGGAAAAACAGGCTGCTGAAGCAATCGATGACACCCTATGAACTGCATCACAGTACAAAATCTGGAGCATCAAGTGCATAATTATGGCAGTACAGTAAATTCTGTCTAAGGCGGACTCTGTGTAAGCCGGAAATCTGTCTAACGCGGAAATTTTTCAAAGTCCCGGCGAACCCAAAGCAAATATCATTAATCCATGCTCCATAAGCCGGAATGTGCCTAACGCGGAAACGGAAAGGTTTTTAAGGTCCCACCGAACCGAAAATTTTGCATAAGGTGAAAAAAATGATATTTTTAAAAAGAATGCATTTGATTCACGAAACTTTAAAACTGATATGTATACATAAAATAGTCTCGAACATTTTAATTATATTTCGTAATAGATTAATAAAGTTAATTCAAGAGAACCATATATGGTTCTTTAAATATGGTAATTTTTAATCATAAAAATAAGTAACACAATGCGTGACTCATAATGTGTTACTCAAGAATGCTTGTTAAACCGGAAGTAAAAACAAGCATCGATAAAATATTATTTTCCGTCTCGTCAGAAACTATGTTAAAGATGAGGTATATGATTGTATTTGTTAAAGTGAATATTTTTCATTAAATTCCAGAACTGAAGAAATTTCTAATCAATACCATTTATTTCAGTGTTCGAATAATGTTTTTCAATATTATTAAAGACTATAAATTTAATAAAAAGTTTAATTTCAATAAAAATTTAATTTTAAAGAACGGTACTAAAGGTTACAAATGTAAAATAATATACAACTTGTGCATTTTTTAATTTTTTTAATTTTACTTACATTTATTTTTTGGGGGTATATTGCATAAGGCGGAATATTGTCTACGGCGGAAAATTTCATCGGTCCCGATCGATTCCGCTTTAGACAGAGTTTAATGTATAATGGAAACTTTTACTAATATACTTTAGTTTTCTGAATGTTATTACCGTCAACCTAAATGGAATTAGGGTAGAACACAATGTATTTTTAATTAAGGCTGTTCTCAACTGCTCTGCTCAACAAGCGCAAAACGTTTTGACACGTTTACAAATTTCTTTTTTTAAAGGAAACATATAAAATTGGAAGGCTTGCTTATTGGAAGCGATCTGGAATCGAACTATGTTTTCCGTTTTTTGATAGATAAATTACCTATTGAGTTATAAGCGATTTTGATCACGTGACAAAGACTTTTTCTCCCTTTATTGAGTGGTTATTCTTCTTTCGCGCGGAAATTCGGTTCAAAACGTCCACTTTAAAGCTATTTTCTGAAATATCTATTGCATTTGTAAAAAACGGAAAAGACAGTTCGATGGCATACTTTCTGAACAACAACAACTTCTAGTTTCATGCATTTCCGAATAAAAATAAATTAAAACTTGTGTCATAAAGTTGCCTTTTTGGATTTGAGAACAGCCTTAAATACGTGGTTTGCGAACCCATGTTCTATGGTCATTTTTAATCCTTTTGATGCCTTACTATATCTCCTCTGAATTTGTCGGTTGAATTCGGCAATACCGTGTATTTATAAAGATAGAGAGGTCCCTACCCCCATCCCCCCACACACAAACTCATAGAGAAAGCCTTTTTAATTGAGGCTTAAACTAAAACGTTCTGAATTCAAGAACTGCTTATACAAACGAAGAGGTACATCTACATATAATTACACACAGTAGCGCAATAAATTACGATTCAGCTGTTTCTGTTATTTATTTTACAAGGGGACATTCGTTCTGATCAGTAAATAGCCTATAATTAAATACTTGATGAATGGCTTTTTATTTTTTCTAAAACAAGTCTTCCTCTCGAATATGGATATGATTCTTGGTTTTAAAATATACAATGTACACGCATGGGGAGAATATTAACAGCTTAATCAATCGGTCGGGAAGAAACCAATGCTTGGAGCTGTTTAACGCTCACAATTATTAGGGCATCTTTCCACGCAAATTGACATATGACATATGTAAGTTAGAATTAGTCCGTACGTGAAAAGTTACACATCTCTCAGGAAAACAATAAAATTTACAACTTCAACAGTTGTTCTGATAACAAAATCATATATCTGTAAATTAAATTAATTTCAGGCGGTTCTCAAGTTCACTGTGCTCAACAAGCGCGAAACTTTCTGACACATTGAGTATAACTCATTTTCAAACGTAAAGGCACAAAATGGGCAGGGCTGACTATGGAAGCGATTTGGAATCGAAATGACTTTTCCGCTCTTTGATCAATAAATAATGTATCGAGTTATAAGCGATTTTGTGTCACGTGTCAACCAGTTTTTTTCCCTTTGTCTGGCTGGTTTATCTCCAGTACAATTTCCGTATTTTAACGGATTTTTTTTTTTTTTTTTTTACAGTGGATCCTTTCTTCCGGAAATTGGGTTCAAAACGTCTACTTTGACGGTATTTTCTGAAAGATCTTTTACGCTCACTAAACAATGGAAAACTTCTTTCGATGACGTAGTTTCTGAATAACAGCAACTGCTCATTTCATGCGTTTCCGAAGAAAAATGAATTAAAAATTATGTCATAAAGTTGAACCTTTGGGTTTGAGAACAGCCTTAAAATGATCTATTTCTTGTGCCAATTTAAGAACGTTTCTTACAATACTGAAAGTTCTATAAATTTTTCCCCTTCTGGATTAATATCTTTTTCTAAATAATTATCGATTCGTCTCATTAAATCATTTTAAGATCAAAATAAAAATGAAATATAAAGAAATTAATTTCTATTCTAACGCTCCTTCCTTATTTAAGATGCGTCCAATTTAAAACGAACATCAGCATGTTTTTATACATCTTTATGACTCTGATAATGATATTAATTTCTGTCTAAATGTGCAACAGTCGAAAATTATGTTGCATATATCTGACGCAATCGATAAATATGTATTATTTATTCTCATAAAGTTAAGTATAATCAAAAAGTCATTATTTACTCAAATCATTTCAGGTCATTAACTATAAACAATACCATTATGATTTCCTATATTTTCCTATCTGGCGCCATTTATTTCATTTGACGTCTTTAGGTTTACCATGACACTAAATTGCGTCTCATAGGAATCCTGAAAAATTCAAATTATCCATTTCATTTTAATGCAACGTATTTTTGTTTTAGTGTTTTTTTTTTTTTTTTTTAACTCAGCCTTGGACAAACCGTTGGCGGTAAAAAAAAAAAAAAAAAAAAAAAAAAAAAAGTGTTGATCTTACACTTTTGACTCTATTCCCGCGTGAGGAGGTTGTAATTAACAACATGTAAAGATGTTAACTCCTCTGCAGCGCCGTGTATTGATCCTGGGTTTGTTTTTATTAGCTCACAGGCTATCAAAGCCTGAGAGATAATGTGTCCGCAGGTTCTGTATAAACGTACGTATGTATGTACGTACGTAACGCGATAATTCTTGATGGAAATGTCCGATTATTCACCTTCACACATGACCATTTTTATTAAAGCACTAGCCGCCCTTGGCGACCAATTTGGAGTCCCTTAAATGTATGATAAGCATTGTATCATGTTATTTTTATTCATAGTTCAATTTACTTGCTCAATTTTTCGACAAATCGGAAGTTTCTGATACAGTCCTCCCCACTTAATCGGGTCACGGATAATCGAATACCCGCTGATTCAAATAGAATCCTCCGGAACAGAATTTATTCCTATTTGTTCTATGCTATTTTTCCCCGCTTAAACCAAATACCTTTTACGAACGTCCCCGCTTAATCGAATAACAACTGTATGACCGATGTTTGAAAATAGGCGCTGAAAGCACGTTTAAGTTGGAATTTCCTTTCATCTTTTCTCATTTTTAGTTCCTTTACGTTGAAAACAAATTTTCAGTTCTTCCTACAATGATTTCGGCCGGCAGGCGTGTAATGGACAGGTCAAAAGATTTCCCCACCTTTATCCCCTCACATCACTTCTTGCTGTTAAACAGGCAATGCGCCGTCTCTTCGAGATGGTAATTGTGATATTTTGCACTCATTCGAAAAATAACTCGATATTTACTCCTTTAAGATTCCACTTAAACAAACCACTTTAAACGATTTTTTTTAAGTCAGTGTAAGTAACGTAAATTAGAAGTATCAAAGTTTTGACCAAATTAAAAAGAGCTGCCTTAATTGTGATGTAAACCATATGAATGTATGTACTGACATTAAATTAATAAGTATTTACTTTATATTAGCATTTGTATTTATTTTAGTTAAAGTTATTCTATTAACGATTTATTATGCTGTTAATGAAATATACCGTAGATGGTTCTTTTACCTTTTTATTACGCATTAAATATTACAGTCATGATTCCCCGTTTAATCAAATACACCGCTTAATCGAATATTATTTCTGAAACCGCCAATATTCGTTTAAACGGAGACGACGGTACATAAATCATGAACTCGGTATTTTTATGTTAGCTGGGCACAGGTGATAAATCGCCAAACATTGTTACCATCGTATTTTTTCATATTTCATTAATTTCATTTAAAATGCAATACTTTACTCATTTTATTTAAAATACATAACTTTAATATAAAACTGAAATATTTAAAATTTATGACTCTCAATTATTTCTTAAAAAAAAAAAAAAAAAAAAAAAAAAAAAAGAAAAAAAAAATGTAATAAATGATACCATAAATCATGACATTTAATTTCAACATCAGCTTTGTTTTAATTTACCACGCGAAAAATTGTTTATAACAGTCGCTTGAAATGGACTATTATAATACCGATGACATGATAGTGATGGAACAATATTTTGCGATTTAGCACCTGCGCCCGGCTAACATTAAATTACCAAATTGACCGCCTGGCATATAAAAAGTGAAGCGGTCAACCCGGAATTGTTGATGACAGTCACGTGACTTAGGCTATTATTAGCTTTCCTTGTATCTGTGATCTCGTGGTTTTTTATTATCAATATTTTTCAAAAATTGATGAATTAACAGTATTGATCTTGATAAAGTCGTCCCTTGCGGTTTACGAAACGTGTTGATCATACATCACACTTATTTATAAAGCCTTTAAAAGTACTGTTTTCCCTTTTAGCATGTATAACTTTAGTTTATTGATAACGATTTTCTTGCATAATTATAAATCGCTATAATTAAAAAACATAATACATACATAATTTGCTTAAATAAATCTATATTTCTGATTAAGGGTGTAATCAAAAAATATTTTCCCACCCTTAACAGTTCGAAATTTTCGGACACATTTTCAGACGCATTTTTAAAAGTAAAAACATGAAACTTGCTGACGTGATTTTGGATACTTATGTACTTTAGTATAGATAATAAGTATAAAAGTCACATGGGTATTTTAAGGAAAAAATAGCAAGGTAAATCTCTGAACAAAAGGGTACGTAAGTACTTAAGTACTTTATCTTTATCCAGGGGTTGCATTATATAGGGAAAATTTTATTTTTCCTTAAAGAAAGGTGCGATGAAGATATTATTTTCAAAATAGTGGTAGGGACGATGAAAGATTCCCTATAGCATAGCTGCCAACTTTTACGCTTTCTTCTTACCACTAAAATATTATAGTAAATGTAGAGGTCTGCACGTGCCGGAATTTCCAGGCCCGGGCCCGGCCCGGCCCGAACGAAAGCTATCTTGGCCCGGTCCGTTTGCATTTTTACAGTTCTCGGCCCGGCCCGTACAAAAATCACTGAAAACAGGCCCGCCCGGCCCGACACAATTTCTACAAAAAAAAATCTGTTTTTTCTCAACATACAATTAAGATTCTTTTAAAGAATACATATACATATTTATCGGAACATTTTCAAGTATATTTTAGATTACTATGATGTTCGCAAAACAGAAAACACACAATAGTAAACATTAACGATTACATACAGTGTTTTAGTCATCGTGTCTACAGACATTTCAAAATTCAAATAACAATTCATTAAAAGATTAATGTAGTTCAGAATAAAAGATTAAAAACATGATAACTTTTGAAGCTGTATAATAAAAAGTAGATTTGTGAAAATATTTTTCTCATTTTAAAGCTTTTCTCAAATCCAAATGAGCTGTATTTCGGCACATTTATGAATTCATTTCTTTTCGGAAACGCGTAAGATTAGCAGGTATTCTTATGCAGAAGCTATGTAAATGTCGGTTTTTTTCATAGTTAAAGCAATATATCTTTCTTAAAATACTGCCAAAGTTAGCGTTTTGAATCGAATTTCCGGAAGCGATAGCACAGGAAAGAAGAACGTACAATCACGTGACAAGAATCTCTGTTATCTCTGTAAAGTAATTTATCAAATATGGAAAAAGCTATTCGTTTCCAAATACCTTCAATAGTCAGGCCTGTCAATTTTATGCCTTTATAGTTAAAAATGAGTCAGAAAATGTGTCTGAAAGTTTCGCATTGTTGAGCAGTGAATATGAGAACCACCTTAAAGTATATTTTCAAAAATACTGTTAAGAGAAGTTCATTATCACTACTAATGCTACAAAACACAATGACTGTCCTACACATCCTGAGATCGATTAAGACCAGTTCCGTCCCGGCACGAGTCTGCTGAAAAAAATTAAACTCGGAATCTGACATCTTGTAACTGTACGATGTCGATCTCTTCGACGGACATGTTTTATTTCTGTATTGATGTTGTTAAACTCGCATCGGCTCGTGACGCACGTTTATACGTCTCGTGAAAATCATATTAATTGAAAATGGCTCGTATTTTATCTGCTTCGCTGGAATTCTTATATCGGGCCGACAGGCCCGATTAATCTTTTTATCGGCCCGGCCCGGCCCGTTTATTTTGTCTGTCGGCCCGGCCCGTTGAAAAAATTGTCCTAATTCTGCCGGCCCGGCCCGTTTGAAAATTTGCCATCATTCCGCCGGCCCGGCACGCGGGCCGGCCGGGTACGGGCCTCGGGCCAAACCCGGGCCCGTGCAGACCTCTAAGTAAATGTTGTCTTAATCGTCGAAATCTTATGATTAAACAAAACGAAAATATAATTAAGTTAATTTTAGTGGTAGCAAGAAAGCGTAAAAATTGGCAGCTATGCCTATAGAATGCGACCCCTGTGTATAGTACAATTTCAAGATCTGGCTATCTGACTTTCAGGGACAAGATACTTGCATTCGTAAAATGTTGAAATAATTTAATGACACCAATATTTACAAGAGAATCTATCTGAAAACAGGTAAAAGTATATTTTCGCGTACTTAATAAAGGTTAAATTTTAATTATAAAATTCAGGTGCCAATGTGGCAATTAAGAATTATAATTAAGTGATGCTTTAACGGCATCACCGCCTCTCAAGGAAGGGGTCAAGAAATTTGGTTTGATACCACTCAGTATGTTTTAATTTTGTTATTTTAATAAGGTATTCTATCATTTTCTTTATTGTGAGCAAAAACCAATGGAGAAATTTACTTCCCGTAGTAAGAGAAACACAAAAAAATTATTTATAACTATTGGGGTAACTGGATGCAGCATGGCCCAGTTACCCCGGATACATGTCCCAGTTACCCTATTCTTGAAGCATTTGGGAGATTCTGAAAAGGTGGGAGCATTAAACGTTAACTATATGTAATTTTTCAAATTTAAGGCCAAATTTTTTTAATAGTATAGTATTTTGTCTATAAATATAATATATAAATATTTTAATAGTATGTCTACAAAATTATACACAAACATTAAAAGACAGCAACTATTCTGAAAAATTAATGATTTAATTTTCGTTAAAGCATCATTAATTAAATGATTTGATGAAAGCATTTAATTAGCAGTTGTGTCCTTTACAAATTTTGGACATTTGCAGATTTTGTACTTAAAGATTTTGGACTTGCTCTTAGTATTTAAAAAATTCTTAAGACTAAGAATGTAGTAAATATGTCTGTATACATATATTAAAATGTATATAGTATATATGTATAATTACCTTTTTGTTATCCAGTAATAATAATAATAAAATTAAATGCTTTGTTACGTACGTTACTTTCAGACATAACACAATACAGAAAAATGCTTTACAGAAAAGTCCTTCTATCTTCAAAAAAGCAATAAATCAGCCTGCCATCTCTTCAAGAAATTATCAAAAAATCATTCGTTTCCTTTATGCATTCGTTGTTTACCATTAGAACCACCTGGAAAAAAGTTATAACTCTTTTTCTTGGTGGTACATTGGAGCAGTTAACGTTATGAATGTCCGAAATTGGCCTCTTTAGCATAAAATGATAAAATTTTAAGATATTTATACAAAGCTTTTACAATAAATTATGTCATTTTCTATCTCTGAATAGAATTAAAAACTCAGTGTAAAAAAAAAATAATAATAAAGTCAATGGTAATTAAAGTTATGTTTGAAAGTTATGACTTGTGTCCAGTGCCCACCTTTTGAGAATCGCCCATTTATGGGGTAATTGGGACACCGGGATTACATTTAAAACATGAAGTAAATATGTAAGATACCTAATAATATTAATGTAGTTGGGGCATTCTCACAATCTTTTAACTTCCATGTCCCTGAATAATAATTTTTTATTTAATACACTTTTTTGTGTTTTTTTTATTTCATGTACTTGGAAACATGACATTGCATGATTGCACAGCAATATTGAGACAAATAAGTTTTGGACGATGTTGGAGGTCCAAACACATAGAAAACTCATCTACCGTCCCGTGTCCCTGATGCTGATTTTGAAGTTTGGAGCTGTCTGGATAAAATTGTTTCAATAAAAATAATTCGATGTAATTTTTTTCTGAAACTGGAACTATCGTTTCATATAAATATGTAGCTAAAAATTAACCGGCACACATTTTTAGGGTTGATATTATTTTTTGAACTCTGTCCCTGGGTTTTAGATTTTTTACCATCCCTGTTCTAAAACTATACAGAAAATCCCTTCAGATGCAGCGACAGAATTTTTTTCAAGTTTTTGCTCATGCAGAAGTAATGCTAGAGAAAGAATATATCTAAAATTCTTTGACAGGAAATTTACTGCAGAATATAAATCAGCATTTAAATATCAATTTCAAGCACCGTGGCTTTATTGGTAGTCTTACCGTCCCCAAGGTTTATTCCTGCACTTTTCGAGGTAAATTAAAAAAAAAAAACAATTAATCCAATGTTAACAACTGTTTCGAAAAATCAATGAACATTGTGGCTATCACTTAGTCTTAACATGATTTTTCTAAAAATAGGTGGTAATTTTCTTTACCGTTCCATCCTTACCGTCTCTTTTTTTTTCCATTTCGTTCCTTTTTTTCCTATACCATCCACTTTTTTTACTCTACCGTCCCTTCTTTAACACCCTTTTAAGACAATGTTATACAAAAATTCTGTATTAAAAGTACTACATTTTTATTATTTCTTATTTGAATGTCCTGTGGTTACTATGCAAATTCATTATAAGTAAAAATTTAGAAGAAAATAAACAGTTATAGAGGTAAGACGGTAAGGAAAATTAAACTCGCAAATTTAACTTAAACCTCAGTTAAATAAAAAAATTTTTGCTGCTGACCCTTTTTTCTTTATTTTGAATCATTAAGGCATTCGTCTATCAGATTAAAATGTTATTTTAGCAAGTTTAATTTCGCCAGATTTTTTTTTCCAAGAGTCAAAAGATTGTGAAAATGCCCCAGTTATATGTCTAATCTTAAAAAAAAAAAAAAAAAAAAAAAAAAAAAAAAGATTGTTTAATAAAAGTACTTACAGTATTTTAATAAAAATCCGAGGAAGTTCAACCATATTGACGTTGTTTTTAAAAAAAGAAACGTAAATTTTTGACAACCTATCACAGCAAAGTGAGAGTTATGATTGAGTTGATACAGGTTGTTTTAGGAAGTAGAGATAAAGGGGCATTGTTCACAAAAGCTAAAACTTAAAAAATACCAACAGTTTTTTATAAAATAGCCTATGACCCAGTTACCTCGTGGTTCCAGTTACCCCAACAAACCTTATATTAATTGAAAGCCTGTTTAATTGTAAATATTTTGAAACCTCATTTTTACTCTACGGTAATTATATCGCGAGATATTGTAAATTTTGTTAATACACTCAGTGCTATTACCCACACAAATTCAAATTTTTAATGGTTTTTTCTCCATGTTCACATTTTCTTCACTTTCATATGTTTTAAAAATTCTAAGGCTTATTTTATTTCTGAGATAGAGTTTTAAACTATTTTGTGCATGTTCTTTAATATTTATGTGATAAATCTGTGCATGGAATTAGTCTTCAGGTTTTTTGTTATTTAAGAAAAAATTAAAGTATATGAAGATGTGTTAGATTTCATCGTTTTACACTATATATATATATATCAGTAAAAAGATTATATTAAATGTAGTATTAGATGTATCTAAAAATCCATGCGCAGTCTTGTGTAATACACATTCGAAAATCTTTTAAAAAAAAAATGGGCAAAAATATCAATTTTTAAAAAAGTAGTAGGGATTTTAAAAAATTAAATTTTCTTTTACAGTTATTGTGAAATATAATCCCCAAATCAAGGACATTAAATTAATCAAACTAAGTAAATTGCTTTTCATCTGTCAAATGTGATTTATAAAAACAATTATGAAAAGTGAACAAGGAAATGATTGCACAATCCTGGATAAGGAAGCAGGACGTTTCGGTCCCGACACTTCGGTCCCGCCATTTCGGTCCCGCCGTTTCGGTCCCAAGACATTTCGGTCCTGAGACACTTCGGTCCCAAGACATTTCGGTCCCGAGACAATTCGGTCCCGAGACATTTCGGTCCCGAGACATTTCGGTCCCGAGACAATTCGGTCCCAAGACATTTCGGTCCCGAGACATTTCGGTCCCAAGACATTTCGGTCCCGAGACATTTCGGTCCCAAGACATTTCGGTCCCAAGACATTACGATCCCGAGACAATTCAGTCCCAAGACATTTCGGTCCCTTCTCCAGCAAGCTGAAATTTTGTGCACTTGAAATAGGTTGCAATTTTATAGGGGACATTGTAGAGTTTTTTAAATAAAGGCCTTAAAATTTCAGTAAACACACACAAATTTCGTATGGTAATCATTTTAAAAAACAAGGGGGGGGGGGATTGACATTTTCTATATTTTAGTGTATCATAAGTATAAGGGTCTGATAAATTAAGACATTTATAACTCGATCTATAATTATCGCAAAACACTCATATTTTGTATGGTAAACGTAATCTTTATAAAAGGAGGGACATTATCAAATTTTTTAACTGAACTCCCTAAATTTTAGTATAACTCGAATATAAGGACTCGAAAACGCAAACACTTATAACACAGATCAAAATTGTCGCAGCCCACACAAATTTCCTATGATAATCATAATCGTTTTATAAGGCATGGGGGGGGGGGGAGGGGGCTCTGTTGATTTTTTATATATTTTAGTGTATCTTACGTATAAGGTCCTGATAAATTAAAACATTTATAACTCTCTCTGTAATTATCGTAATCACACTCATATTTTGTATGGTAAACGTAATCTTTAAAAAAGGAGGTACATTATAAGATTTTTTAACTGAACCCTTGAAATTTTAGTATAACCGAATATAAGGGCTCGAAAACCGCAAACACTTATAACTCGCAATCAAATTGTAGCACCCCATGCAAATTTTATATGGTAGAAGTAATCGTTTTCAGGAGTGGGGGAAGAGAGAGTTCTGTGGATTCTTTATAGAAGCTCCTCATATTTTAGTCTATCATAAATATAAAGTCCAGACAATTTAAAAATATTTATAAGTCGAGCTTTAATTTTCATATGCAAATGCCCATGCCAAAATGCACATATTCAATTGTATATAATTTGCACACTATGTGATTAATAATGAAAAAATCTGCAAATATTTTTACAAATCTTTATTTTATCCTATTATTTAACGGCGCATCAATTTTAAATGTATTGCATTTTACATATTTTTTAAAAAGGGGGTTCTTAACATGGAATTGTGATAAAGACACATTATTTTTTAAATTCTGCACCGGAACAGACTAGAACTTTCTATTTTATTTTAATAATTATTTTAATTTACTATTTTTTGAAAAACTATTTAAAAGTTTGCATTAATCTTTTTACATGTAACAATAATATTACCGCTATTTCTACCGGTGTCGAATGACAAGTTTAAAAATATTTTTAATTTTGAACCACTTCACCGTTTGCCCCGAGATAACTCGGGGATAAAAGCACTTTTTCCCCATACCTGTCGACGGTGAAGTGGTTTTCAACAATTACAAATCCTTTTTAATATAATTAAGACTTTTATATGCTTATTACATTCAAAAACTACGAGCACAATAAACATAAATCAAAATTTTAAAATTTCTATTGTCATAAAATATTCTTTTCGTATTTAAAATTAATTCTGTATTTCAAATATTTCTTTGTTATTTATTTGACTTATATACTTAGAATTAAAGCAGCCTACATGTTTTAATATGACAAATAAAAAATAAAAATGAAAATACTAAAAAATAACATAAAATCTCAAAATAGTAATGTATAGTGAATCACTTTTACGTAAAATTTCATTTTAAATTAAGAAATTTTATAAATATATCACAATGAAGAAATTTGGAAATTTAGAAAACATATTTGGCTTTTCTTGATATCTATATGTTATTCATTCAAAAGAATATTATACATGTATATCTATATGTCAAGTGTAGATGTCCTGGCTTCCCCCATTTGATTATGCTAAATAAAGATCCAGATAGAAGAATTATTCTACTCGCGCTCTCTTTGTTCTAGTCAGCCGGCGCTTTTCTGTGGCCACACGGCATTTTTCATCTTTAATGGCTTAAAAAAACCGGGACGACATGCAGTGGCGTAGCCAGGATTTCGTTTCGGGGGGGGGGGGGGAGGGTCCAGAATTTTCCCTTCATGTTATATATATAGTAAAACCTGTCAAGATGAAATTGTAAATATTGGTGAAAAATTCCGTTTTACACAGGTTTCCGTGTTATTTGGTGTATTTGTATAGTATTCTTTTCCGTAGCACTATGGAACATTTATGTTTAAGACAGAACTCCGTTATAGGCAGGTTCCATTTTTAAAAGTTTTGTGTATTTATATAAATATACTTATTTATATCATATGAATAGAATAAAACTTGTCAAAATAGTAATTGTCTATAACAGAATCCTGTCTTTAACGTAAGCTTTACATGGTCTTAATATGAATTGCGATACAATTAAATTTGCTGAAAACCTGTCTGAAAAGGGGATTTTCACCCTTCTTTAGTGAAGCATAGTGAAACCTGTGAAAGCGGAATCGTTCTATAACGGAATCCTGTCTCAAACGGAATAGTTTCAGAATCCCTGCGAAACGAACAATAGATCTTATTGAGGTAGTGTATCTTAGAAGTATAATTAATTACACTTCTTTACATGGAAGCCTGTCTAAAATGGAGCTTTTTACCAGTGCTTGGAATCTTGTCTTGACTGTGTATATATATGATAGAAGTATTTCGAGTAACTTTAAGAATTTAGGTATATCCTTATTTAATTTCTTAATTTAAAAAAAAAAAGCATGGATAAAAAATATAAGGCCAATCTATATAACTGCAACTAATAATACATTCAAGTTACATTAATATTTACCAGTGAAAAAGATTCACTTATGATGTAAAAAGCTGAGCGCATACTGAAGAGTTAAATTTAATTAACCCATTCGCTGTCATTCACGAGTATACTCGTGGCTTTAATTTATTGATTACTTTGTCACCACTATTTTAAAATTAAAAAAAAAGCCTCATTTATTGGCAGAAATTTCGCTGTATTAGTAAAGCGAAATTTATCTTTCTGAATTTGTGCTGGCAAACGACCTTCAACAAAAAATTTGAAAATTCTTAGTTTTGGCAGCGAATGGGTTAAATCAAGTTTCATATTACATAACATTTGCCTACAATAAAGTTAGGGCCAAGTGGTCAAGTGTAAAACAGCAATTTTCATGTTTAATTTCTTGCCATTGAATTAAGAATTTGTGCTGTAATAGATATTGGATAATGATTTCACATAAGTGTCAATCGCATGAGCCGTTCATGCGATCCGCCACGCTCCCCATGGAAATTTTTGAGGTAACCCAGATAGCATGAACATTAGCAGAAAGTTTGATTTTTTCTGATATTATCTTGCCGTGACAAATTTGAATTGAGAAATTCGCAGCAAATCTCCCGCAAGGTATACCATCACCCACTTGCATGTGTAGTTTGTTGTGAAACTGGTGACAAGACTGTCTTTAATTCACGAAAGTGACGAAAGCAAAAAATCTCTCTGTTGAGAGACTCAACAACAATGAGAATCAGCACATACGCAGAAATTGCAGAAATTTTATTCGGTAGGCACCGTTTTTTCTAAACGCTATACTTATTAAATACCAAAAAAATGCTCGAAATGAAAAGTACAAATATTACCTAAACTTGTTTATGGTGATAAAACCTATGCATGCGCCTTCTGACGGCGCTTTCGCATCAATAGACCTGATCAGGTCTATTGACACCTTCAAAGGGGTTAAACTTATAGTGTGATATGGAAAGATTACTACTTTGCACTAAGTTTGCAGTATTTTTGATTACTTGTTTGCCGTTAGTTTGCAGTAAATTTGATACAGCATGAATTTAACTTGCACGACAAGTTGAAAACACTCATAGTTATATTGTTAAGTAAAAAAAAAAAATTCAAAAATTAAATTGTTTTTATTAAACGTATTTATCAATTCAAAATTAGTTTAATTATTAATTGTTTAGATAACTAATTTATCAATTGCTTGTTAAAAAACTATTACATGAACTATATAATAGTTTTTATAGGGTAAATGCAAATATATATTTTTTTTATTTTCGGTTATTATAACGTTATTAACTTCATTAGTATGTATAAAAGTGATAAGGGTTCTGAAGATAAACATGTTGTTTATTCATTTATTAGTTAGCTTATAATATTATTTTTGCTCTTTAATTATAATTAATTAATAATTTCTTACTTTTTGCGAATTGTAAATTATAACTGTACTTAAAAAATTAAAATCTGCATAATATCACCTAACACTGTTAAGAGGTATTTTTACGTATTTGTACAATGTTGCATTATTATTATTATTATTATGTTTAATTAATTAATTAATTATTACTTAGACTTTATGTTTTTGGCTGATTTTTCAAAAAATTCCCATATTATTTTTTGGAAATTATAAATTAAAACTTTTGAATAAAAACTTTAAGTGCTATTAATAATTGCTACTAATAATTGCTATTAATTAATTCTCAAAAAAGTTAGGAATTTTAGTATAAAAATTAAATTAATATTTTATTAAATATATTTTTTATTTAATGTATCCTTAATTTATTAAATTAATAACATTATTAATATACATTACATTTTTTTACTTTAAAATAAACTCAATACATAATACATTTTATATTCAATTTATCATATAGTAGTTATAAACTGAAATTTATCTTTTACATGTTTATTTATTTTATATTTAAAGTCACCGAAATTTAAAACTATTAATATAATTAATAATAAAACTAAAATAAAAAATTATTTATTTTTTTCTGGGAAAGTGGGAGGAAAAGGGTAATATTAAAAATCAATAAATAAACGACAAATACAAACAAGTTGGAAATTGCTCGTCAAACGTGGCAAATGAGGTGCGTTCGTACTATAACTAGTTTTATAATTATTTTTTGCACCCCATATTGTACTGAATGTATATATATATATATTTTTTTTTGTACTTCATGAGTGCATAGCCTGCGACATCATTAAAATGCACTTGCAATAATTTTTTCCCATTCCCCGTAATGTAACGCAAAACTTTTGACTGTCTCTGTAATTAAACTATACACCGATTTTCATAAAATTTCAAATCGCTCGACAAAATTTTGTAACAATTATATATTTAAAATTTCAGACCACTCGGATGGCAGTAACATCATTAAAATGCACTTGCAATAATTTTTTCCCATTGGCCGTAATGTAACGGAAATTTTTTGACTGTCCCTGTAATTAAATTATACATCTGATTTTCATAAAATTTGAAATGGCTCGACAAAATTTTGCAACAATTATATATTTAAAATTTCAGACCATTCGGAAGGCTGTAACATCATTAAAATGCGCTTGCAATAATTTTTCCCATTGGCCGCAATGTAAAGAAAAACTTTTGACAGTCCCTGTAATTAAACTATGCATCCGCTATCCATAAAATTTGAAATGGCTCGACAAAATTATGCAACAATCATATATTTAAAATATCAGACCATTCGGTTGGGTTGTTTTTGCTCTGTTATATGCGGACAGACAGACGGGCAGACGGACGGACTGAACGACGACTATAGGTGCTACGTATTTATATAATTACGAACGCACCTAAAAACCTTAGTTTTGTCAGTTAAAAATTGAAAATAAAATTAATTAAAATAATACTTACACTATTACATAAAATAAAAAATAATCATCTTATTACAAAGAAATAGGTCAGTTTCAATAAAATTAGTTCACAAGAATCGTCTGCAATGGATGAGAAGACTATTAAAAATGCAACCAATAATTATTTTTAAAAAAATGAAGCGGTGGGTGGAGTTTTCTGACAACAAAATATTTTTCCTGGCGCACCGAATTACCAAATCACTATTGCTTTCCCAATGTTTATAATGGTAAAGTAACTTATGAAAACAAAATTATAACTTTGTATTATAAAAGTAATAAGAAAAATTAAATATTTTTGCTTCAATAAATATACCTCATTTCTGAATTATTAAAGGAGAGGATGTAGAAGAAGGATTTGAGAAAATATTTACCTACAATAGCTTATAAGTGTCCAATTGAATTATTGAAGACATTTATTATTAATCTAATTGTAAGAAGGAGAAAAAATAAGAACAGTTTTTTA
Source organism: Maratus speciosus (assembly GCA_963932465.1). Classification (NCBI taxonomy): domain Eukaryota; kingdom Metazoa; phylum Arthropoda; class Arachnida; order Araneae; family Salticidae; genus Maratus; species Maratus speciosus. Next base: position 22,313,010 of record OZ010797.1, read on the forward strand.
AATTATTTAATTAATGATGATAATTTAAAGGTTCTAAAAAACGTATGAAAACAACCAAAAAATCATCTATGGCAGTTTATAGTATATATAAAATACCTAATATTAATAACAAATAATAAAGCTTAAAAAATCCATTTTGTTAAATAATAATAATAATAATAAGACAATGTCCCCTGTAAAATTATATCACATTGTTCAATCAAACAAATTTTCAGCTCGCTGTGATTTCATTATCACGAGTTATAAAAGTTTAAATTTATCGGACTGTTATATTCAGCTTTTTTTTTAATTTGGGGGTTGGGGGGGGGTGTTAAAAAATTTAAAAAGGTCCCAAATAATGTTTAAATTACAGCGTTTGGCGGCCCACGACAATTAGAATACGAGTTATAAGGTGGTGGGCACCGAAATGACAAGGGACCGAAATGGCTAAGGACCGAAATGGCCAGGGACCGAAATGGATGGGGACCGAAATGGCCAGGGACCGAAATGTCTCGGACCGAAATGGCCAGGGACCGAAATGTCTCGGGACCGAAATGTCCAGGGACCGAAATGTCTCGGGACCGAAATGTCCAGGGACCGAAATGTCTCGGGACCGAAATGGCCAGGGACCGAAATGTCTCCGGACCGAAATGGCCAGGGACCGAAATGTCTCGGGACCGAAATGGCCAGGGACCGAAATGTCTCGGGACCGAAATGGCCAGGGACCGAAATGTCTCGGGACCGAAACGGCGGGACCGAAATGGCGGGACCGAAGTGCCGGGACCGAAATGTCGTGTACCCCCTGGATAAACACTCTAATATAAACATTTCATCATATCATCAAGAAGTTAAAGACTTTCGAACTTTAATAAACTTTTAAATTGCTATAAGTAAAAATATTGATATAAAAAATGTAATATTAAGATAATTGGCACTAATTTCCTGTTTTTTATAATCAATAATGTATTATATAGGTTTTTCTACTTTCCCTTGTATACTAGACTCTCCAAAGGAGAGATGTGATTTTTATGCTAAATTAAAATGTTTTTTTTCTTTCTTTAAAAGTTCCCAACATATTTAAATTCACAAGTCACAAAATAATTACGCGTATTTTAAGATGACACCGAATATCGCATCGTTATCAATGGATTTAAACAAACATACAACGAGCAGCTATAGATGGAATTAATCTTGCCGATGTTGGATTCCAGGGAGATTACGGATAAACATAAATACAAGGTAAGCCAATTTTATCTTACCTATGCTTTATTTTTATATTGAGAAATAAATAATTAACCTCTGAGGAAAACGAACTTCACGCTGGTATTGTTGGAAAAGAAAAAATACTACTAACATTAGATGTATTTAAAAATCCATGCGCAGTCTTGTGTAATACACATTCGAAAATCTTTTAAAAAAATGGGCAAAAATATCAATTTTTAAAAAAGTAGTAGGGGTTTTAAAAATTCAAATTTTCATAAGCGTTTTCAAAATTTTAATTAAATCTACAGTTATTATTTTTTTTTCAAAATGTATTTTTAGTTGAACATTCAAATGCAGTGAGTTCACCCTTACTATATTTTTTTAAATAAACAAAATTGCTAAAAAGATAAACAGTCCCCTCAAAACAGTATGAACATATTACATTAAAAAAAAAAAAAAAAACTGTAAAAGTTATTAAAATTTTTCCAGGAAATTGGTATGCCTAGAACTTTTTATGTAAACGGCAACAACAAAAATTCATGTAACAGATACACTTTTGCACTGTAGATCCAAAAAATCTGTAAGGTTACTATAAGAATTTTTTTAGGAAACTGGGATGCCTAGAACTTTTTATGTAACTGCAACCCGGGTTACAGATACAATTTTAGTAAGATTACTGTAATTTTAGTAGATTCTTTTGTAGAACTACAGATAGCTTTACAAAAACATAGCTTTATAGATTTACATCTTTTTTTGTACAGTGTACAGAAAAAAATTTTAGTATGTAATACAGATTTCTGTAAGTTTGCACCTGTATAGAATTACATCTTTTTTCAGTGTAGGGGAAAAAAAAGAAAGAAAAGAAAAGAAACTGCTTCTGTTATTTATTTTATAGTGGAAGATTCATTTTGGTCGGCAAGCACAGCATATAATTAAATACTGGATGAACTACTTTTTTCTAATCACAAGTCTCTCTTTAAGAATGGAAATAACTCTAATCTAAAACATATACAACTGACCCGTGTAAGGAATATTAACAACAGAATAAAGCAATGTACGCATAATAAGTCGATCTTTTGGAGTGTTTATATAACTGCGATTATTAGAATATCTTTTGTACGGAGGTTGCTGCAGGACTTATGTAAGTTATAATAATATAATTATTAATAGGTGAAAAGTTATACAACAAACGTGTATTCGGGAAGGGGAATAATAAATGACTCTTTACAATTGTAACGGTTGTAGTGGTTAATACGCAATCTCATACAAGATTATTAACTTTTCAAGAGTACTATTTTTGCATGTTTGTATAAAAGCAAATTAAGGGTGTATTCGGAAAAATATTTTTCCATCCGCAACAGCTCGAAAATTTTCGAGACATTTTTAGAGCCACTTTATTTACAAGTAAAACCATGAAATTTGCTGAGGTGATTTTGGAAGAGATGTATAAGAGGCCGTGTGATTTCATTTTTCGCTCAGTTCATTAGACTTTGAGTTTTAAACAATTATTTTCTCAGTAGGACCCTTTTTTTCATTCCCAGATCTCCCGCTTTGGAAAATTCGGTTCAAAGCGTCAACTTTGACAGCTTTTTTTGTAATATTTTTCTGCATTTATCAAAAAATCGACAAGCACGGCACATTATGTAGTTTCTGAATAAGAGAATTTGCCAGTTTGATGCGTTTGAGAGTAAAAATGAATTTAAAAATAAATCAGAAAATAAGCAGTTTGGATTGAAATACACCCTTAAGGACCGAGCATACTTAAAAGTGATGAAATTGGAAAAAAAAAATTATTTTTTGTGCTATAAATTGAAGAACTACAAGAATAGAAGCCATTTATATACATATATATATATATATAAAATTTCAAATTATGCCAAAATTTGGGCTGCTTTTGTTTGTAACTGGTTATTGCATCAATTTTGGTCAATTTTCATGGGTTATTCATAGTTTCTTATTTTACATACTGGTTTCTTATGTTCATATCTTGTTCATATCTTGTTCATCTTTAGAATTTTACCAATTGTGCTATTATATATATTTAAATGGCTTTTATTCTTGTAGTTATTCAATTTATAACATACAAAATAAATTTTTTCCAATTTCATGCCTTTTAAATATGCACGGTCCTTAATGTGCTTATATAAAAATATGTAAATATAGTATCATAACTCTTAAAAAATTAATAATCTTCTATCAGATTGCGTATTAATAACTACAACCGTTAAAAAGTTTATATATAAAGCGAATATATGAACAAATTGGTAAAATTCTAAAGATGAACAAGATATGAACACAGGAAACCAGTATGTAAAATAAGAAACTATGAATAACCCACAGAATCATAAGAGGAGCTTCCAGGTTTAATTCATAGTGAAGATGCGTTTTTTCATCCAATTTTGTCGGCATTAAGCTTAAAATGACAAAATTTAGCTCCTAATAGCGCATCATAAAGCAAAATAAATGATACATATACATATATATATATTTCTTTATGCGTTAAAATCTTATTTGCAACTGAATAAAAACAGAGGGAAGAAGTCATTAGGTCAGTAATTTTGAGAACGCCTTTCGCACGGAGCTTATCTAACGATTTTAAAGTTGGGGTAGTCACCCCTTGCCTGTGGAATAAATTTGAGAAAAACGTGCCAAAAATAGAGAAAAAATTCTCTTTAATTTTGTTCGTTATTATCATCAAAATGTTAGAAATACATTATTTAAAAAAAAATAAATAAATAAAGGAAATACTAACTACTAATGAATGTAAGTTAAAATTTTAGTGCTTCACCTTGAGTTAACTCTTAAATGCCTGGTTTTTCAAAAATCTTTGTAATAATGTTTTTCGGCTTTCATTTTTGAAATAAATCATGGGGAAAATACTTTTAAAAAATCATATTTTGCTTTAAGTATGGTTTACGGCTAAAAAACAGTTTGGCAATACTGGTCTTTAATTGAGAAAATAATTTTCCTTGATAAAATTCTATAATATTAAACACACAAGAATTTTAGGAACTAATAAGAAATAATTTTTACTTGCTCACTGCAGAACAAAATAGGGTATTTCGCAAGCTTACAAACAAAACAAAAAGAACAAGTAGCAACAATTGAAAAAATAAATCTATCTTTATTCTTAAACAGCACAAGTGTTGCCATCTACGTGTTGAAAATCGATTTAATAATATTTTCAGAATGTATTTTATTAGCAACATTAGGCATTATAGCCCCAATGTTATTCTAATATAATTTAGAGCCTAAATTGGGTATGTTGCCGAAAAGCAACACCCGGCATTTAAGGGTTAAATAATTAAAATACATATAAAAGCACAAATAATTGTACAAAAATTACTTTCAGGTGCATAAATATAACAAAGATATTTAAAATACATCAGAAAAACCTACAACGTTTTCAAACCATTACAAGGCCGTCATCAGTAGGATTTAAAGGTTGTTATTATTCTCTTTGTGCTTATTCGAGAATTCTGAGCCAAATAAAAGGATAGTGCAAAAAGTGTTTTAAAAAAAAATTACAAGAAGAGTAAATGTGTCTTCAAAACATTTCAAAATATTCATTTTTAAAATTGAGTTATAAATGTTTAATAAATAGTATGTTTTAAGTGTGTGTGTGTTAATTTAAAGGCACCGTGTAGAAAGTATTTTGAAAGTGTTTTACATGTGTTGTTTTAAACTGTTCTAAATTGTGTGGTGTTTACAATGTGTTGTTAATTGGGTGAAAAAGGGTTGTGCAGCACAACACTATTGTAAGAAAATATTTTCATTAACACGATTTCAACACAATTAACAACACTATTTTTAGAACACATTTTTAGATAGCAACACTTTTGCAATATATTAAGAACCATATTTCTAGATAGCAACACTTTTGAAACATATTAAGAACACAAAAAATATTTCGTATATGGCGTTTTCTAATTCACAACACATTAATGTGTTGTTAACTTGATGACAAAAAGTGTTGTAAAATGTGCTTATCTTTGTACTTGAGAATTTGCAGTGTAGACAGCACATGAATACATTTTAGATTTATATGCCCACATAATTGAAATACCGTATTTTATGGAAGAAACGCCGCACCCGTCGTAAACGCCGCACTCCTCAAACTGGCCTTAATAAGCTTAAAAATATCGTAATCGCCGCACCTGTTGTAAACGCCGCATCCGTCGGAACGCTACTTTTGTCGACAGCGTCACATTGACCTAACTTTAATCAAAGTTTTCTGAGCAGTGTAGGAAGCCTCGTTTTTAATATCTTAAGATGTCTATGAAGTTTTATTTAAAATATTTAAATCCGATTTTAAATATTTTTATGAACTTTTAAATTAAGGAAACTCAGTTGGAATTAAAAAAAAAATCGTAAACGCCGCACTTGGAAAAAAATTAACTTTTAAAAACTCGTAAACGCCGCGCCGTTTCTTCCATAAAATACGGTACATGAATATAATTTAAAAAATAAACTTATTTTGATTATATTAAATTACGGAAATTTGACTTTAAATCAGTTATTTATTTTACAATAATATATTTGTTTTGTCCGGTATAGTATAGCATATTAATCAAATAACTTACGAGTGACTTTTTTTCCACCATGGAAGTCTGTTTTTAGAATGGAAATAATTCTATAGCTTAACTTCTTGAGACCTGAAGATAAAATTAACGTTACAAATCCATTACTTTTACGCAAACAAAATGACACCCTAGATGCAGGGCCTGACTAATGCAGGGGCATGCGGGGCAGTTGCCCCGGGATCCCACTATTCAGGGGCCGCCATAGGAATAATCATGATCTTCATTAAAAGTTGCTAAATGGTTAAAATTGGCCAGAAGGAATCAAAATTCATAAGCTTTCAAAAGACGGGAGTGCAGCCCCATTCCCCTCTCTGCTTCCCGTACCATCACCCCCTTCACCCACGCAAAAAAGCGAACTATATCATTAGGAAATTAATGATTAAAATTTTATAATAACAACTGAGTATTATATTGTTTTGAAAAGAAATTCTTTATTGAAGTTTTCCTCGTAAGGAGGCAGGTTATAACCATTAAGGCTGTTCTTAACTGCTCTGCTCAACAAGCGCAAAACGTTTTGACACATTTACAAATTCATTTTTTAACCGAAAGATATAAAATTGGAAAGCCTGCCCATGTAAGTGATTTGGAATCGAACTTTTTTTTTCCATTTTTTGATTCCTCCATTACCTATTGAGTTATAAGCGATTTTGATCACGTGACAAACTCGTTTTTCACCCGCCCTTAAATTCTCTTCTTCTTTCACGCGGAAATTCGGTTCAAAACGCCCACTTTGACACTATTTTTGGAAAAATCTATTGCGTTTGCAAAAAAAAAAAAAAAAAAAAAAAAAATGGAAAAAACAGCTCAATGTCATAGTTTCTGAACAACAACACCCGCCAGTTTCATACATTTTCGAGCAAAAATAAATTAAAACTTATGTCAGAAAGTTGCCCTTTTGGATTTGAGGTGTATTTTTGGTGTATTCCAATCCAAACAGCTTATTTTCGGATTCGTTTTTAAATTCATTTTTGCTCTCAAACGCATGAAACTGTTATTTAATAATTACATAATATGTCGTGCTTCTCGATTTTTTGATAAAGGCAGAAGATATTGTAAAAAATGCTGTCAAAGTGGGCGTTTTGAACCGAATTTTCCGAAGCGGGAGATCTGGGAATGAAAAAAAAGGGTCATACTGAGAAAATAATTGTTTGAAAATCAAATTCTAATGAATTGAGCAAAAAATGAAATCACACGGCCTCTTATACATTTCTTCCAAAATCACCTCAGCAAGTTTCATGTTTTTACTTTTAAAAATGAGTCTGAAAATGTCTCAGAAAATTTCGACCTACTGAGGGTAGAAAAATATTTTTTGGAATACACACTTAAGGGGGTATATCTGATACGGAAGAGAAAAGTGGAATCCCATGTTATCCAATGGGAAAATTACTTATCCTTCTTGTGAATTTAAATTTGAAACTTTCAACAATATTTTTTTTCAGCATGTAGATAGGAAAGTTCTTTATCCCTCTGGTTCTTTATCTCCAAATTTTTATATCTTTTTCCATAGTCATAAGTTACAAACGAATAAAGAATACTTTTTATACTTTTCTGAATTTTTGAAATTTTAGCACAAATTTTAAAATACTCATAATTATGTTTAAAATAGTTTAAGCTTACAGAGAGATAAAAAAAAAAACCTTCGTATCTACTTGCTGAAAAAAAAAAAAAAAAAAAAAAAAAATCGTTGAAATTTCCAAATTTGAATGAACAAGGATAAGTGTAGTGAAACTTCTTTTAAAGGTCACCCCTATTCAAGGGCCACCTCTATTAAGGGCCAATATTTTTAAGAACCAAAACTATATAGAAGTAGAAAAAAAAATCAAATAGTTGAGTTTTTATGAGGAAAAGAATAGAGGACCACATTTGTGGACTTCAGGTTTGAAGACATTAACTTTTAATTTTGAACTAATATGACTATTAACAACATTATTTATTTATTTATTTATTTAAATATTCTGATTCATGCGCGTGTTAAGGATATTAACAATTGAATACATAGGTATAGCAGAGGGGAAAAGTCAATTTCTAGAATGTTAAGAACTAGCTGCAATTGTTATAAAACACCTTTCGACCGAAGGCTGAAATATATGACATGAACATTAATCTGTACACTGTAAAAAGACCTTGTAATTTTTTACAGAAAAAACCTGTTTTAAAGAAAAACAGTTCTTTCTGTTAAAAATATGATGGATTTTGTAATTTTTACAGAGAAAATCTATATTTTTTTACTGAAAAAAAACTGTTTTTTATAAAAAAATTATAGATATTTTCTGTAAATCAAACGGTTTTCCACTGGTTCCAAAATTGACAGCTTTTTTTCTGTCAATTTGAGACAATATTTTTTTACAGTGTAAGTGAAAAGTTTACAAAAGAAACATATTTTTTGAAAAGTTTACAAAAGAAACATATTTTTAAAAAATCAATACTATTAATAATAATAATAAAGTGCTCTTTGTATACAATGAATACAACCGTTTTCAGTTATAACTGTAGCAGTTGTATTGATGTAAAATCATAATCAAACTAATGATATAAGATTATTAACCTTTTATGCATAAAAACAAATATTTAGAAATATTGCAGACAGCGTTTCTGATCTTTTATATATCACGGCGAAAGATCTTTAAAAAAAAAAATCAGTCAGAGACAGGCAAATAGACCATTCTAAAATTATCAAAAATCTTTAAAAATAAAAAGCTGTTTCTATTATTTATTTTGACTGATAAATAAGATAGAATTAAATAACTGATAAATGACCTTTTTTTTAAAATTCTAGTTTAAAATGTACAGCTTGCGCGTGTAAGGAAAATTAACAAACTGGATATATCAGTAAGTATTACAGGGGAAAAGTCAACACTGTAAAAAAAAAAAAAAAAAAAAAAAAAAAAAAAAAAAACGGATATTCTACTGCCAATCGAGACGTCAGTACTATTTCCGTATTTTAACGGAAATCCTCCTCCCCTATAATTTTTAGAAATCCGTATTTTTACGGAAATTTTTCCCCATAAATTACAGAAAATTTTCCGTTTTTCTGGAATTTATGAGGGAAAAGTTCCGTTAAAATACGGAAATAATATTGGCGTCTCGATTGCCAGTAAAATCTCAGTTTTTTAGTCCGTTTTTTCTTTTTTTTTTTTTTTTCTATACAGAGATTGTCCGGAGTGTTCATAGCTACAATTAATAAAAAAACATCTAAAGCATAAGAGGGTTGATTATATGACATGAAAATTAATCCATACTGAAAAGTTATGCAAGAAACGTATTCGAAAAAAATATATTACTGTTTATAACTATATGGGTTGTATTGATGCAAAATCATAATTAATATTTGCTTATTTTCTGATTTATTTTTAAATTCATTTTTACTCTCAAACGCATCAAACTGGCAAATTCCCTTATTCAGAAACTACATAATGTGCCGTGCTTGTCGATTTTTTGATAAATGCAGAAAAATATTACAAAAGAAGCTGTCAAAGTGGGCGTTTTGAACCGAATTTTCCAAAGCGGGAGATCTGGGAATGAAAAAAAATGATCATACTGAAAAAATAATTGTTTAAAAATCAAATTCTAATGAATTGAGCGAAAAATGACATCATACGGCCTCTTATACATCTCTACCAAAATCACCTCAGCAAGTTTCCTGTTTTTACTTTTAAAAATGGCTCTAAAAATGTCTCGGAAAATTTCGAGCTCTTGAGGATGGAAAAATATTTTTTCGAATACCCTTAAGCGACAGATATGCAGAAATATTGAATATCCTTGCGTTTCTGATCTTGTTTATATCACGGTGAAAACATCTTCAAACAAAAACCACGGTCAGAGGCAGGCCAGTCATTAAGACCATCTTGTATTATATTAAAACAATCAAAAATCTTAAAAAAGGAGCTGTTTCTGATATTTATTTTACAAGAAGATATTCGATTTGACCGGTAAATAGCATATGATTAAGGGTGTATTGTAATCCTAACTGCTTATTTTCTGATTTATTTTTTTAATTCATTTTTGATCTCAAACGCATCAAACTGGGAATTTCTTTTATTTAGAAACTACATAATGTGTCGTGCTTGTCATTTTTTTTAATAAATGCAGAAAATATTGAAAAAAAAATGCTGTCAAAGTGGGCGTTTTGAACCGAAATAATTGTTTAAAAATCAAATTCTAATTAATTGAGCGAAAAATGAAATCACACGGCCTCTTATACAACTCTTCAAAATCACCTCAACAAGTTTCATGTTTTTACTTTTAAAAATGAGTCTGAAAATGTCTCAAGAAAATTTCGAGTTTGTTGAGGGTGGAAAAATATTTTTTTCGAATATACCCTTAAATAACTGATGAATGACCTTTTTTACCATCGAAGCCTGTCTTTAAGGGTGTATTCGAAAAAATATTTTTCCACCCCCAACAGCTCGACATTTTCTGAGACATTTTCAGACTCATTTTTAAAAGTAAAAACATGATACTTGCTGGGGTGGTTTCTGAAGACATGTTTAACATGCCGTGTGATTTCATTTTCAGCTCAATTCATTAGAATTTGATTTTTAAACAATTATTTTCTCAGTATGACCCTTTTTTTCATTCCCAGATCGCCCGCTTCGGAAAATTCGTTTCAAAACGCCCACTTTGACAGCGTTTTTTACAGTATTTTCTGCATTTATCAAAAAATTAAGAAGCACGGCACATTCTATAGTTTCTAAATAAGAGAATTTCCCAGTTTGATGCGTTTGAGAGCAAAAATGAATTTTAAAATGAATCAGAAAATAAGCAGTTTGAATCGAAATACACTTTTTCTCAAATCCAAAGAGTCAACTTTCTGACGTAAGTTTTAATTCATTTTTCTAATAGTTTAAAATATACAAGCATGCACGTGTAAAGAATAACAACTGAATAAATAGGTATGGTAGAGGAGAAAATTCAATGTCTGCCGGAGTGTTCATATAGCCATAATTACTAAAGGACATCTTTCTCACGAAGGTTGGTATACGAAATGAAAGTTAATCCATATAAGTGAAAAGCTATACAAGAAGCATATTCGGAAAAGCAAATGATTAAAAGGCTGTTTGGTGTGTAAAACTGTGTCGATTGTATTGATGTAAAATTCTTAATCAATCTAAACTGAGATAAGATTATAACCCTTTAAATGACAGTTATGCAGAAATATTGGATATCCCTGCATTTCTGATCTAGTATATATCACGGATAAACATCTTCAAACAAAAACCAATCATAGACATACATAGGCAGTCAATACACCAACTTATATTACATTAAAACAATCAAAAATCTTATTTTAAAAAAAAAAGGAAATGTTTCTGTTATTTATTTTACAAGATAATCGATTTGATCGACAAATAACATATAATTAAATAACTGATGAATGACTTTGTTATGCCATGAATTAATTGTACAGCTTAAGATATACAACATGCGCGTGTAAAGAATATTAAAAATTGAATAAATCGGAAAAGTAGAGAGGAAAAGTCAATGGTGCAGTGTTCATACAAAAATTTGCAGCATTCTGGCAGGTCATTTGACCGTTTTTTCCGAAAACGGTAACACAACCGTAATTTAACACTATTCTGACCATATTATTGGCCATTTTATGGTCAGAATATAAGTTAAATTATGGTTATGAAACCATTTTTTCAAAAAATGGTCGAATGACCTGCCAGAATGCTGCAAAATTTTTAACAGTGTAGCTAAAAATATTTGATATACGACATGAAAGTTAGTCCGTAACAGGAAAAGTTATACAAGAAACTTATTCAAAAAAGCAAATAATAAAAGACTTTGCAACTGTAACGGTTGTATTAATGTAAAATCGTAATCAATCTAAATTGAGATAAGATTATTAACTCTTTAAATGACAGATATGCAGAAATATTGCATATCCCTGCATTTCTGATCTTGTATATATCACGGAGAAACATCTTCAAACAAAAACCAATCATAGACATACATAGGCAGTCAATACACCAACTTATATTACATTAAAACAATCAAAAATCTTATTTAAAAAAAAAAAAGGAAATGTTTCTGTTATTTATTTTACTAGATAATCGATTTGATCGACAAATAACATAATTAAATAACTGATGAATGACTTTGTTATGCCATGAATTAATTGTACAGCTTAAGATATACAACATGCGCGTGTAAAGAATATTAAAAATTGAATAAATCGGAAAAGTAGAGAGGAAAAGTCAATGGTGCAGTGTTCATACAAAAATTTGCAGCATTCTGGCAGGTCATTTGACCGTTTTTTCCGAAAACGGTAACACAACCGTAATTTAACACTATTCTGACCATATTATTGGCCATTTTATGGTCAGAATATAAGTTAAATTATATGGTTATGAAACCGTTTTTTCAAAAAATGGTAGAATGACCTGCCAGAATGCTGCAAAATTTTTAACAGTGTAGCTACAAATATTTGATATACGACATGAAAGTTAGTCCGTAACAGGAAAAGTTATACAAGAAACTTATTCAAAAAAGCAAATAATAAAAGACTTTGCAACTGTAACGGTTGTATTAATGTAAAATCGTAATCAATCTAAATTGAGATAAGATTATTAACTCTTTAAATGACAGATATGCAGAAATATTGCATATCCCTGCATTTCTGATCTTGTATATATCACGGAGAAACATCTTCAAATTAAAATCAGTCGGAGGTAGGCAGTCAATTGGACTAATCCTGTATTATATTAAAACAATCAAAGGTCATAATATAAAAAGAAGCTGTTTCTGTTATTTATTTTACAATTCGTTTTGACTGATAAATAGCATATAATTAAATAACTGATGAATGACCTTTTTTTTTTTTTTTTTTTTTTTTGACTATCGAAGCCTGTCTTTTAGAATGGAATTAATTCTAGTTTAAAATATAAAACATGCGCGTGTAAAGGAATACTAACAACTGAATATATCGGTAGATTATTAGAGGGAAAAGTCAATGTCTGGAGTGTTCATATAGCTATAATTATTAAAGAACATCTTTCGCAAGAAGGTTGATATACGACATGAAAGTTAATTAATACGTGAAAAGTATAACAAGAAACATATTCGGAAAAACAAATAATAACACTCTTTGCAACTGTATCGCTTGTACTGATGTAAAATTCATAAGAAGTCTAAATTGAAATAAGATTATTAATGTTTTGAGCATATCACAGGTACGCAGAAATATTACATATCTCTTTAATGTTTTATAAAATACTAGGCAATAACGTATTAGTATGTACACTGACATTTGAGTATCTTACACATATTTATATTTAAGGGTGTATTCGAAAAAATATTTTTCCACCCCCAACAGCTCGAAATTTTCTGAGGCATTTTCAGATTCATTTTTAAAAGTAAAAGCATGAAACTTGCTGGGGTGATTTCTGAAGACATGTTTAACATGCCGTGTGATTTCATTTTCAACTCAATTAATTAGAATTTGATTTTTAAACAATTATTTTCTCAGTATGACAATTTTTTTTTCATTCCCAGATCGCCCGCTTCGGAAAATTCGGTTCAAAACGCCAACTTTGACTGCGTTTTTTACAGTATTTTCTGCATTTATCAAAAAATTAAGAAGCACGGCACATTATATAGTTTCTAAATAAGAGAATTTCCCAGTTTGATGCATTTGAGAGCAAAAATGAATTTTAAAATGAATCAGAAAATAAGCAGTTTGGATCGAAATACACTCTTAATTTAGGCAATAAAATAATAAATATATTTTTAAAATTTGCTTCATGCTAACTTTTAATTTATCAACTTACACGGGAATAAAAAAGACAGTTCAATAGGAGGTAACTATGGGGGAAATATATATATACGTATGTAATAACGAGCTTTTTTTTTAGCTTGAGCCGTAGTTTAATTTTTATCAAATTAACTGTAACGGGTTTATGTCATGCTGATGTTTGTGCGGTCAAAAAACCTATATTTAACAATTTAATTCAGTTTATCTACGACTGTAACGGTTGTGCTGGGTGCAAAATTAATAATCAGTCTATAATGAGACAAGATTAAAAAATGTTCCACGGCATTTAAAAAAAAATGTGTATCGCGACTTGTGGTGTATTCTGTGGTTTTCGATAAAACAGCTGCAGTTGGTTTATATGTCAACTATCAGCTTCGGATATAGCTTCCGAATTTTGAACGTTATTATTTCCGAATTTGATTTATTCCATGACAAAATGTGCCACTAAATAAAAGGAAAATTACTATTTCAAAATAGAAATAAAAAAAAACCTTAGGCTTGCTTGACCAGTTGTGCAGATTGAAGCACCGATTGGCGTAGCTCTGTGGCTCTGGATACACTGATTTTCTGGCTCCAAATTTGCATATTAAAAAACAAATAGTATGTAACTTAATTACTTTTAAAGGTACAAATGTTTCCAGTTAATTTTTAATCCAAAAGTACAAATGTTTCAATATTATTATTTTTTTCTTTAGGTCGTGAAAATTGTAATTCTAAATTGAAAATGGAAAATAATCACAAAAGTCGATTATTTCTTTCTATAGATAGAAAGAATAAACTCAGTTATGTGCCAAAATTTTTAACCCTTTTTTAACTCCATGTTACTGATTATAATCACAATTTTTAATTTTACAGTGTGATGAAGTAAAAAAAAAAAAAAAAAAAAAAAAAAAAAGATATTTGAACATGCTCTTACATGATAATGCATATTTTATAAGCATCGAAAATGTTACCAAATTTTTGAGACGATATAGAAACGGGTTCAGTGCTTTGACCTGCTTATCGGGCCTTGTGTGTAAATAATACTTCCGAATTTGATTCATCGTACCGCTAATTTTATCATTTCTAGACCCCCCCCCCCTCTTACTACACTTGCCGGGATTGTCAATTAAAAGAATGCGAACACTAATAATATTGATAACGCATATCCTCAGTATCAACAAACATTTTTGTACGAAATACTGCTTTTAGAAAAATGATTGATTGTATAAGGAAAGTGCAGGGTTCACGTGAAGAGGGAACTGAAAGGCCAAGATAAATGCACCCCCCTAAACGAGCCGGAGACGAACCTACCCAAAGGAGGTCACATACACATTTCCACGTCTGTAAGACGGTCTCGCTTGCTAATCTAAAGAAGCGACAAACGACACATGCAAATAGAAAAATGTCCACTTACCTTCCTTCACCTCTTGGACGCCACTGCGGACATATCCATCCGTCACCAGCAGACGTCGGCAGAGGTCCGATAGGGGGCGTGGCGCTGTGACAGGAGGGCGAGGCGGGAGGTTGGAGCTCCGTCACGCCCACTCCCGTCGTCACTCATGTGTGACAGCGGCCTATAGCTCTCGCCGGTAGCGGCAAACGACGACTGTTGAACTCGGAGATGATCGAAAGGAAATCCCGGCGCGATTCTCGGCTTCCCGAACTTGTTTTTGAAGAGGGGTGGGGAGAGATAAAAGGCAGCTAATTGCAGTCGTGAAAGGCGAAATTAATAACTCGGTAGTTGTACCAGCGATGGTGGATTTGCATAGCGACGTGGCACGGGAAGTTTTCGTTCTTCTTACAGGAGTTACCTTGAGTTGTGTTTTTTTCACCAGTGAGGAGGGATCTAGCTCTTCTTTGTATTCCATCGATATCACGTCCGATTATTTATCGAAATTATCTGAGGCGCAGAGAAATTATCCTACAGAATACAGTTTATTGTGAGTTCAAGAAGCGGTGCCTCATCCATGAGTGACGATGTATGTGACGATGCTGTCTATTCTATACAGTAAAACCTGTGAAAACAAAAACTTTGAAGGAATTCTGCCGAGGCTGTTCAGTCTACGGCAATTTTTTATTTTTTCGATTTTGATCGCAGATATTTTTTATGAGGAGGATTTTACTTTCGAAACCGGTTCCGAGAATGAAAGTGTCCTCATAAGAAATACCTGTAAACAAAATCGAAAAAGTAAACAACGGCCTTTGTACAGATCAATCTCAACTATTCAATGCAAAAGAAATCCTTTAAAAATATTGAAATGCGACCAAGATATCTTTATAAATTTCTTCCATAGGATTAGCATTAGCGAACGGGCCTTTTCGTTTGACTAAACTAGCCTCTTATCTGCTCTGTTCAACAAGCGTAAAACGTTTTGACACATTTACAAATTCATTTTGTAACGGAAAGATATCAAATTGGAAAGCCTGGCCAGGGAAGCGATTTGGAATCGAACTGTTTTTTCCATTTTTTGATCCTTAAATTATCTATTGAGTTAGAAGCATTTTCGATCACGTGAGAAGCACGTTTTTCGCCCGCTCTTGAGTGGATATTCTACTTTCACGCGGAAATTCAGTTCAAAATGTCTACTTTGACGCTATTTTCTGAAAGATTTATTGCGTTTGAAAAAGAATGGAAAAAACAGCTCGATGCCATAGTTTCTGAACAGCAACACCCGCTAGTTTCATGCATTTTCGAACAAAAATAAATTAAAACATGTCAGAAAGTTGCCCTTTTGGATTTGAGAACACCCTTATGGTTGTATTCCAATCCAAACTGCTTATTTTCTGATTCATTTTTGCTCTCAAACGCATCAATCCGGCAAATTCTCTTATTAAGAAACTACATAATATGCCGTGCTTGTCGATTTTTTGATAAATGCAGATAATATGGCAAAAAATGCTGTCAAAGTGGGCATTTTGAACCGAATTTTCTGAAGCGGGAGATCTGGGAATGAAAAAAAGGGTCCTACTGAAAAAATAATTGTTTAAAACTCAAATCTTATACTATAATGCGAGCAAAAATTGTGTTTGTGTGTGTATGTAAACTTTATCTTGAAAACGGTTCAAACGATTTTGATTAAATTTTGCACCCTACCGTTTTCGGTTACGTAAAGACCATTGGGATGGGTCACGTGTTCGAGAAAATTCGATTAGTGGGTCATTTTGGGTAGTAATAGGTCTGGGACAAGCTAATTATATTTAAAGAACGGCTTAATCGATTTTGACTAAATTTTGTATTCAACCATTTTCGGGTACGAAAAAACTATTTGGCTAGGTCACATGTTCGAGAAATTTCAATTTGTGGGTCATTTTTGGGTCACTGTGGGTCAAGCTATTTTTATCTAAAAAACGGCTCGAACGATTTTCACTAAACTCTATATTCTACAGCTTTGGATTACGAGAAGACCATTGGGTTAAGTTACATGTTCGAGAAAATTCGATGAGTGGGCCATTTTTGGGTCACCGTGGGTCAAGCTAAGTTTATATAGATTAGGGCTTAAACGATTTTGGCGAAATTTTATAATTTATCGTTTTCGGGCACGAAAATACCATTGGGATGGGTCACGTGTTCGAGAAAATTCGATTAGTGGGTCATTATGGGTCACAATGGGTCAGGGTTGAACTAATTATATCTAAAGAACGGGTCAATCGATTTTGAGAAAATTTTGTTTCCAACCATTTTCGGGTACGAGAAGACTATTGGGCTAGGTCACCTGTTCGAAAAATTTCGATTTGTGGGTCATTTTTGGGTCACTGTGGGTCAAGCTATTTTTATCTAAAAAACGGCTCGAACGATTTTCACTAAACTCTATATTCTACAGTTTTGGATTACGAGAAGACCATTGGGTTAAGTCACATGTTCGAGAAAATTCGATTAGTGGGTCATTTTTGGGTCACCGTGGGTCAAGCTAAGTTTGTCTAGATAACGGCTCTACCGATTTTGACGAAATTTTATAATCTATCGTTTTCGGACACGAAAAGACCATTGGCATGGGTCGCGTGTTCGAGAAAATTCGATTAGTGGGTCATTATGGGTCAGGGTCAAATAATTATATCTAAAAAACGGCTCAAGACATTTTCACAAAATTTTGTAATATACCGTTTTCGGGCATGAGATGAACATTGGGCTAAGCTACATGTTCCAGAAAATTCGATTAGTGGGTCATTTTGAGTCAGAATGGGTCAGGGTCAAGCTAATTGAATGTAAAAAAAGGGCTCAAGACATTTTCATAAAATTTTGTAATATTCCGTTTCTAGGCATTAGATGACCATTGGGCTAAGTCACATGTTCGAGAAAATCCAATTAAAGGGTCATTTTGGGTCACAATGGGTCGGGGTCAAACTAATTGAATCTAAAAAAATGCTCAAAACATTTTGACCAAATTTTGTATTATACCGTTTCTGGGCATGAGAAGAGAATTGGGCTAAGTTACATGTTCGAGAAAATTCGATTAGGGAGTCTTTTTGGATCACAATGGGTCAGGGTCAAGCTAATTGTATCTAAAAAACGGCTTAAACGATCTTGACTAAATTTTGTATTCTTTCGTTTTCGGGCTCGAGAAGACCATTGGGCTAGGTCGCATGTTCAAGAAAATTTGATTAGTGGGTCATTTTGGGTCACAATGGGTCTGGGTCAAGCAAATTGTATTTAAAAAGCGGTACAAAACATTTTGAAAATTTTTTGTATAATATCGTTTCCGGGCATGATAAGACCATTGTGAAGGGTCGCATGCTCAAGAAAATTCAATCAGTAGGTCAATTTGGGTCCTAATGGATCAGGATCAAGCTAACTGTATCTAAAAAACGGCTCAAACGATTTTGACAAAACTTTGTATTACACCATTTCTGGACAAGATAAAACTATCGGACTGGGTCGCATGCTCGAGAAAATTCGATTAGTGGGTCATTTCGGTGATAAAGTGTCGGGTTCAAGCTAACTGTAACTCAAAAAAGTTCGAAAGATTTTGACATTTTTTTTTATTATACCATTTCACAGTACAAAAAGACCATTGGAATATGGCAACTGGAATTGACAATTGGACCATGGTCACATGTTCGATAAATTTCGGTTAGTGGGTCATTTTGAATCAACGTGGGTCAAGCTTTTTTTTATCTAGAAAACGACTAACGATTTTCACTAAATTTTGTAATTCATCGTTTTCAGGCTCGAGAAGAGCATTGTGTTAGGTCGCATGTTCGAAAAAATTCGATTAGTAGGTCATTTTGGGTCACTTATGGCTCAGGATCAAGCTAATTGCATCTAAAACAGAAAGAATGATTCAGTGGGAATAATATATCGAGATAAACACAAAGCTAATTTTGACCGAGCTTAGCTCGGTCATTCCTGCTAGTTCTAATGAATGGAGTGAAAAATGAAATCACACGGCCTCTTATACATCTCTTCCAAAATCGCCTCAGCAAGTTTCCTGTTTTTACTTTTAAAAATGAGTCTGAAAATGTCTCAGAAAATTTCGAGCTGTTGAGTAGAGCTGGACGATATCAGAAATTTAATTTTGCAATATATCAATGAGTTAATATTGATATTGGTGATATATTGCGATAACTACCTTAAAGTGAGTGGGAGTTGAAAAAGATCCTTATTTTGAAAGATAATTGGTAGGTGGCAGCAATTTAGGTACAAACAGTATGTAGAAAACAATGAATCAATTTTTTATACCTATCTTCTCATAGAGTATCCTTCACATAAATAAATAAATAAATATATTTATTTATACAAAATAGAAGTATTTAAAAAAAGAGTCAATGTTCGATATCCAGTTACATTTATACCGTAAGATTTAAGGTATCAGCTTTACGAAAATTTCATACAAAATCCCCCCCCCCCCCTCCCCGCAAAAAAATGAATCATTATCATTTAAAAATTAGATTTTTAAAAAAATTATATTTATTGCCACATGGGCTTATTGTTATCATTCCTATGAGCTACTAGACAAGACATCTTTAAAGCAAAATAAAGCCCCCCCCCCCCCCCCCAAAAAAAAAAGAAGTTAGCACATGATATCACTATTGATACACACTTGCGATGCTTATCAGTAAAGTCTAATTGGAAAATGACTTTCGAAGTGAAATATATTTTCTACACACGAAGCGAAAACGAAATAAACAAATGATTTCCTTTTTCCTGACTGGGTTACTTCTATGTTTCCAAGTCAAAAGTTTTCCACATTAAAAGATTTAACAGCTTTAGAAATACAGTAGACGCTCGTTTTTACGAACCTCTTTTTCACGAACACTTACGATTTTACGAACTATAGAGTGGTACCGAATACACTCCCATAGAATCAATGTAATTTTTCGCTCCCATTTACGAACTACGGATTATGAAAATCTCTTTTTTGCGAACTCAATTTTCATACTTCTGCATAAAAAAAAATATCTGAACGCAGCATTGCGTCAATTAAGCTCTCAACAGCTGCAATGAGATATCAGGTGTATTCCAAGAATGTGTTGTTTTTCCCAATCTCTTTCGGAGGGAGAGGGCATCAGGGGCGTAGCTACCGTGGAGCAATTGGAGCAGACTGCTCCAGGCGCACGCATCCTAAGGGCGCAAAATTAGAAAGAGCAGAATAAAGATTTGTAAAAATATTTGCGTATTGTTTCATTATTAATCAGATGTATTACAGATGAATCTTGTTGCAATCAGCATATTCATATGACGTTTAACCTTGTGTTTTACCTCAACTATTTCGATTTGAAACATGTTTTATACACTGTTAAAAGAAATTATGGTACTTTTCGGTTAGCCGGGCGTCAGTGTTATATATACATATGTATGTATACCTATATATACATATATATGTATACACACACACACACATATATATATATGTGTATACATATAGCTTCTATATATGTATAAATATACATATATATGTATATATAGGTATACATACATGTGTATATATAACACTGGCGCCCGTCTAACCGAAAAGTACCGAAATTATTTCTATTCGTGAAGTTTCAACTTTAATTCATACTATATTGAAGCCTCAAGTAACTTCTCCAGTACCGTTTAAGCATGCCTGTTTTTAGGTAGATTTCGTAAGAAATACTACCTATTGCAGTCGTTACCATGGTGTGACTTTTGAAAAATTACTTTATAACTTTTTATTATATGATCCCAGGAACCCAGAACCACCCCCACCTCAAAAGTTTATATATATGCATGTACTAAATTTTGTCCGCATGATAAAAGTCGCAATGACGCACGAATCATCTTCAAACTCACCAAAAACAATCATATGGCTAATATCTCGGCGGGGATTGTAAATGGGCAAAACCGGGCAACAGGTGGTGGAAATGGGGAGGATAAAAATAGGGTTTTAGGGGGAAAAAATTCATAACTTCGTCACTTCTTAAGATATCAAATCCATTTAACTTTATTATAAATCTTATTAATGTTATATACAACTTATATGTTGACAAGTTTTTCACAGAACCAACTTTTACCGCAAAAAAATTAAAAACGAAGAGAAAAAGGGGAGGGTGATTGAAGAAGAAAAAAATCATAACTTCGTCAATTCACAAGCTATCAAATCCGCTTAAATTTATTATAAATCTGCTTATCTACAGCTTTTATACAGGCAAGTTTTTGATAGGGCCAAATTTTACAGCAAATACAAAATAAGAATACATAGCGGTTAAAATAAAATTATCGTATTCTGAACAACAACAACAACAACAAAAAAAGCTCTTACAGAAAAATGAAATTAAAATCTCCTAAAAAGCAGCCAGATAAAATTTTCAAACTGAGTTCATCTCTAATCTTCATTTAGTTTTGTTGCTGAAATTAATACTTATTTCGTTATCTATCTGCGCCTGTGCACCGAGTCGACACTTTTTCAATTCCTACTATTAGTTCACACTCTCCCTATCGTTAATAAAATACTTATTATTCATCCACTCAAGTTCAAATAATTTTTTTTAAACTTGTAGTAGATGACACTTGATGTTAATACAGTTTTTCAAATATTAATTCATTAATTAAATTTTAATTAATTAATTTTAGTTTTATACGGGAGAAAAAATGGCGGCCATTGTTTATTGAACAGCATTTAATGCATCTTCATACCTATAAGGGGTTACCATAGGGGGGACCCTGTTCTATCGCCAAATACCGCCAATTTTATCACCAACTTGGCGATTTATTGCCAAATTTGGCGACCAAAATGAATCGCCAAAACTGACGCCAACTTGGCGATATCTCTAATATTTCGCTAAATTCCCATAGACTTCCATTGTAAACCAATGAATCAACAAATTGAGACGTTTTAATGCAACAAAAACTAAAATTAGCTTAAAGGATTATGTTAATTTTTTCTTTGATGACCTAAGTAGGTATTGACTTAAAAAAATATTTTTTATATTACTTGTTTTTTCTGTAACCTTTCCTTGGACGACAGTTGAAGATCTCCAGGCACAGATGTCATATTCGCCCCATATTGGCGCGATTTTTTTCGGTTGCCATTTTGGCGAAAACATCAACAGCATAAACAACATAATCCGGGTTACCACATTAAGCAAAATAACGATACTTTGGCGCCAGTTAAGTACCCGTTGCGTATATGACATTGGCGTCAGAAAAAAATCGCGCCAATACGGGGCGAATATGACATCTGTACCGATCTCCAAACCTTAAAGTAATCAAAAATTGTTTACAGGGTTCTTATCGGTCACTTTATTGTGTACCACTATTTCCAAAAATTAATCTTTCTGGTGCATTTCTTTTGAAAATATTTTAGAAATTTATCATGATTATTACTGTACGGAAATAATGGTAGCCCAAGAAGTCACCGTTGAGAAACCTATATTTACGATGTAACAGCAATGACTTCGCTATTTAGTTATTTTGCGATTAGAAGAAAAAAAAAGTTTGACAAGTTGAAGAAAATTATTGACCATTCATTTTACAAACAGAAAACTCAGAAAAAAATTTTTTTGAAGGTTTTTTTTTTTGTTTGTGTGTGTGGAAACTAAACATGCATCAGTACAGATGATAATAAAAACAATAATAAGAGCCGGATTTAGGCACATTCCTCATCAGCCCTCGATGACAAAACTTAGATGGGGGTGAGGGGGAAGCGGCAAATTAAATTTTGTGCGTATTGTTTTTGAGATTTTGAAAATATGGGAAGTCTCAAATGCAGAACTGATAAGCCTTTTTGATCAAAAATAGAGAAAAAAAAATTAAGTATCTAATTCAGTGCTCCTTAGAACCTGATTATCGCCTATGCAAACTTATACCACTTTCACCACCATCGAAATGTATTTTTACGCATTAAACCTTATTTAATCGCAAAATTTTAGGATTAAATAAAACAAAATGTAGTAATGTAATGTGCGTTTGCTTGGGCCGTAATCATGCTCTCTCCCCGTTCCCCCGCTCTGTGAGTCTGTATGTGACACAAATTTTGTGTGCGCTCTATCTCAAGAACTAAAGCACGGAATTTAATAAAAGTTTAGATTCAGTTAGTCCCTGATATAAATTGGCACTGATTACTTTTTGGTGTAAATCGCCTAACAGGTGGCACTGCTATGCTGCATTTTTCACTATTTTTGGAATAGGTATATTTCAAGAGCTAATAAACAGATTTTCATAAAACTTTAGATTCAGTCAGTCTTTGATATACTTTGGTGCTGATTACGTTTTGGTGTAAATCGTCCAACAGGTGGCGCTGCTATACTACATTATTTATGATTATCGCGATAGCTCTATCTAAAGAACTAATGCACGAATTTTCACCAAACTTCAGATTTAGATAGTCCCTCATATAAATTAGTGCGATTCGATTTAATTTATGGGGTAAATCGCCCAACAGGTGGCGCTGCTATGCTCTTCTAAAAATGCACTTTTAAGCTCCAGGAGGGTCCGTGGAGGGATTTGGTGCGCTGAAATTCACTGTCCTAAGTCATCCCACACAGGCTCAATCGAGTTCAAGTTAAGTGAGCAATGTGTCCAACCCATTCGAATGATATCTTCTGTTTGCAAATATTCTGACACCACATATGCTCGTTGTGGCCGTCATCCATTAAAAAATCTCTGGGCCAACAGCACGCCTAAACAGTCTAACTTGGAGTTGCGATACCTCCTCTACATATCTTCGAACAAGGGAAGGCAAGTTGCTTGTTCCTTCTTCTCTGCAGATTAAAACACATCTAGAATCACATTCAGACTAAATCTGGACTCGTTAGTAAAACATACTCGGGCCCACTCTTTTTGTATCCGCTGATCACGACGACGCCTTTGGAAGCTGGAGTGCGTGACACACAAACTATTGGTTTTATTGTATACAGTCCACGCTCGTTAAGCCTTCGTGCAGCAGTAGAACGGCTAAGTCCAGTTTCTGTTGCAGCCTAAAGATCTGAAACCAAGTCTCTTGTAGTCGCTTCGCGATTTCTTCGAGCTGACAAGGACAGAAAACAGTCTTCGGATGCAGTTGGTGTTCTTGATCGCCCTTGACCAGGCTGTTTATCAACGGATAGAGTACTTAAAAAGCGGCTCCTAGCTCTTCACGTGGCAATTTGAGGGACAGTTAAATTTTGGGCGACTCCCATTTGCGTTTGATTTCCCTCGATTCTAGCAATTATTCATCATGTTTGACCTTCACTTAAATGACGCCTTTGAGCCGTAACTAATGAATACTGATCACTCACAAACAATACATTCACTTTAAAGAACACTACAGACCAGAATTCCAACATACGTCCATTGCGCACCACATTGTCAATCACCGAATTTGCATATTTCCGACTTGTAACGTATGTGCGGAAGTGCAATTTTGTGTTCAATTGTATTTAATTATCATAAATAATTGCAGCATTGGGTAAGGGTTGCAACATTGACTTAGTGAGCATATTTTTCCCATTATCCTTTAATTTTGATGAAAAGTGAAAAACTGCAATCCTAAGTAATATATAAGGGTGCCAATCAGGGTTCTCGCTGCCGATCGTCACTGCACCAAAACGTTTCATTTGGCAAAAAATGGCTGAAATCGTCAAATTGCGAGACATCTTTCTTTTCTTTCGGCGACACTCTCAATGATGTTGTGTTGTTCCACGATTAAACCTTCCCTATGTAACTCGATATTTGTGTTTTGATATTCTTAGTGTTTCACGACGAATCTATTACTACCATTATTTGAATTTGGCTAGTTTTTCTTTAACGATTTGCCAAATTGCTCAGATTAGTGAAAAGCCAGTGAGGACACCGGTATCTGGCTAATTTTCTAAACCATTAGCTGTAGAAATATAGTTGTAATAGTAGAAAAGCTTCAAAGTTGTTCTTCATCCTCTTAAAAGTAATTTATGTCAAAATTGTTATTTTTTAAATTATGAGGTTTACATTTTTATTCGTGTTACATTTAGGAAAATCTTCTCCGTACTTTAACAGGTAAAATAATAAAAAAAAATATTCTATATCCAAAATTTACCGAGTTATGATACTTTGAATTTTATAGAATTGTAGTATTTTTTGGCACTAAAAACAGAAAACCTGTTTCATCCATATGCGAAAAAAAAATTGACAATAGTGTGTTTTTTATTAGCATTCTAGAATGCTTCGAAACCCTTGAAAAGAAAAAATAGATATTAAGCACGGTAGATTGCATTGACTCATTGGCGCATTCAAAATTAAAATCGCACCCAATTCGCAGAAAATATTCGTAGGTACTCCATACTTAAAAAATTATAATTCATTTCATTATCCATTATCTATTTTTAATTATTTGTATTTAATACGTTGTTAAAATACTTTGACTTTTAAATAAAAGTAAAATTTTAAATATAATTAAGGTTATTATATAAATTTTAAACTTCAAAACAAAATTGCGCAGAACTTTTTCGTGTGACAAGAGGGCGCACAAACTTTCCTTGCTCCAGGGTGCTGAATATGTAGCTACGCCACTGGAGGGCATAGCAACAATATCAAGTAGTGGTTCTCAGGACTAAGGCACTTGTTTGAAGGGAACAATAACTGTGAAAGGATTTCAAGAATAGTTAAAATGGAAACATATATTTTCCAAAATATGACTAAAAAAAGATAAGTGATTATTTCCATTCCTAATTTTTTATCTATGTTTTCATATATGTATTTTCACCTACTATGAACTAATCCAGTCTGTGTTTTCATATGTAATATTTTCAAAGCATGTTTCAGCGTACTAAAATTATCTTTTGTGTATAAATTTGCATTTATTTCTTGTATATGTATAACTTTATTAAATAATAAATAATCTTGAAATACTGCTTCATCTATGAAGGAGGGGGGGGGGGGCAGTTTGATAAAATTAGATAAGAATAACGTACTTATTCATATCATTTTTGATGTTTTTCTATTTTACGAACTTTCTATTTTACGAACTATTTTAGTGTTCCCTACGGGTTCGTAAAAACGAGCGTCGACTATATCTAAGAAATACTTGAGATAAATATTCATTTTCAATTATATATAAATTTCATAAAAATCAATTTATTTTTTTTTTCCAAAAGCGAAAGTCTATAAATATATTTTTTAATTTCAGCTGAATATTGCTTAATTAAAAAAAAAGGCAATCCCGAAAATCCCGGGATTTTCGGGATTAAAATTAAAGCGGGATCCCGGGATCTCAATCCGGGATTGTAATCCCTAGCTAGGAAGTAAGAAAGCTTTAGGAGATCTTTCAAAGTTTTTTTTTTCTATTTCCTTGTGGTCGTTTAGTATGAGATAAGCATTAGCCATTGAAACTAAGAACTGCCATATTGAAAACAAAACAAAACAAGAGAATGAACTTAACTTAAAATATGTTTGTTTTTTAGTGATATTATTACTTTAAATTTGAGAAAAAAGATGAGAATAAATAATACATAATTTGTAATATAAGACAACGTCATAAGTTTAAAAATATATACTTCAGGAATTAGTGTTTTGTTTTGCAAAAAGATTCAAAACTAATTAAATTTCATGCAAGATTTTGTTTAGTACAATAAATAAAATCATAAAAGACACTAATTTTAGTACTATAAAGAAATTATAATACTTACTTCAATCGCTGTTTGAAAGAGGTAAGAAAAATTCCTCGATTTGAAATTTTAAAAACTACCACAACCACAGTGAGGGAGAAAGGCTTGCATCAGTTTAAAAGGTAATCCCATAATACATCCGACTAGTCATATTTAAAGAATGAGATGTTTCATCCTGAAAACATGGCCCGCCAGACAAAAGTTTTTTTTTTTTTTTTGCCAGCTTTGACAGGATGAAGATGAATAACACAATATTATTGATATAAATTAATACGAGTTAACACTAAGCCCATTGCACACGCTTTGTAGAATTTCCGGGTGTAATCTTCAAGCGTCGTCTACTTCTGTTCTCTGTCCATTCCGCCCTTATATCGACGACAGCTTCTAAGAGACATTTGATGTCAAGCACACACGTCAGATGTATGTATTCAATAAATAAATAATCCAAGTTAATACGAATTAAAATCACAGTACTTCACATTTCGCAAAAAACGAATTAAAATACACGCGTACATAAAAACAAACTTTGTTTGAATTACAACGTATACCACTTCGAACGAATACATCTAAAACGCATGCGCGGGAGTGCCCTCTGGTGGTTATTGCGTCGGAAGAATCAAAACGTCTTAAATTAAGCACGTTTAAAGCAATGAAGTGTCTTAAAATAAGACGTTTGCGGATATTTTAGACATTATTCTCAGTTCGTTTACACCATGGTCATAGTAAGACACTTATGCATCATAAATTAAGACATCTATAATGTCTTAATTTTCAAATTAAGACACTTAAGTGTCTAAAATTCTTTTTCAGTCACATATGTGTCTAAATTTAAGACGCTTCTGTTTGCAGTGTGAGTCATGGATGAGCCTCCACCCCTCCCCAGATGACGTCACTGATAACAAACCATAATTTACACTTATATACCAACCCAAATGTATAAATATATTAACTTCATGATTTACAATTTAATGAATAATTATTTAAAATAATTTTCGATACATTAATTTACTTTTAGTTTACATGTATTTTATATAGTATAGTATGTGTTACATACACATAGAGAAATTTCGCAATACAAGTTCTTATCTATTAACCGCTGGTGATGTTATCGATAACTTACCATTATTTATATTCAGTGCCTGATTTATGGCAGAGCATTCGGGGCACGGACCTAGGGTCCATGATTTTCAGGAGCCCCCAAATGTTACTGAAAATTTTTCAATTATTGTCCAAAATCTGAGGTAGTTTTATCATCGAATGGAATTTTACATTAAATTGTACATACTATTGTGTTCGTATTGTATTTTTAAACTATAACATCGTATATTTTGCCTGAAACATCTAATATTTAATTACATTATTATACTGAACATTTTCTTTTATCTTTATCACTTTAAAAATATATTATAATTTTTAATTCTTATTTAATCCTGTTCCTGTTTGTTAGTATTTGAATTCCAAGGATATAAATCAAGCTAATTAGCTGTGATAAAAGTAATTTCCTCAGTTACATAAATAATGTGTCGATTCAACTCAGCCATAAATCTTTTCAAATGTGAAAGATGTATTTAACCTTGAAAACCTTGATACAGATAATGACTTGTTGAGTGACTCATAGACATTAAACTGATTTATTATTATTATTATGATATTGCTATTATAATTATTATTACTGATTTATTATCTTATAATGTAAATATTTTTTCATTCTGAAAATGTAGTTGTTCAAGAGAAGAGGGTTGAAAAATGCTCCCTCTTTTTCACAATTTAAAAGAAAGTGAATTAAATAGCTTAAAGTGTTACCACTGCTTATTCATTTGATATAACAAGTATTCTACAATTTTTTCTCAAAGGGGGTTATAAAAAGTGGTTGATTAAAATTATGACAACTAACACATTACATTGGGAAACCATTATATTGGATTACACAAAATGTGGATTTACACCGAAATAAAAAGTATCCTGAAGAACGGGTAAGTCCCAATTTTATCTAACTTACTCACGCCTTTTTTCATTGGGATTCAAATACTAATACTGTTCTCATCGGATTATTTGGGGGTTGGTGAACGTAGTTCTTGGACGGCAGAGCCTCCTAATATTTTAACACTTTGCTCTCCGTTGTCGCCGCTGCGGTGACATCATCTTTCTTTGCAAACCTTGTTTTTGGCACCAGTAATAAAGGAAAATAAAATTTTCCTTATTTAATCAGAGCATTTTTGAAATTGTGTACTTGAAATAAACTTCTTTTTAAAAAGTGGTGCCGACCGAATAAAATTTGCGTAAGAGACACCGGAGTGCAAAGGGTTATATAATTGTAGCTTGGTATCGCAGAAAAATTATTATTAGTTGTTGCATACTTTATCAATCCAGATATGCAGTCTTGCATAGGAAAAGATAATAAGTAGTACTACACAATTTATTATAAAACGTGTACTCATTTAAATTTCATAATTGTGAAATAATCCTTCTATATATAAAAAAAAGTTTTGATTTGGAAATGGACCAATGAAAATCTGCGTAGATCATCCGGGTATACTCCTACTAGATCGGCATCCATATTTTTTATGACCGGGGGTCTTTCTTCATTAATGTTAATAAAACTGTTTCATACAAAAAAAAAAAATGAAAATCGGTGGTATTATAGAGACATGTTTGATAAATACGCTGATGCTGACAGTTTTTAAATCGAATAATTATTTAAAAAGATATTTAATGTTAAAGATGGTTAAAATCGTTCCAGGGAGAAAAACTATACATAAGAACTTAAACATTTTTAGAACATTTTATACATTGGAAGTTCCAGATGTGCAAACTGCAATTATCTTTTTAATTTGACTCATTTTTTGAGGATTTATTTCCATTTTAAATTCAAATTTTCAGCATTTCGAGAGATATTTTTTACACATTTTAGAAAAGGGCAATTATTTTAAACTGTTGCCAATTTTAAAAACAGCGCAAAGAATAATATTTCCTTCAAATAAAAAATTTATTTACACGTGGCTATTATAAACAGAAAAAAACTTTCAAATTAGAATTCAGTGATTACGTGTTAAAAATCGGGAAAATAATGTAAATTGCATCATAAAAACTACAGTTACACGTGAATTTTAAAAGGGAAAGAAAATTTTTAAATACTAAATTCATTATTATGCGTTAAAAGTCACAAATGACGGAAATTACGTCATATTTAAAAAGGCCAAATAAATAAAAGTTGGCAAAACACTTCAAATTAAAAAATATATTTGCACGAGACGTTTATTTCATATTTTGAGATAATCTTTTCAACTATTATCGTGAATTCTAAGACAGCGCAAATAATATTTCCTTTCTAACAACAAATGAATTTTCATGTGAATATTAAAAAGAGAAAGGAAACTTTGGTGAAAATTACGTCAGATTTAAAACGATACATTTAAAAGAACTTTCTCTTAGCGGTGTTAAAAATTACCGAGAGACAAAGACTCTGTGTACTTAATTCATTTTACATTAGCTTACTTTCAAATTTTTAACTAATTTTTAACACTTTCCAACAAAGTTGAAAAGTGTTATTGATTTCGGTTTGTCTATTCGCGCTCTAACTCTCGTAAATATACTCGGATCGCACTGAAATTTTTGGTTATTGACGTTTAGCCTAGCACGAACCCTATTTCAAATGAAGTTTGTAGCACGTTTAGTTCATTTACAGGGGCAGTCAAAAGTATTCCGTTACATTACGGCCAATGGGAAAAAATCATTTCAAATGAATTTTAAAGGTGTTACACCCTTTCAAACATAATAAAAAATATATGCATTTACGAATTGCACTAAAATATGCAGAATATTCTGCAGCATATGCGGTGTAACGAATAGTTACTATTCATTTACAGGGCTACACAAAAGAATTCCATTACAAATGGTATAGGAGGAAATTGTTTGCGGCGTTATTTAATTATACAAATCTACCCTATATATATAAAATCCGAATGAATCGAATTGAAACGAATTTATGTAACGATTCTATGAAAACGACTGATTAAACAACTGATTACGTTTCACGGCGATTTCTCCTAAAATATGGAATACTTTGCGATGACATTAACACCGAAAATCTGTATTGATCCACAGATCTCAAAACTGGTATTAGAATTTTAAAATTAGAATTAGTTTTCGAAATATTATTTTTTTTCTAATTTTAAATACTTTTTTTTTTAATGATGGCAACTCAAATTTTAATCATAACAGATATTTTTTTTTTCATATTTTAGAAAAGGTTATTTTAAATTAATTTGGCGACGAGTTTGGCCTCCCTTAAATGTATGCTAAGAAATGCATCATGTTACTTTTATTCAGAATTCAATTTGTATTTCATTATCATTTTATTTAATACAAAACTTTCATTTAAAATTGAAACCTTTAAAATAAATTGCTTTTACTTCATTCTCTTTTTTAAATGAAACGAAAAGAAAAATATTAGACACAGATGTCATATACGCAACGGGATACTTATATGGCGCCAAAATGGCGTTATTTTGCCTGACATGGAAACCCGGCTATTGTTGCTTATTTATTAATAAATGTTTATTTGAATTTATTTTCTTTTTATTTACAAAAAATGTTATAAATTGTTTTGTTCTGTAGTTATTAATTATTTTTTTTTTTATTTATTGTTATTTCATTTTAAAAATAACAGAAAATAATTTAAAAATACATATGTAACAGGTATTTGAAAAGGAGGTTTTCGCCAAATTGTCGTAAAAAAAAAAAAAAAAAAAAAAAAAAAAAAATCACGCCAAACCCGGTGCGTATGTTACAATGCAAAAAATCGTGAGATTTAATTTCCACTTCAAAGCAACGTTTTAATGTTATTACTTCTCCCGTCGACCAATTTCGCCAAATTATACAAATTGACATATTTTTCTATTTTAAATGACAAAAGAACAAATAAATTAGTATAACATTAATAAAAATACAAATAAAACGTCGAAATAAAAATCACTTGATAGCGTGAACATGTGTAACCTCCTTAAAGTCAAGTGAATGTGACATTTACGATCAACCATTATTGGCATTTAATCTTATAGTTTGGCGACAGATTTTTGGGCGATGGGATAACCAAGTAGCACCGTTTTAATTTACCACTCGAAAGTAGTAGGGAAAAGAGAGTTCGATTGGCAGGGTGGACTGTGGATTGAGGTGGAAGTGGAAATCGTACTATAGTATGAGAGGGTTTGGGAGATATGTGTGTTAAGTTCTTATCAGTCGGAAAGGAGATAAGATAGGATAATCTGATAAAATAATCTGATAGTGAGATAAGAGTAAAGTGCGCAAAGATCATGCTATAGTAGGATAGTATTAGTTTAGAAGAAAATTATAGATAGTTTTCGAACGTAAGGAGTCGATCTAGATCATACTATAGTATGATAGGGTAGGTGGGGGCTAAATTTTTAGACGGGGCTCGATTTCTCGTAGCATCTTAGAGTTTGAATGAATGTCCATATAAGGTAATGTTATACATAACATAAGGGGTTAGGTCTTTTTAAGAGGAAGCTTATTTATTTTTTGAATCGACTTAGGGTTTGAACATGAAAATGCTAGGTTGCGCCCTCTACCAGCAGGAATTGGAAACTATTGTAATTGGGGTTTTTTTCATAAAAATTTCACTTGGAATCGAACCTGCAACAAAATAGTATCTTGACTTGATAATTTGAAGTAGGTTTAACTGATCAAGCCAAGAAACTGTACCTGTAAGTCGAGATTTTAGATGTTTCAAGGCAAAAATTGTGGCCCTCCCATTCATGTGCGTTGGTTTGTCGGTTACTTGAGATAAGTCAACAGTACCTATTCTAACTACTACTACACTTTGAGAATTACTTTAATGTATAAGATTTTATCGATTTTGCATGCGAGAGTAGGGTCATTCTAAAATCCCATAGTTTCGAACTTCGTAACAAATTTTATTTTTTGTAACTGATATGCAATGCACTATTTGAGAATTACTTTAATGTATACGATTTTCATTTTTAGTTTAACTTATTTTATCGATTCTGCGCGTGAGAGTAGGTTCATTATTACCAAACCCTGGTTTCGAACCTATGAACTCTGAATCAAATTTCATTTTTTGTGGGTGATACGCTATCCACTGCGCAAACCGTGCCCCAACATTTACTAACATATTTTTGAACACTATCTTTTCTAAATACTTAACCCTTTATTATGCTTTCGTTTAATATTAATTTAACTTAACAGAAGTTATAATTGCATCACAACATTTAACATTCTAACAGTTTTTTTTATTTTCTATTTCAATGTCCTTGTAGCGCAATTGGATAGTGCATATGGCTGTTAACCATGGGGTTACCGGTTCGAGTCCGGTCAAGGGCGAACTATTATATTTTCTTAATAAGTTTAGAGATTTCAAGGACCCATTTGTGGCATTAGTAATTTTTAAAGTGTTTAACTGTAACCGACACCGATTTTTAACATATATTAGGAGATATGCTGTTTGCGAATATTCAGTTATCAATTGATTTTTGTTCTAACTTCATCTAATGCTACCTTTATTTTTGAATATGGGCTCTATAGTAAATATGTTAAAAAGATCTTGCGATAAAGTGGTTACTACTTCAAAGTATCAACGTTTAGAAGAACCTAATGAATCTACTTACTTAAGTGAATTAAATATATCAAGATTGGAAGTTTCTAATATACTGAACACTGACAACATGACAATATCATATGATTTACCTACTACTGATTACTCACCGAATGTGAAATCTGAAGTCGATATGAATTTTTCTATCCCTACCTTTGGTGATGATACAACATCTTTCGAGAATTCATGCCAAGAGTCAATTTCTGCTAAAAACTATTTGAATATATTTTTCAAAGACATGAATTTTGAATCTGCCTTAACCTCGACCCCAGTTAGTAAATTAACTTCTCAAGACGAATCCCTCCAAGAACCTACTATTAGGCGAGAGATGTCTGACTTACAAGCAAGCAACCTTTATCAAGCAAGTGACGAATTACAAAATGCCACCCCACCCCCGAATATCATTTCGCAATCTAAAAATATCAAATCCAGTAATCCTATTATATTTCGAGAAGAACTTACTGACTGTATCTTTTTAATTTTAAAATTTCATAATAGACAATTTTATATTCATATTAGAGAGTTTAAACGCAGCAGGATTACTAGTGAAGAAATTTTAACGAAAAATGGAGTTATTATGGATGTTAATAGCTGGTAGGAATTCTACAATAAAAGTTTTTCATTTAATTTGAGGTATAAAAGTTCATCATTTGTCGCCAACAACATAATATTAGTGTTAAATTTTAATAATTCTATCATGCTAATTAAAAATTTAAAGAATTATTCTCATATTGACTTAAATGAGTACCAATTAGTGAAATTAAAAGAAAAAGCACATGATTTGAATAAGGAACTTCTTCGGCATATATATGAAAAGCATATACCAAGCTTAATTAGACAGAAATGTATCATTAGTCATATATCTCTGGAAAATGAACTCATGTTACAGTCTAAACTTATAATATGTATTGAGAATAATATATTGACTATACTAAACCATATTTTTAAATGTGGTGGATGTATTTTTAATCACAAATCTCAAGGCCTTCATTCCTGTTATATGTTAAATAATCGACAAAAATTTGAAGAACTAGGAGAGATGTTATTAACACTTATACATCTCGATTTTGTGATTTCCTCGTTTTTAAACGGGGTGGATTGTGTTAATGAAAACTTTTTATCTAACATTCATGTGGAAACAATTCAAAACGAATTGTTTAAAATAATAAAATAAAATGTATTACTATCCTTTCTAATATGTGTGTTTATTTTTCCAAAGTGTATGTTTACTTTGTTATGCCTTTTAGAACTTTTAATAGAGTGTTAGAGTATAATTTGCATATGTATAACTTAAGAAATCAACAATTCTTTAATAATTAAAAAATATAACAGAAGTTTAAAATATTAAAACTAATAATCTTAATACTTTTAAAAATAAGAAACTTAAAAAAGTTTTTCAAAATTAAAAAAATTAAAAAGTTTACAAAATTAAAAAAATTAAACTTTAAAAAAAGTTTTAAAAATTAAGTTGTCAAAATTAAAAAAAATATTTAAAAAAACTTCATAAATTAAGTTTGCAAAAGCAAGTTTACCTGGCTGTACATGTATATAACTTTCATTATGTTATAGTTTAATGATGTGTATCCTCTTTTTATTATATAAAAGCATTAAATTAATAAATATATATATATATATATATATATATATATATATATTATACTTAATAAAAATATTTATAAGTAAAAAGAATAAAAATAACTTTATAAAATTAAAACTTTGGGAAAAAAAGTAATAATAATAACAAAATAAAAATAAAAATAAAATAAAATAAATAAAAAAAATTAAATAAAAATTGAATTAAAAAAATTAAATTAAAAAATAAAAATAAAACGTTTACAAAATTTAAAAATTAAAACTTTGAAAAAATAAGTTATCAAAAAATATTTAAGAAAACCTCATAAATTAAGTTTGCAAAAGTGAGTTTACCTGCCTATGCATGTAAATGACTTACACTCGGCTTTCAGTTTATACATCATCTTATCAAAATGCATAAATGAAAACTTTGTCTAAACATATAAATTGATTTGAATATCTATACCTTTTAAAAATTATTTATCTTTCTATAACTATTGAAATTTATTAATAAATATTATGTAAGTGAAACATATTTTGTGTGTTATTTTTTATTCTAAAACAATTTAAATTTTATCTAAGAAATTGTATTCCATTAAAAAATTAGTTACTATGTATTCATATGATATTTTACTAAAAAGAAAATACTCATTAGTTATTAAACAGCATTTTATGCATATCCGTACTATAAAGAGGGTGCGACCAGAATTAGTCACCGAAAGGGACGCCAACTTGGCGATATCTCTAATATTTCGCCAAATTCCTGTAGACATTCATTGAGAACCAATAAAATATTAGTTGCTTACAGAAAATCAACAAATTGACAAATTTTGTCTAAGTAATTATTATATGCAATTAAATAATAGTTGCTAAGTATTCAACTAATATTGTCTAAGTATTCAACTAATATTATACTAAAAAGAAAATATATATATAATATTTCAAATTTTGTCTAAGCAATTGTTTTCAATTAAGTAAACATTTACTAAGTATTCATATAATATTATACTAAAAAGAAAAAAATATATAATATTTCAAATTTTGTTTAAGTTATTGTATTCGATTAAGTAAATAATTACTAAGTACTCATATAATATTATACTAAAAAGAAAAAATAAATATAATATTTCAAATTTTGTCTAAGAAATTGTATTCAAATAAGTAAATAGTTACTAAGTATTCATATAATATTATACTACAAAGAAAAATAAATTTCAAATTTCAAATTTTGTCTAAGTAATTGTATTCAAATAAGTAAATATTTATTATGTATTCATATAATATTATACTAAAAAGAAAAAAATATATAATATTTCAAATTTTGTCTAAGTAATTGTTTTCAATTAAATAATATTTACTAAGTATTCATATAACATTTTTACTAAAAATTGTATTCAATTAAGTAAACTATTACTAAGTATTCATATAATACTATGCTAAAAAAGAAAAAAATATATAATATTTAAAATTTTATCTAAGTAACGGTGTTCAATTAAATAATATTTACTTATCATCCACCCTGTATATAAAAACTGTTAGCTTGTGTTACCACACAGTTCTTCAAAAAAGGATAAAACCACCATTCAAAATGAATTTTTAAAAATAATAAAATAAAATATATTGCTATACTCTTTTAACCTATGTGATTATTTTTTCAAAGTGATAGAGTGTGGTATCCCTATTACAACTTTTAATGAAATGTTATAAAGAAATAAACAATCATATAATAATTAAAAATATATATCATGTTTATAAAATATCAAACTAAAAATCTTAATACTATGATTCATACTTTTCAAAAATTAAAAACAGTTAATACTATTCTTCAAAAAAGAATAAAACCATTAGCATTATATATATCACCCCATCACTTGTATAAACAACCGTTATTCGCTTATTAATATTGAATATTATCATATGTTACCACGCAATTCTTCAGAAAAGGATAAATTCATTAACATAATATATCATTCACCCTGTATATAAAAACTATTACCTTGTGTTACCATACTATTCTTCAAAA